>OY747706.1:31321529-31766529 GCA_963556495.2 Valencia hispanica
GCATTAAAATATCTGAATAAATTAAAGGTATGTATATCGAATTGTTTTACATATACCTTAAAATTGCCAATGTTCTTCATTTTATTCTTGGGGTTTTCGAAAAGTCTTTACCTACCCTTTTCATTATTTATTATTGATTATTATTTACATCTATAGTTATAGTTTATTTGGATATTTTTAGTCCACCTGGTTTCTTTGCTGTTTCTCATTCTCAAACGCACATTGGCCTCCTCCTTCTTTTCAGACTTTGCTGATGCAAATGATATACTATACAGGGTGACTGATGTCAAGGTGGCAGTTTATTATCTGACTTTGTCAATCACATTGCGGCAAACATTCAGAGTCTCTGCAGTTGAGCCTAACCTTTAAACTCAATCCTTCACATATTCATGAATTTGTATTATTCCTCCTTACACTTCGTAACTGAAGCTGAACACCATTTTATAAAGATTCTGGCATAATCTAAGAGAAACCACTTTCTCTAACAGTAAACAGCTGATCACATCTTTAGTATGACATAGATTTACATGTTTTGGCTTACCTATAGACTGATAGGTATTTTTTGTGGCTATTCAGTTTTGGTTAACATTTTACTTGCTGCGTTGACTAATAAGATAGGAGAGCAGCCAGAAAAACATCCATTGTGTCAGAGCGTCAACGCAAGACTGGCCTTTGGCCTGTGGCTACTAGTTTTGGTTTACTACTTCCACGTGCCATCTCCTCATAAAATGGCCCATATAACCAGACAGAATCATAAAACACTGCTTCATGCATACTGTAACAGCAGAACAGGTGCATTACGGGCCTTCTGTACAGCACATTAAGCTATACATAACATGCCCCCAGATGAAGAATATACAGAAGTGAAGGATTACAATTTTTTGTGTTCTGTGACATTTTCAGAAAATGAGAAATTTCCCATTTAAAAGGCTGGAAGATGAGCCAACATACATGATTCAGCTACAATAATTCAGTTTGTGTCCTGTCTTTTTCAGTAAATTCTGATTACTGTTGTTTGTCAAATTGTCTTAAATAAAATGCAAGACGTTTTGATCCCTAAGAAAAAAAAGTGACCAAAACTAAGTGACCTCCTCCATCCATCTATTTTCTATACCCACTTATACTTGCAGGGCAGCGATTGGGCAAAAGGCGGGGTACATTTAACAGGTCACCAGTCCATCACAGGAGAACATCAGAAAAGCACAGGACAATGAAGGAAGCCTGGGTACCCGGAGAGAACCCATGAATGCACAGGGAGGGCAAACTGCATGGAGAAAAAGATGGAATCCCAGGATGTTTTCCTGCAAGGCAACATTAATAACCCTTGCCCCATACCACAAACAATTCTATTTAATTGAAAAAAATCTTAAATTGCTTGAGGTGTAATTGTGTAATTAGATTTAAAAAAACATGAGTGCTAACAGTACAGGAGCTAGAATTTGATTTGAACAGAATGCAACAGAAATATCTGGAAAAAATGTATAATTTATCTAGTTAGGCTACTATGTGGTTGTTAGCATTGTTATCATTTATCCTACATGGATGCAACTTTAAACTGATAGAGCATCGCTGTGAACATGCTAACATGGTAATGCTAGGATTAAGCTTAAAATTTGAAACCTATGCTCAAGTTTAGCAAGTTTCTAACAGAACTTGTTCCAAAATTCAGCTCTAACAGGGGAAAACTGGATGTTTCATGTGAGGAGTTCACCACTTAAAAATTAATGATGTGGTTCATGGTCATTTGGCTCTGGAAGCACTGACTGAACCCCCAGTCCATGAAGAATCTTAAGGACCTGAATGAACAATGTACTTGTGCACATTTCTTCTACCTTCATTTTTTCCCTTTCCCTTAACATTCCAGTGCTCCACAAGTAACACCCTATGAACACAGCTTCTTTATCAAAGACCTTTTGTGGAATATCCTCCTTGTTGAGGGTGTAAGTGACTGCCTGCTGATTGACTGTCAAGTCAGCAGAGTTTGCTATCATTGTGTTGGGCAAAAAAAAAACATTTCTGTATTTAAAATGCTTTTTATTGGTCTTATCTTATATTCTTCTGTCTTAAGAAGCTACATTTTGTTTTTCATTAATATTAAAAAGTAACATAAATACATACCTGAAATAAATAACTGTTTATAGTTGATTTATTTTTAAGTTTTATTTTTTAATTAGTTACAGGTGTAAACTAGCTACTCAATTGTATTTTTTATTCACCTGTACATTCATCTGTAGTGTCTGACAAAAACCTTCTCAAACATTTTTGTAATATATTTTAACTACTTATTCACTTCAGTTGATTTTGTTATTATTATGCACACATCCTGTGGTTCTATACTTCCTGACCTGTCTGGGCTGCAGGTTCTTAACAGAGACCGCATTTATAATATGCAAAGCTCCAGCGACACATGGCACTGTTCTAAAGTGACAGCATTGGCCTTATCAAGCTCCTTGAAATATTTTTGCTCAAACTAACAGCATACTCTCATTGAAAATGCTGTATGTTAGAAAATGGGAAATAGAAAATGGTAATATTCAACCATGATCGTCATGAAAGGGAGGAAGGGAGATCATTTATAGGCTACCAGCTGCTCTGTAAAAGTTTGCACTTACTATATTACTGAAATGTGCATGAGCCTACAGCAATGAAGCTTTTACCAGGATATGAAACATTAACTTCTCACGTGATTTGTTCTCAGCTTGCCTACTTTTACTGTTGTAACATAATAAACAATAAGCATCAATGTACATCATGTTTGTCTCCAGGTGACATACCCAGTAAGAGTCTTCTTCCTGCTGGGCGTGGAAATTCTGATTGTGACAAATGCTGCAGGTGGACTTAATGATAGTTATAGTGTGGGAGACATCATGCTCATCAAGGATCACATCAACATGCCTGGCTTTGCTGGTCAGAACCCTCTGTGTGGACACAATGATACAAGGTAGGGCAGAAATGCATAATGCAATTTGTGATTTAAATGCTGTGCCTAGTACACTGGAGAATGAAACGTTCAGGAATTTACTGTTGCTGCAGGTTTGGAGTGCGTTTCCCTTGCATGTCTGATGCATATGACGAAGAGCTGAGGGTCCTGACCAAGAAAACAGCTGAGGAGCACGGCTGTGGGAGTTTCCTGCAGGAAGGTGTTTACTGCATGCTGGCTGGACCAACATATGAGACCATTGCAGAGTGCAGAGCTCTGCAGAAGCTCGGGGCTGACGCTGTGGGTGGGTACAGCTCAAGCTCACTTTAAGAGATATCTTTTCTTGAGCTTTGTTTAAGTGAATTACAGACTTTAAAATAAATACGAATGCTTAGTTTGGGTAAAGACAGATAATGTACACAGAAGATAGGCAAACTGCATGCAAATGTGTGGAGCAGTTTGACTCTATGAAACAGGAAGTACTAGCATACAAAGCAGGATTACCAGAATACAAATGAACAAGTTGCCCATAGATCTTCAGGAAGACCTAATTATTTCTGTTTAAACTAGAATCACTTGGTTGTGCAGATTTAAAGCCCACATAGTGGTACAAATGTTAAGTTTATAGCCATTACTTCATTCTCAGAGCATCTAAAATAGTGTCTGTATAATTTGAAAATGCATTATTTCAATTTTTTTTAATATTAGCATGGGATTTCTGTCCAGGTATGAGCACTGTTCCTGAGGTGGTGGTGGCTCGTCACTGCGGGCTTCGTGTTTTGGGTCTGTCACTCATCACCAACAAGGTTGTGACAGATTATGACAGCAGGGAAAAAGCAAACCATGAGGAGGTGCTGAGGACAACTGAGCATCGTGCCAAGGACCTTCAGAGGCTTGTCAGTCACCTCATCACTAAGCTCTAACATCTTCCCATCCGAGATCGGTTTGAACAAAAAAAAAAAACACTGGAGTCGCTTTGGTGGTGGGACAATGTTGCTTTGATCAAAAGGTGGGAAATGTGTGCAAACAGGAAGTCTTCAAAAAATACAGTAGCTTTTTAAATATCATGGGACAAAGCAATGAGCGTCAACAGTGTAAAGGTTGCAAGTATATAAAGAAAAAAGGATGTCATTATTTAGTTTAAAAAATAAAATAAAATACAAGAGCCTAGTCTGGAAAAAAAGGGGAATAAAGTTTTAGGCTGGTGTGAAAAAAGATTTCTCCATGTGCATGCGTGGGTTCCCTCTGGGTACTCCGCCTTCCTCCCATAGCCCAAAAACATGACTATTAGGTTAATTGGTCTTTCTAAATTGCCCTTAGGTATGAGTGTGTGTGTGCACGGTTGTTTGTCATGTGTGTCTCTGTGTTGCCCTGTGATGGACTGGCGACCTGTCCAGGGTGTACCCCGCCTCTTGCCCGATGACTGCTGGAGATAGGCACCACCCCCCCCCCCCCCCCCCCCCCCCGATTAGCAGGTGTGGCATTACAGACATGTATTTGTTTTGACATCCGTTTTGCAGGGCAACTGTCATTTTTCCTGTGATGTCTTAAATCATCAAGCAGCTAAACTGTTGAACTTGTTGATGGCTAAACTTTTGTATTGGATTGGGTATATTACTTTTAATGAATGTAAGACTTGTTTGCCTTTAGGGAGAGCACCAAATGCATATGTAGATGCATCGTCTTACAGGTTTAGAGATGAATTCAGATATTTTGTAGCCATGGGCTAATCTTTGTTAGAATAGAGTTAAAGACAGCAGCGCTTTATCGTCACATTAAAACATTGAATCTACATGATACTAGCTGCTATTTACGGGAATGAGAACAGATTATTTGTTATGAATAATGCACAAAAGTACATATTTTTACTCTAAATTGAGGTTAATTACACAGAGTAGTTTATTGGTTGATGTATTTTGAATGGAAATTTATAATGAAATAAAAAGAGAAACTTAATGCTAAACCTTTAAAGTTATTTTAGAAATGATTTAAATCTGAGTTAGACCAGTTTTTAAAACACCTACCAAAAAGTGGAAAAGCTTCTTGTTAGTGATCTTATAGATCAGCAGATTTAGAAAAATTAATTCAATTCAACTCAATTCAGTTTATTTATATAGCGCCAATTCACAACAGATGTCATCTCAAGGCACTTAACAAGAAGTCATTTCAATACAATCATACAAACATTCCAATCAGTTAAAAAGTTTCCTATTTAAGGAATCCCAGCAGATTGCGTCAGTCATTGGTGTGAGGTTGGGCAGACTTTCCAACCACAGCAATCCTTCAGCAATCCCTCATACTGAGCAAGCATGTAGCGACGGTGGAGAGGAAAAACTCCCCTTTAACAGGAAGAAACCTCCAACAGAACCAGGCTCAGTAGGAGCGGCCATCTGCCACGACCGTCTGGGGGTTTGAGAAGACAGAGCAGAGACACAGAAGGAACAGAAGATCTGATATAAGAGAACTTTCTATGTTACAGAAAGTAAAAAGTTGATAACAGGACACAGTGGATGTTCAGTTACTGGGAGGATCATCCCAGTCGATGCCCCCCGTCCAACAGGGCATTGCAGCCAAGCAGGATACCAGACCAGGTATATCTTCTATGGAGAGAAAAACACTGAGAGAAAACAAAGTTAACCGTCGAAATAACAGAATGTACTGTAATACAACTGGAGAGTAGTAGGAGAAAAGGAAGTAGCAGAGTGAAGAAAATTGGTAAGTCCGTCCTCCAGCAGTCTAAGCCTATAGCAGCATAACTACAGAGATAGCTCAGGATGACCTTAGCCACTCTAACTATAAGCTTTATCAAAAAGGAAAGTTTTAAGCCTGGCCTTAAAAGAAAACAGAGTGTCTGCCTCACGGACTAAAGCTGGGAGCTGGTTCCACAGGAGAGGAGCCTGATAACTAAAAGATCTGCCTCCCATTCTACTTTTAGAAGTCCTAGGAACTACAAGTAAACCTGCAGTCTGAGAGCGAAGGGCTCTGTTAGGAACATAAGGAACAATTAGATCTCTGATGTATGATGGAGCTTGATTATTAAGGGCTTTGTATTTAAGAAGAAGGATCTTAAATTCTATTCTGGATTTAACAGGGAGCCAATGAAGGGAAGCTAAAACAGGAGAAATGTGGTCTCTCTTTTTAATATTCATCAGAACTCTTGCTGCCACATTTTGGATCAACTGAAGGCTTTTAATGGCATTTTGTGGACTACCTGATAGTAAAGAATTACAGTAGTCCAGCCTTGAGGTAACAAATGCATGGACTAGTTTCTCAGCATCACTCCTGGACAGGATGTTTCTAATTTTAGCAATATTCCGGAGGTGAAAGAAAGAAATCCTAGAAACCTGTTTAATATGGGATTTAAATGTCAAGTCTTGGTCAAAAATAACGCCGAGGTTCTTTACGTTATTACTGGGGGCCAATTTAATGCCATCCAGATGAAGTGATTGAGTAATCCGGTTTTTTTTTTTTTACTTCTGGTCCAAAGACAGCAACTTCTGTTTTGTCAGAATTTAAAAGCAAAATATTTAGGGTCATCCATGTTTTTATGTCTTCCAGACATGCCTGTAATCTACCTAACTGACTGGGTTCATCAGGATTTATGGATAAATATAGTTGTGTATCATCTGCATAGCTGTGGAAATTTATCCCATGCTGTCTAATTATTCTACCAATTGGGAGCATATATATGGTGATAAGAATTGGTCCAAGCACAGAACCCTGTGGAACTCCACAAGTAACCCTTGAGCGTGAAAAAGATTTATCATTTAGATGAACAAACTGGAATCTATCAGACAAATATGACTTAAACCAGCCTAGTGCTGTTCCTTTGATCCCTGCAACATGTTCAAGCCTTTCTAAGAGAATATTATGATCGACTGTGTCAAAAGCAGCACTGAGATCTAACAAAACCAGAACAGACACCAGTCCAGTATCTGAGGCCATGAGAATATCATTAGTAACCTTCACCAGTGCTGTTTCAGTGCTATGATGAGTTCTAAAACATGACTGAAACTCTTCAAATAGCTCGTTACTGTTTAGATGCTCACAGACTTGATCAGCAACAATTTTCTCAAGGATTTTGGATAAGAAAGGAAGGGTAGATATAGGTCTGTAATTCACTAAGTCATCTTGATCAAGGGAAGGTTTCTTGAGTAAAGGTTTAATTACAGCTATTTTAAATTCTTGTGGTACATATCCGTTTACTAAGGATAGATTCATCATATCCAAAATGGGGCCAGGAACCAAATGGAACACTTCTTTAAATAATTTGGCTGGGATTGGGTCCAACATACAAGTTGAAGGTTTAGATGAGGCTAATATTTTTGATAATTCCGAAAGCTCGACTGAATCAAAGCCTAAGCACAAATGAGGTTCTACAGTTCTTTCCGATGCTGCCTCATTTACTGAGGAAGAAGTAATCATGTTTGGGAGGATGCCAGTAATTTTATTTTTAATAGAATTAATTTTATTTATGAAGAATCCCATAAAATCATCACTGCTAAGAGCTGGGTGAATAGTTGGCTCAACAGAGCTATGACTCTGTGTAAGTTTGGCAACTGTACTAAAAAGAAACCTAGGATTGTTTTTATTCACCTCTATTAATGATGATAAATATGCTGTTCTAGCTTGTCGAAGGGTCTTTTTATACAGCAGTAGATTGTTATTCCAGGTTAAATAGGAATCCTCTAGATGTGTAGAGCGCCATTTTCTCTCCAACTTCCTAGTATTCTGCTTTAAAGTACGCAACTCTGCGTTAAACCAAGGAGTCAGCCTCCTATGGCTAGCCACTTTCTTTTTTAAGGGAGCTACACTATCTAATGCCAAACGCAATGAGGAAATAACGGTGTGAACCAGACCATCAATTTCTGAAAAGTTAGAGATAGAATTGCTGCCATCCACTGTGTTACCCTGAGACACTAAGGAAAGTAAGAATGGAACAGATTCTCTAAAAATTGTTACAGCATTGTCTGATAAAGCTCTACTATAATGAAATTTTCTTTCAGATTTAAGATGGTCAGTTAAAGTAAATTCAAAAGTTATCAAGAAGTAGTCAGACAGGACCGGGTTATGTGGGTGTACTGTTATTTCCTCACACTCAATACCGTATGTCAGTACAAGGTCCAAAGTGTATTTACCTGAGTGGGTCGATCCCTGTACTTTTTGAGTAAAGCCAATAGAGTCTAAAATAGCATTAAAGGCTGCATATAATCTTTGCCTAATCCCTGATATGAAAAGCTACTTTTGACCACTAACATGTACATATGAGGAGGTAGAGATGCTGGGATCAATTTTATTTGCACTCTAAACAAAGACAACAACACTGTAATAACAGGGAGGCGTTATAATACCTGGACCTGCAGTTTTCAATCTGCTCTGCGCTGCCTTGGAAACACTTGCCAGCTTTCCTTGACCGGCTCATTCATTAGAGCTGAAAAGGGCAAAAAAAATCCAGGATCAGCAGTCAACCTCTTAGACCATTTGGATCAGGCAGAACACCAAGATGCTAATGGAAGTCTTAAAGGGGAATTACACTCAAAAGGAAACAAACAGGTTCTTTATTTTCAAGAGGAGCCATTTATCGTTGACAAGGCTAAACATACATACAACTCAGAAGGGTGCTATTTTTGGTTTATAAATTGGTATGACTCAAAGTTTAGAACTGTTTTATTTTTATTTTCATTACATTACTAATTTCTTTGTATGTACAAGTGCTATTTTGTGTGTTTTAACCCTGCTGACTGTTTCTTCTCAGGTTTAAAACCAGTTCACTTCTACTTTAATGTGCGGAGTAAAATAATGAATTATCTAGAAAATGTTGCTCCTGTCAAATAAAAAACCATGCAGTATGCATTTGGACACTGGTATTTTCTGTAACGGATGTTTGTGCATTTTTGTGCTTGACGCTGTTTGTGAGTGTGTAGCACAATAGTAGTCAATATACACCTTATGTTCACCGGGAGGAATAATTTCTTCTCCTTCTACCGATAATGAGGATTAGTGAACAGGCAGATGAGGACAAACTAACGGTCACATCACTCTTCATCTGTCACTTTAAACACACTTAAAACAGATGAAGTTGCAGTGAGATTGAGATGAAAGGGAAATGGCTGTTCGGTGCTTCGTACCATTTCCTTGCATAATTCATCCACATGCAGCTTGTAGATTTTCAACCGGCTGTTGAGCTGAAATATTAATACAAATGAGGCGGATAGCCCGACAACACAAACACAGGCCCCATGTTTGTCCAAGATGCATTGACATACGTTCATTCCTAAACACCACAACAAAACGTGATACAGAGAAATAGATACGCATACAGGATGTAAACAACCAACTCTCTTCTTTGGATTGTAGGAAGTGGGAAGAAGATTTATTTATTTATTTAAAGGAATAGTTCCTTTTTATTCTATTTAATTCACAGTATAAGAACCAAGCTAAAAGCTTTGAGAGTGGTCCCTAATTTAGCACCATATTTCATTTGTCTTGGACACCAGAAATGGGATCTGGGAGCAGTAGCTCAAATAACCACTCATTTCCACCAAAATAAGTACAATCTTTGAATGTGCAACATGTCAAACTTTGAAGCAGATGAGCTAAAACAACTGAAGGCCAACTCCTGTAGGTTAAGGAAAGCATCCAGGCTACAATTCCCACAGGCTAAAAAGAACGGAACAAGGAAATATTAGAAAACCGTGTCTGGTCTGATGAGACTCCATTTCAGTGAGCATCTATCCTACACCATGTCACAAACCTCAGATAATCTCAAGATAGTTTTTTGCCCATGACAATAAATTCACTGTAGTCCAGTGGTCTCCACAGTTGACAGATCATAATCCAATAGAGCACTTTTGGGATGTGGTGGGACAGGAGATGTGCATCACTGATATACAGATGATAAAATTGTGTGATGCTATCACATCATTAATAACCAAAATAATCATAACCAAAATCTCTGAGAAATGTTTTCAATACCTTACTGAATCTGTGCCACAAACAAATCTGAAGGATAAAAGGTGATTCAAGGAATCTGTACCAAATAAAGAGTTCTCTGAGTGCATTATACTGCATTTGCTTTTGATTTTGAAATAAAGCTTTTGAGTTTGAGTGACTTAAGCTGGTGAACATTTTGCCTTTGAATGGTTCTGTATCTTCTGAATGATCCATTAGCATAATTCCTCCCTGATTCTCCAAACTGAGTTCACACGGACTGCAGTCTATTGTGGGTAAAACACTAAATCATAAATACTCCACACAAGCGCAAAGGACAGATCTGTAAGGACAGATGATGACAGCAACATCAGTGAGTGTGTTTTACTTGACAGTCCATGCAGTCAGGTCACGGGTCTCATCTGTAATCTAGTGTTGATCCATCTATTGTCGCCGCGCCAAGTGAGCCTATAGGTTCTGCTATTGATTAGGCTGCAAAGAGAAGCCGAGGAAATTGAGCTGGACAGGTTTGCTGAGTTTACATTCTTAAACACCATCTTGTGTCCAGAGTCTTTTCCTTCATCACACAATACATGCACATCATTGATTATTTAGCTCTACATTTTTTATGTAACTCTTTTAGACATTGATAATTAAAAAAATAACATCTATGCTAACTTTTCTTTACTGACTTCAAAGCTGGCTACCAGAAGTTTGTCAGCATTGTACCAGTGAGCAGTCTGGAGCAGGAAAATTACTGCACCTCCTCTGTGGAGATGTGACAGGTCAAGTTCAACAATGCATCACTCAGAGCAATGGTGCCAAGTTGTTTTTTTTCTGGATCATTTAAATTTGTTGACACCAGCTTTAAATTGAACATAAATCCTAATTCATAACACCAAAGCTGCAGAATGCAGTGATTGTTCAGTTATGGCTGTATGTGAAGACAAACTTTATGCTTGATAATAATGAAATCGTCATTCAGAAAGTTATTGCATGCGCAAAGTCATTCTAACTTAATGTACCTTAAACTTTTAGAGAAATATAAATAAGCTGGTTTATTATCCTTTAAAAAAGTTTTGCACCAAAGGGAATAGTATCTCTAAGCATAGAACAAAAACATTGAGGGGAAAGTACAAACATACCAAAGAGGCAATATTGAATAAACAGCATTTCTTGAGCTCTTCGCTGCTGACTGGGAACAAACAACTTCAACACTACTGATTAAAAGCAAGCAGGTGGGTCTTCAAGTTTCACACCAAATCAAAGCAACCAGTTTTGCATTGCTTCAGTGTGGAGTACTTTAGACAGTTTCTTATTAATTCCTTTTATTTTGTGACGCCTAAAACAAAGCAATAGAAATGCATGTTGGCATCAGCTTCTGAATGAGAGTGTTGATCATTTACTTTAGTTTGTTAGTTAGTTTCAGCTTTGTGGTTTTGGTAGGCTGGTATTCTCCTGTTTTACAGCGAATTGATTGAAATAGTTTCATTTTCAGTTTATATAAATAGTATCCATCTGTCAATTTGCTGCTGTTACAGCCAAATGTCCCCTTTGTGGGACAAAAAGGAGTATTCTATTCGATTCCTATTCAGGTCACCTCTTTCCACACACTATTTACCCCTCTTAGCATATTCCATCTGTTGTTTTCTCAGTTCAGTGTTAGATATTCTCTATTCTGATTGCCATGCACTTTGAGTCTGTTGTCATTCAGTCTTTAGTAAGTCTGCATTTGAAACAAATTTGCTACCAAATGTGACAGAGACAGAACCAAAATCTGTTTGTCATTGACAGTTCCTTATCTAGAAAAACAGATCTCAAAATATGTGTGATCTGATCTGTCTCAGACTTCAATTTGCACCATCTGTAATAGCCTGCTTTCCTGCCCAGGATGCACCCTATATCTTAAATATAAATATATAGTTAGAACAGGCGCCATGACTGCGACATGGGAAGAAACATATTGGGAATGATGGGAATTATAGGAAAAATCTAACAATTTTAAAAACCAACAAACAAAATCAGTAAAGTGCCTTTTACCTATGCTAACTGTTTAGTTTCTCATCTGTTCATGTGCTAGCAGAATAGATTTATGCAGATAAAATACGGAAGAGGGACAATTAGAGCTAAATATTTGAGAATATTGTTTAAGATCTTATTTCTCAAAAATAGTATTCATATACAGTATTCATATACATGAATAGGTTGGAAAACCATACTCTCACTCACTCAAACACAACAGTTCTCCACTACCAGTTCAAAACATCCCAGACAAGCCCCCAAGTATGTTACAACCGAGCTCGCTGAGTAACAACACCTAGTGGATAAAGAATGCAGTGTAGTTTAAATAATCAGTCTAAAAAACGTCTACAGTCACGATTAAACAATTTTTGCAGCAATATAAATATTTTGTAAAAAAAAAAATGCAGCTTCAGTTTTTGTGCTGACAGTTCAAATTGGTTTTGGATTATTGTGCAGAGTTATCAGATGTATTTTAAATTACTGTAGAAAATTGCAAAAACAAAAAAAAAATCCTATTTTCTTTGGATTTCTCTCAAAATAATTGGTTGATGGGTGCAGGGTGGCGCAGCTGGTAAAGCGGCTCACCTCACAGCTAGAAGATCCTGGGTTCAATTGCCGCCGGGGACGCTGTTAGTGCTGAGTGTGTGTTTGTTCTCCCGCATCATCGGCACCCACACCCTGGGTGGGGTTGGCGAAAGGGCCTTTCTGTGTGAAGTTTGCATGTTCTCCCCGTGTTCCCTTGAGCAGCTAATCTGAGCTTGAGCAGCTAATGTGAGCTACTCCCACAAAAACATGCACTAGTCCTGGGGCTATATACTTCCTCCTCCTGGCCGGCCGGGGCGCCTGAAGGGTTGGGGAGGATCTGGCTGGAATAACGTGATCCTTCCACACACTACTCCAGCCGGGGAAACCCCACCCAATCAGGTGAAAAGAAGGGCCTTCTCACTGGGTTTCAGTGAGCGGAACCCCAGGACTGGAAATAGGTAGGAGCACTGGGAGATAAATAATGGGGAAAAAACCGTGGGTTAAAAAAAATCTTTAAAATTGGTCAATTTCCTCAGTTTGGTGAAACAGAAGTAAACAAATAAAAAATTGGAATAATGTAATAACATAACTCTCTGGAGTGCCGTGTTTGGCCTGTTTACCTTTTCGCTTTGAACTACAGATGCTTAGTGGGCGTGGTAGGGTTGTCAACCTTTTGGTATCACCTGGGTCTTCCCAGTATATGCGCTCATTTGGTTCAGTCTTTTACTGGGTTCGAAGAGACAGTCTCTGTACCCCTGCTCCTTACAGCTTTGGTTGTTTTGGGTTTTGTTTCCATGAAACATTTTCATCCATTATTGCTTCACTCATGCCTTCAGTCAATCCCTACTAATTTACTGAGAAAATTACTTGATGTTTATTTGTATTACTTATTTTAAATAAACTTACTTTGCTTTAAGTTGGTGTCCTGCCACTATAATTTGTTATGGTTTTTGAGCCGGCTGCAACAATACCAAAAACACTTGGAAAGATTTGAAAAAGTGCAAACTTTCATCTTATGCACCTGCAGCTTAAAACAGTTTGTTCTATTACACCAAATCACTTGGACTTGGGAGTAGTAGTGCATACTGTACATGTGAAGTGGAAGAATAAAATACAAGGCCTCCTATGTTTATATCTGAAAACTAGGCCATCTATGTCTACTTACTCTGTTTAGACTGATAAGCTCAGTAAAGTCCAGTGCCACCAATTCCCAACACACACATACATATATATATATATATATATTTCAACATCTTACACAATCCAAAAATAAGAAAGAGCATGGCACAGCTACAAACTTAACCACAAATAACCATCCACTCAAACTGATAGGGCTGGTTATTAAACATGGTGGTGGCAGCAATATGCTGTGGGGATGCTATTCTTCAGCAGTGACAAAGAAGCTGGTCGGAGTTGATGTATGGAGGTAAATACAAGGCAATCATAAAAGAAAAATGATTAAAGGCTGTAAAGGACTTTAGACTATCAGTGTCATATGCTCAGTGTGTGTTTAATGTTTTATTGCTGTTTTTACTTTATCCCCTAATCCAGATTATTCTTGTTTATCAGTGGTTTAATAACTGCTGTTTTTAAAGCCTGGGGGAAGAGACCTGACAGAAGGGATGAGTTAACTATTTTTATCAGATCAGACACAATGACAGGGAAAACTTTCTTAAGGAAGGCTGTGGGTAGGATATCAAGACAGCAGGAGGAGGAGCTTAATTGGTAAATGATTTCTTCTAGTTTTGTTTTGTTTAATTGGTGGAATTCTGACATTTTTTCTACGTCGGTATTGGTTGGGTATAACATTGGTAGTCGGTTCGGTGCTGCGGTACAGACCGACCGTCTAATTAGAATCTTTTCAGTGAAAAAGCTGGCAAATTCTTTGAGCACTGAGCAAAACACCATTTTGGTAATCCACAGTCCTTCAGAAAGTAATAAAAAAAACGAGAGATCCGGTCTAATACAGTGACTCCAGAGGCTGGGTGTATAAAGTAACTAAGAAAAAAAAGCTAAGAAAAGAAAATAAGAAAAGAGAATAAGGCTAAAGGTCAGGAGAGGTTGCTCCTCCTTTAGCAGCCAGCAACAGAACTGTTAGTTTTTATTTTTCAATCTTGCTCTGTGTACCCCTTTTAACTTTGAGCACATGCCCCCACAGGATCTGTAGCAGTAATTGCAGAACGTTGGGGCTTTGCAAAGTATCGATGCAGAGGAGCTAAACACAAGAGCCTGCCACACTTTTCAGATTTTTATTTAGTAAAAGTGTAAAAACTCTATACCACTTTTCCTCCACTTTACAATTTTTGTTCTGTCACATAACATTCTAATTAAATATGCTAAAGTTTGTAGTAGCATGACAAAATGTGAAGAAGGGGTTCTTGTCTGCTTTTCCGCTAGAAATAAGGGTAGTACAAAAGAAGCTGTGCATTTTGGACATCTGCTCATCAAGTGGCAAAACACAGATTTTTTTGTGAAACTGTTGTTAACTGGTAACCTTTAAGATGCTTTAGACAAAATTGTTTCCCATCAAATCTATAGCTAATTTGTTGTGTAGCTATCCCATGATGGCTGACTGCATGACCTGCTTAATTTCTTTATTTTTGCCACAGCTTGAGTCTTACCTAGATGAATAATTCTACATAAGTGAAATGATGCTTGTTTGAAAATCAGTGAGCTGCTTCAGGGAGTCTTACTCCTGCTCATTACAGTATTATTACTTTATCTTGGATATTATGACCTCCTGCAGTAAATGAGTTTAAGAAATATATGTGAGCATGAATATGTGTCCCCTCCACACTGGACTGACCATAAATGAAAAAGGCTTCCTCCCCCTTCCCATCCTTTTTTTCATAATTTACATTTGTTATGTGGGCTAATCACCGTTGGCTGGGGGCTGTGTGGGAAATGTGATTAGTGTGTGAAGCTCTAATTAAGTCTGTGAAGACTCACACACACACTGGAGAGGAGCTGCACGTTTCCACACACCTTCAACGAGAACGCGGGGAACATAAACGTCCCGTGCGCACGCACCAGATCAAAAAACACCGAGTCCACAGGGGCGCTGATGCAAAGGAAAACTGATGCAACAAGAGAACAGTTGATCCATCTGCGTCTTCAGCACACATCATCCTGTCCACTGCAGTCCTATCGCACAACTGCACAAAGCTTGGCAACACACGCGCACGCAGAGGCGCTGACTCAGACGGACGGATGCTGTCAGTGCGCCCCTAGCGGCCGTGCGGCGCCGCTGCAGCTCTTGCGCCCCCATTAAAAAGCTGCGGCGCGGCGCGCAGGGGCCACAGTGTGGAGTTAGTTTCAGCCCGAGACACTGAAAAAGTTAGCAGCGGATTTTTTCCCTCTCCGTCACTTTTTCATCACTGGTGTCTGACCTGCAGCAGCATCCCACCGGAGCAGCATCTTCATCACCTTCATCATCATGGCAAACAAAGCACAACAGCCTCCTCACCTGCACCTGGCCGAGGTCACCGCGTCCCAGTTCCTTGATATTTGGAAACATTTCGATGTGGACGGTAGGATTTCTGTTTCTCTGCAGAAAGGTTATTAGAGACAAAATCAGAAAAATGTTGTTTATTATAAATAACATGAAATATTAATTAACTGACTTTGAATGTGCTGCATCATAATTAAGAAGGACTTACGCTTTAAATTGGACCTGAACCTGACTGTATGCTTCGATTAGTCTGGAATTAACTGGAATTATTCAAAGTTGACTGGAATATATTTAACTGCTTGTGAATTTGACCTGTTTGCAAGGCGCGTTGAATTTACATTTGTTGTAATTTTGCGCGCTAAATAAATATAATGAATCGGACAACTACTGACTAAACCCGGTTTAAGGAGGTTTAGTGGCGATAAACAGCTCAAAGATCTTTAAAAAATAATTTTGACATTTGTAAGTTTTACTAAAAGTTATTTTTGACAAGTAAATATTAAAACTCGCTAAAAAGACAAAAAAAAAACGTTTAAAGAAATGATCTGTTGTCTCTTTTAAGAATAAAAGTAGAAAACATTGCTTTTCTGCAAGAAAAAGAGGCTCAAAAATATATTATATATCATAGCACTATAAAAAGTTCACAGCTGATTTCAGAGCGATCTGTTGTATCTGAGAAAAACAGCACAGCATTTCTAACCATGTTTCGTGTGTAGCGTAAATGTGTAAATAGAGGAATGTTGTGATTTCGAGGTGAAACCTGATTAAAAGGTTTTATCGGCGTTGCCTCTGATTTGCGCAGCCTGTGCGCATTTCGGTGAAGTCCTGCTGGTGCACGAAGTACTCCATTTTTCAGTTTAATTCACAAGCTGTAGCTATTTTGGATTTCTGTTGCCATTGATGGACGTTGAGCTTTGTGCTTTTCAACTTTGAACCATGTTTAATAAGTTAAAAAAAATCAAATTTTTGAGTGCAGGTTCTTGGCAAAGTGTCATTGAAGCGTCAAGGTTCTAGGTTCAGTTCCCAGTCTTCTTGCATGAAGTTTGCATGCATGCATTTTTTGTTACTCCAGTTAGACCAGAAACATGCATACTTGGTGAATTGGGCACTCCAAGTTGCCTAGCCGCATGGTTGTGCCTCACTTTGTTTGGTGACATCACCTCTTGCCCACTGACAGCAGGAGATGGGCAATGCACCACCCCCCCCCCCCCCCCCCCCCCCACACCCCTCCCCCCAAACTCACACACATTCACAACCCTTCTAAGTGACATTGCAATACAATTTGGTCGGATGAGTCTTCAAGTGCAATTTGCCAGGAGCTTGTTGTTTCATGCAAAATGAGATTTTCATGAGGTTTTGCATTCTGCAATATAGAACCTAATCCATCAAGTTGACCACACACTCACACATGGATAAATCCCTTTACATTTACAAATTCCACTCCTTTCTTGTCAGATCTGTCCACTTTTTCTTATGTCACTCTACATATATCTTGAAATGTGCATGGAGCCATGTGATTATGCTTAATCTTATTCATAGGCAGGAGTGCAGATGCATTTGGGATTGACTGGCTTTCTGTAGACTGATTCAAAGAAGCTTTTCTCTTCTCTTTAAAACATGTGTTGCACTAGAGAACTGTACTGCTAATTTGAGTGAGGTGGAGGCAAAATAAAACTCCATCATTTGTTGTGAAAAATAATCAAAGAATCACCAGTAAACAGATTGATTTGAGTCAGATTCCTGTCGGTTCCTTGACGTTCCTAAAACACACCTGCAGATAAAGTAAGGGTGCTGCACCTATTTGTTTTACACACATGTACTCTAGAGAATTCATTGTCTGTGCATTTCATTTTTGATGCTTACACACAATCTGAAGTGCTTTCCGCAGGGAAATCAAGGTGGGATGAGAAGCTGGGTGTGATGGAGGTTCTCAGCAGCTGAGCTCCCCCCCCCCCGCCCACACACACACTTTTTTACTTAGTGGGCCAGCTGGATTGGACTAATATTAGTCCTTTCCAGGTGCCTTGAGTTCTCCGTTGCCGTTTTACATATTATGGTTTGCAACGAGCCACTTTGCAAAACAAAAGTGAGGAGTGAGCATCCGCAGATTTGGCTGCGGGTGTTTGATTTCTGCTCTCATTACTGGGAGTGTTGCCTGGTTCTGCAGATAGAAAGGAGGACTAATTTGTTTGTTCACACTGAGCAAACATCTCCAAGTTGCAGATAAAAATACACAGGAGGCGAAGCACCCAGAGACGATGGAAGCACATATTCCCTCGTTGGCACTGGGATCAAATCTCAGCTGGATTGCATCGCTTCTACAGCTCCTGTGTACCGTGCCCCTCTCATCTTTCTCTGCTGTTATCAGGCCTTTTCACTTCAGTTCCTTCAAAGCAGAAAAACTAAACATCTGCTGTTCACTTTGCTAATTTTAGAGCATTAGCCGTCAATTATTCTTCAGTGGCCTGTGAGCAGAAACTCAGAACGCAAAATCTAGCTCCTGAATTTACCCAGCGCAAAACATTTAAATGGATGGAGCTTTGCTCTGCTTTGAAAGGCAAATGGAGGTTGTATTTGTTTTAAATATTTACTTAGTGTGCACAACTGCCCTCTGCAAGGGTTGAACTTTGTTGTGGGGTATATTTTAGCATCAAAAGTAGAACTAAAACCTCTTTTTCAGGGTCTCTAGAAGCTTTAGTGATGTAGCAGCCTGAAGGTCTTTTTTTTGCAACCGAAAGTGATTGATCAAATTTTGCGAAATGACTACAGTATTGGATGTGAAGTTGGTTGGAGTAGTCTCATATAGATGCATATATCATTTTATACCGAATAATTAGCCATGTTATGGAGCTATAGTAAATTGGATCTCAGCCGACTGCAGCACAAAAAACTTTAATTCAAGGGTATATGAACCTATCGCTGCATGCATTGAGTGAATGACGGGCTCCCTGAGTAAGCCTCCAAATAAATCAGTTTTTTTTCCACATCTCTCCATTTAATTACCAAGCAGGACATTTTGTTCTAAAACGCTGAAGGAAGGCTCAACGGCAGCACATCACTGTCCCACCTATCGAAACAGCAGAGATTTTATTCATGAGTTTTGATAACATCACAGACACAGACACATACACACACGCACAAACACACACATTTATATGCACAGAACAAAGAAAGCTAAGATGTTGGCTGGATGAAGAAAGGAAGAGTCAAATGAAAAAACTGCAGAGAAAGACGGCGAGCTAGAGAGAGAGGAAGTGGATGGCATAATCATCTTTGTTGGAGTTTAATGAGGCAGCTCTGCCTTCCAGGGTTTTATTGAAGCAGCTCGTCACATCGTTTGGAGCCATCTGTCCAGTCATTCAGCCTCGGTTCCTGATAGAATATTGGCACAGGTTTCTATAATACCTTGGTGAAGCAAATCAGACCGATTTGTCCTCAGAATGGGTTCTGTCAGGGAATAAGACCACTGGGAATGAGAATGAAACAAGATAACGGACAGAGAAGATTAACTTTACGGCCCTGTGCGATAAATATCCAAGAAATATAATTTAATTCAATTTAGGATAATGACCAAGAGACTAAAAAAAGTCATTTTTATCAACTTGGTTGACTGTACAGTAGGTAGATGTAATTTAGGTTTAAATAATAAAACAGCTGATAAATTAGCCCTTTATTTCTGGAGTTGTACTAATTTATACCCACAGAGGAGGTTATGTATCTTAATTTTCCAAACCTTCTATTAAAAGCATGATTGACCTCCTCTGTATGAGGCCTTTTCTGACATAAAGCCCGGTGAACCTACAGTGTTGAAGGAGTGATCAGTTTGATGTCACATGATGCAAGTAAGACCTGTGTTTCTCCTCAGGAAATGGATACATTGAGGGAAAGGAGCTGGAGAACTTCTTCAGGGAGCTGGAGACAGCTCGGAGAGGAGCAGGAGTGGTGAGTTCACGGACAACCAGAGCAGCAAAGATCTGTACCAATCAATAAAGTTTAATAATATGACTGAACAAAATGTTTTCAGGACCCAACAAACCCCACATTCAGAGAAAAGATGAAGGAGTTCATGCAGAAGTTTGACAAGAACAAAGATGGACGCATTGAGATGTCAGAGGTATCGATACTGAAAGACAAAAATAATAAGCTTGCCATAGACCAAAGACAGTTTAGCCTAGTTTATACTTCTCTGTCTGTGGAGGTACAGACACGCAGCACCATTACCCGTTGACGCAAGGGCTCTCCGTCACTCACGCAAGGACGCACGGAGTAGAGCCCACTTTTTTTACTATCCGTCGAACTCACGGAGCGCACGTCTGTGATTGGTCAGCCCAACATCAGCCCCAGATCATTTCACCAGAGCGGTGGTCTATAGTCGATGTAATTAGTAGTCAATGCAGCTTTTGGGCACTAGATGCTTTATATTGCAAGGCCAGTTTATCTAATTTTTTTCTCTCTTTTGGTGATTTTTAACACCAGGTGGTGTAGAGAACAACAAAACAGACAGCTGTGTTTGTTTGTTTGTTTACATGTGTTTTTAGATTATTCAATGAGCTGCATTTGTGGTAAAAAGCTTTCCAGCTCAATCAAAACTCGCTCTCTGTCGGACATTGCTTCTTCAGTGGATGTGCGTTTACAAGCTGAAGTAAATAAACTGTGGTCGACCAGAGACGTCACGGCAATAGTAGGCGGACCTACCAGAAAAAGTCTACATGCCCTGCTGTCCAATCTGGAGCTTATTTCTAATATATGGTTCTGAGGAAAATTTATGTTCCCTCTTACAGATTTTTTCAGTTTTTCTTTTTTTGTCAGACTTACGTGTTTCATCATGATCATCAAACAAATTTTAATATAAGCCAAAGATAACTTGAGGAAATACAAAATGCTGCTTTCAAATTATGATTTAATTTAAAGCTGCTGTCTAGAGAATACATTTATGTATCAAAGTTTTATAAATCTTTAAAATAATGATAGTATGATATAAGCCTGGTGCTCTACAACATTTACAGTGGGGCAAAAAGGTATTTGGCAGCCACAGATTGTACAAGTTTTCCCACTTAAAAAGATGAGAGAGGTCTGTAATTTTCATCATAGGTACACTTCAACTGTGAGAGAAAGAATGTGAAAAAAAATCACATTGTAGGATTTTTAAATTATTTATTTGCATTATGTTGCAGAAAATAAGTATTTGGCCAATAACAAAAGTTCACCACGTAACCTTGGTTAGCAATGGCAGAGGTCAAACATTTCCTGTAGGTCTTCACCAGGTTTGCACACACTGTAGCGGGTATTTTGGCCCATTCTTTCTGCAGATCTTCTCTAGAGCTGTGATGGTTTGTGGCTGTTTCTAGGCAACACAGAATTTCAACTCCCTCCACAGATTCTCTATTGGATTGAGGTCTGGAGACTGGCTAGGCCATTCCATAACCTTGAATTGCTTTTTTACGTAGCCACTCCTTCATTGCCCTGGCGGTGTGTTTGGGATCATTGTTAAGCTGAAAGATCCAGCCATGTTTCATCTTCAATGCTCTCACTGATAGTAGAGGTTTTGCCCAACATTTCACAACACAGGGCCTCATTCATCCTTTCCTTAATACTTATAATCAGTTGTACAGTCCCCTTTGCAGAGAAGCAGCCCCAAAGCATAATGTTTCCACCCACATGCTTCACAGTGGGTATGGTGTTCTTGGGACGAAACTCAGCTTTCTTTAGTGTGTTACTAATAGTAATCTTTGTTACTGTGGTCCCAGCTCTCTTCAGGTCATTGACCAGTTCCCCCTGTGTAGTTCTGGGCTGTTTCCTCCCCATTCTCAAGATCATTTGTACCCCATACGGTGAGATTTTGCATGAAGCTCCAGGTGTAGGGAGATTATCAGTCATATTATTCAATTTTCTAATAATTGCTCCAACTGTTGATCTCTTCTCACCAAGCTGTTTGCCAGTTGTTCATCCCAGTCTTGTGCTGGTGTACAATCTTGTCCCTGGTTTCCTTAGAGCTCTCTGGTCTTGACCTTGGTGGAGGTTGGAGTCTGACTGTTTGAAAGTGTGGACAGATGTCTTTTTTACAGATAAGTTCAAACAGGTTCCATCAATACAGGTAACAGGTGGAGGATAGAAGAGCTTCTTAAAAAAGAAGTGACAGGTCTGTGAGGGCCATAATTATTGCTTGGTTGTAGGTACTAAATACTTATTTTCTGCACTATTATACAAATAAATTCTATTTAAAAAAAATCATACAGTGTGATTTCCAAGATTTTTCTTTTACATTCTGTCTCTCACAGTCAAAGTGTACCTATGATGCTAATTACAGACCTTTCTCATTTTTGTAAGTAGGACATCTTGCACAATCGGTAGCTGCCAAATACTTTTTTGGCCCACTGTAGGTTGTGGTTGCAGTTTTGCATAAAAATACAATTTAATAAAACAAATAGCAACCAGCTGCAGTAAGCAGAAGACAAAAGCTTTTTTTATGTGACAATGGTGAGTAACAAATTATAGAGTAAGAACCAAATTTTTTTTTTTTAAGAACCACATTTTTGGAGCTTAAACAGCTTTTTGAAGGTCTTTCTGCAGTATTAGCAGGAGCTTTACCATAAATTTTGCGTTTTCAGATTTGGATTTAAAGCAATGTGAGAAAGAGATTCTGCCTTATCAATAAGCCACCTCTCGTCTGAAAAATGTATTGAAGTTCAGTACACTGGATGTAGATCCACAGAAAAATGTTATACTGATTATTCTGGATTTTAATAAATATTCCCATCAAAGACATGGCCCAGCTTCTGAGGTTATGCTTTTTTATTATTTATGCCTTAGTTGCCCATTTAAGGTTTTGCAGACAAAAAACTTGCCACTCTCTCTCTCTCTTCAACTCCACCATCTTGTGCTAACCACTGCCATTTTCCTGTCGTTTTTTCCACCAGCTGGCCCAGATTCTTCCCACTGAAGAGAACTTCTTGCTCTGCTTCAGACAGTTTGTCAGCTCCAGTGCTGAGTTCATGGCGGTAAGAGAGTCTTTTTGAGATTTTTTTTACTAGACATGGTGGTCATTTTGCAAAACACCTGCTCCTGATGTTCAGTTATTTAGGACTTTTAGGAGAGAAACCCCTTGCTCTATTAAAATTATAAAAAAATAAGAACAACGTACTTCAACCAACCAACCAGCCACACATTGTAGATTGGACTCAGTCAGCTGTAGATAGACTGTATGTTCTCGCTTCAATCTAGCAGCTAATGTCATGAAAGAATTCCCTCCAGATAGTTGACGGTGCTCCAATTAGCAGCATAAAGTGGAGTAGTTTGAATTTAAAAGACACAGACGGTCGCCTTCAATTGCACATGACTGCACATGTCTTAAAGTTGTTTGCAATTTTTTAATTATGTAAATTGTACTCAGAGTCAGGTGAGCACAGATACATCACAAAGAGGGACTTGGAAAAAAAGGCAGAGCAAAAAAAATGGTACAGTATGTGAGAGATAGTAAAGCCTTGTTTTTCAAAATGGCACAGTACTTGTGTTACACAGTACTTGTATGCATTTGCTAATTTGTAACTAATCAAATAATTCACCTTACATATTCCCATCACAGTATAATCATAGTGCCCGTTACATTACATCAATTACCTACGGAGCACTACAGAACTGGTAAACATGATTCTTCAACATTTTATTGTAATCCTGAGAAATACTCCATTATTTTGTGTTGCTAATTATACTTAGCTTGGTCACTGAGCACAAGACTTTGAAAATCCACTGTTCCTCATGAAGGTTATAAAAAGTTAGTTTATGTTGTACTAATACAAGGACCCAAGAGTGCTTCAAAAAGCTTGTCTCCAGGGTTTGGGTTTATAGGTAGGTCTGATGAAAGGTAGCCCTAATGTCCTGTTGGAACAGTATTTAGTGAGATTGACAAAAACATAAAAAAAAAATTTGTACTGAAGCTATTAATAGACATTTTGAGAATAACATAATATTTGAAAAAAACAAGATTGAATAATATTTTCCCTTGGGCATTAAAATATGGTAGAACTAAATATCACTCCTAAGTTCCTCACAACTGAGAGGTTGTTATTGATAGACTGCCATTACTTGAACCAGCAAGACTGAGAGAACTGGAGAGAGTTCTGGCCCAACCAATTATTAATGTCAGAAGGCCTTCTAACAATATGGTTCCATGATCCAGGTGCAGTGAAGCGCCACCTAGTTTTTCAAATAAGTCAAACACTCGAGCTGGCCAGGTTGTTCACACCTTCACTCCTATTTGCCAACTGGGCTCCATGTCTACCTCCTCTGTGGTTTAACATCGGCCTCACATGTTGCCTTGGTCCTTATACAAAAGCTGCCTAAAGTTCACTGCACTGTCACACTGTGCAAGCCAGATATTGTGCTCCTGCCACTGCATTATGGAAAACACCAGACTGCTTGACTTGTTACTGTAGCAAAATTACACAGATCTGACAGACATAGCAGTCCATCAGTTAATAAACAGCAAGATGCAGCTGATAATGTGCATATTATTAGTGTCAGATGCTGAAAAGAGACAGAGGAGAAATTGGAGAACAGCACACAAGCACCATGTCAGCGCAAAAAAGGCAAGAATCAGATGCTGTTTGCAGCTGTAGGCACACTGCAAGATTTTCCAGGGATATTTCAAACCCTGCTTGATATTTTCCACAGGTTGTCCTGGTCTTGGGGGCACTAAATCGATGGTTGATGCATCCATCACACTGAACAATCACAGAACCTGACTCAAGCTCACAAACAGAGATTTTTTCTCGTGGTGAAAGATGTTGGCTAAGACAGCCATTGATCACACACTGTGTGAACCCGGGTTTAGGTTCTGTATAGATTGAGAGCAGTAATCGGCCTGTTGCTATGCTGAATAGCTCTGAATAATATTACTAGTATTTCTTGGTTGTGGGTAGATATAGAAGTTTGCAGAACTAAATGCTGGGGACTTTTGGTAGGTGGACGGTTTGTAAATAAAACAAATTCGTCTACAAATCCTACTGTGCAATAGACCTGTTTACAACATTGATGTTGCACATTATTTAGAAATAACTTAATACAAGTAAATAAAGTCCACACGTAACAGAGAATTAGCTGTTATATGTTAATTTAAATATCTCACAAACAGTAAGGAAAACAACCAAAGTTAGTTTAAAAAAAGATGTTTTTATGGCATTAGTAGCCTTTATTTTGCAATATGCAGAAAGGAAATGGGCCGAATGAAAAGAGGGGAGACATGCAGCAAAGATCCCAAGGTCGGGAATCAAAACAAGGACTAAGAGCCTCCTCATATATGGCACCCGCTCCACCACTCCTCATCAAAAGTTTTAAACTCTACAGAAACACCAGAAACCACAAAGGGAATCTTTACTGATTGTATCTTGTTTTAATATAACATTAACAATATCAATGTGTAGAAAAAGTCTAAATTATTTTTGTTATGTTAGGGCTCAAGTTTGAAATTGTAGTAAACAGGATGACAACAAGACATTTTGTGGATTTCTCAACAAATGAAGTTAAAAGAGTCACAAGTGAGAGGACTTTTGAAGTTAACCTCGCTCACTCTCGTAATGCTGAGATGATGAAGCACTGATGTTCCTAAGGCAGTTGAAGAACTGAGTTTTATTTGTTATATGTGTTAGTGGCAAAAAATTAATCAGTTATACAGAAATGACAACAAACCAATGACAGGAATACATAACAGTAGCTGGACTAATACTTTTGTAGCACATAAACAACTTCTGTAGCTCAATGGGTTAACATAGAAAGCTTGTAGTCAGAAGATGCACAGATTAATCCTGGGATCAGTCTTGAGAGGGTTTGAGGTGTGATCTATTTCTAGGCTGCCAAAAAAAACCCATCCGAATACCCAATTTAGACATTGAAAAAACTCTCCCTTTTAGACCAGATACATCAAAATTTTAGCCTAGATTTCTATTGTCAATTTTTGTATTGTTTACACATATTTACAAGCATAAAATGGTTATTAGGAAAGCAGGGGCATAGAGTTTAAATTGCTCTAAATATCTGTCAGCTTTGTGTAAAAATGATTTTTGTAAAACATTTCTATTAGTCAGACAGTGAAGTTGCAATTCATATGCAAAACCTAAGGCAAAGTTTCATTTCTTAGAAACTACTTTATATAAAAATGTCCCCACTTTGAGTGTTGCTCTAAATTTTTCAATAAGAAACTACCAGTGGAGCAACAGAAAGGGCTTCCAAGAAAGTGACACAGAATATTTTATTTCCACAAAGCACCTCATGAGAACTCAGTTGGATAAAATGGCAGATTTCATGTTAGATCCGTTTGCTTAGACAGAACTGAGGCAATTAGAAACCAATTACGTGTGTGGGTCCTCACCTGTCGTGTCACACCAAGAGGAAATATTGAAGTAAAGGGAGGAAAATGAAGGAGAGGGAAGGTGTGGAGGAGAAAGATACAAAGGCCAAGTGAGACGAAAAGCTGGAAAGAAGGGGTCGTAATTGAAACGCTGATGAGAAGTTGAGAGGTTAGAGTTTTAGAACATCGTGGAGAGGGGGATTAATCAGTCTTTGTTGAAGGAAAGAGGGAGGTAGGGAGGAAGGGGCATAAAGGTTTTTAAAGGGTTAGAATGAGGAAGCAGAAACTTCTATTTTCAGAGTCATATATAATGGATAACACCACTGTAGCTCCTCTCTCCAGAGCTCAGAGGAGGAGCAGTGAAGGAGGAGGAGGAGAAGCCATCCATCTTTGATAAGGAGCCTTTCTTTGGACAGGGACAGCTGCTAGATTAAAACATTCATTAAAATGACTTTCTCTTTCCTCTCTTTCATGTTGCCCCATGCTCTGTATGTGGGCGATAGGGATTGTATTGGAAACAGTAATGGTCCAGGCTTTTCAAATAGTACCCTCTGCAAAGATTTATGCTCTTCTGCACAAGAGAAAAGTGAAACCCTTGGTGCACAGGGGGGGGAGGGGGATCAGAGAGAATTTATTCAAACTGGATGGAAGCAAAACACTGTGGAGATGAATTTCTGTACTTAAATGCTGGGGAAAAAACCTTTAAACTAAAACATTTGTTTTATTTTCTCTTTTAGGCATGGAGACGATATGATACAGATCGCAGTGGCTACATTGAAGCAAATGAACTGAAGGTAAAAAGATATGGTCATCAATACATTAAAATCATTGAGAAATAGCTCAAAATAGTTTTGTTTGTTTATTCATCTTCCTTAATTGTCATACTTATACTTTATTTTTTTATTTTTCCCACCCCCTTCACTCACTTTTATTTCCACATCAACAAACACTAACAGGACTCTAAACTGTAATCCTTTAGAAGGACTTATATTAGTAGTCTTTTTTGTTATTCTTAATTTTTGCAAGCTTCAAATGTACTCATCAGAATATGATATGTGTGCATGTATTTGTGTATAATCCTGTTACGTGCCTATTCTGCATGATTTTGCATGTTTTTCGCACCAATAAAAGCAAACGAAAGAATGTGAAAGGATATAGTCTGTAACATTTTTGTGTGTCACTATTATTTTTTCATTTTGATAGAAACATATTTATTTGCAGAAAACTGGTCTAAGTTAGGCCATGTTGCAAAAAAAACAAAAACAAACAAAAAAAAACAGACAAGAACATATGGTTATATGATTACACAATTTATTTAAAATTAGATTAAGGTTTAGAAATTGTCTCAAACATTGATTGAGAGTTTTCAGAACAGCACTCAAGGTTAAAGCGAGCTCACAAGGGATTATACTGTGTCTTTGAACCCAGATGTCCCATAGAGACAGTTTTTTGCACTCATGGGACAAAAATGCTCTTCCACAATAATACTTTTCCACTAACACTTATGGTTCTGTGCTGAACCTGGTTTCACATGCATGATTTTTGAGGGTAATTGTATATCATAGGAGATTAGACAAACTATTAGATGAGCTATTTGAAAACGCCATTTAGAAGCACGGTGTAAACTCTGGAGAACTAATCTAAGCTTAATTATAAAGAAATACTGCATTAAAAAAGAGCTTAATAATAGAATAACTCTCCCAATAAATTGTTTAATAAATACATTGGCCAATAAAAACAACAAAATACAAAAGAGGAGACTTATTCAACTGATCAGTAAATCAGACATATTTGATATTCCTATATATTTCTTTAGCTTTTATAATTCCATCAATTTTCTGTACCCATCCTTCCTATGCAGGGTTGCGGGGCAGTTACATGGGGTGAGAGGCAGGGTACACCCTGGACAGGTCGCCAGTCCAATCGCAGCGCAACACAGAGACAGGACAAACAACCATACACACACTCATACCTAAGGGCAATTTAGAGAGACCAATTCACCAACAGTCATGTTTTTGGACTTTGGGAGGAAGCTGGAGTACCTGGAGGGAACCCATGCATGCACAGGCAGAACATGCAAACTCCATGCAGAAAGACCCCAGGCTAGGATTTGAACCCAGGTCTTCTTGCTTCTTGCTTCAAACTAATTAACTTTACTTCTTTTTTTATTTTATTTTACCATTTTAAAGATTTTCTAAATTAAATGAATCATTCCTGGTATATAACATCACTCCATTGAAGTTAATGCTACATTGTGCATTTTTTTGAGTTAATTCTTAGCAAAAACCCCTTTGTTCTTTCAAAAACATGTACTCATTCATGTGTAATTACTTCCACCTACTAATGAAAGTATTCTCGTAAGTGTGGAATCTGCTATTCAGAATACATACGAGCGAGTCGCGCGAATGGCTGAATCCATGTTGAGCCTCCATCTTTGAAATACATTCACCAACGAGGGACATTTCTGGAAATTCTAGCTCTGCCTTTTGTGCTTTGGCTACACTCAGTTGCACCGTGACGAATGCCAGAGGGAGATTGTCTACTCGCGACGCGGCAGACGTCTGACTATATAACTAAATGCAATGTAGTTTTCTAAAGTAACCTCATCACTGGAAGGAACACTGGACGAAGTCGTAGTACTGGAAGCCATGTTAACCTTGGCATGAAACGGCCACCATAGGAGTTAAAACGCGCTCGGAATGGGTGGGTGGGAGGTGAGGCTAGAGCATAATATTCAGGTGGTTGTTTCACCGCTAGATGGGAGAAGTTCTTACACAATGTGGCTTTAAGTATTTCTGCTCCATGAGTCAAGCTGGTCGCAATGTGCATATTTTATCACTAGATGTCACTCCATCTAACAAATTGCATCTTTAAAAATAGTTTAATTGCATAAACATGTTTGAGTTAAATTACTTTTGGCTTTATTGTTCTTTTTTTCATTTTAAATTGAATCCGTCTTATGTGAGAAAACCCTACTATTAATATGACATGAAAGATTAATCAATGATAAATGTTTCTATCATGACAAAAAAAATCTAAGAGCATTATAAAAATAACCCAGAATAAATTCTTTATAGAATTGCAATGATCTCAGCAGATGCCCACAGTATTACACTGTCATTGCACCATTGGGTGGAATTTAAAACATTCTTGCTTCATCTCAACTCCTCCCCTTGTTGATAATGGTGAAGGAAGATTCTCCTAATCAAATCACATTTTCCACATCTTTATAGATCAGTGCCTGTAGCATTTCACCTTTGATCTATTAAGCATCCATTATCTTTGTAAAGAGGAGTCCATACACTGTAACCCTGCCCTAATATCTCCCTCCATGAAATTGTTAATGGTCTGTTCTTGCTCATAGTCATTTAACATCCCACATTTACTCTGTCTGAAATAATTGCTTTTCTTTCTCCCCTCACCTTTTAAACATAAACAAAGATCATTGTCATCGAATATGTTCAATGGCCTAAAAACAGAAATTCCTGCTGGACCTAACTTTAGTTTTAAATTTAATGAGCTGAGTGTAACCTAGGCTGAATATTTTACCTCCATTTTTTAAAATCCCACTAATCATTTTAAATGTTTGTCATTGACAATGCAAGCCTATGCTTTAAGTCAAGTGAGGAAAGCTGGTTTACTCCAGAAATAATTTTACATGCATGCATCAATTTACATGCAAAAGGCATTGCGTATTACACAAATGTTATTTACTTCAACACCTCATTTACAATGTTGGCTGAAATGTTATAAAAAGGGAGCCCTATTCACTGGGGAGCTGTGCCTTATTGGGGTCGACGACTGACATGTGCAGATGCTGGCTGCTTAGGTTGTTTCCAGAGTCACATTTCTTCCAGCTGACCAGGTGCAGATGAGTTACTCAGGTGTGGTTTTTTGAAAGCGGTGGAAAATTGCAGATGAGATGCCAGGCGCCAGACATGTGTCTCACCACATAACTGGGAACATGCGTGGAAAATATTGAATCAAGTCATGCAATACATTCATTGTAAAGCTACAAGTAATACCATATTCTGAATGCAGTTTTATGATTTTCTTTATCATTTATTTCAGAATTATTTCTTTTTTTCTTCCCTTGTTTGATGTTTTATTTAATAATTTATCTTATTCCTCGCTACCTTTATTAAATATTTTAAGAACTAGTTTCAGTTTTGTTTCTTAAATTTGATGTATATCATGTTTGAGATTGCACCTTTACATTTCAAAAACTGAATGTAAATTAAAATCCAGAGTTAACGAAGCTACTTTTTAAATCTAGAATATCTTGTATGTTTTACAGTATATGATGATAATCAGACAGATCATCTGTGTTTTGTTTTTCTCCTGATCTGCGTCCATTTATAGGGCTTTCTGTCAGACCTGCTGGAAAAGGCAAACAGACACTATGATGATCAGAAGCTTCAGGAGTACACACAGACCATAGTAAGACTTTCCTTGTCACACATTGTATTACACTTCAATTTACAGTGGAGCTGGTCAATGTTTTTTTCTCTATAAAACAAAACCAAAAGTGATATTTTTTCAAGGAAATTGACAGAAGATAATTTTCTCAAAAACCCTGCCTTCAATTTATTTTACATATTGAGGACATTTTTTGTGATAGACGGACACAAAGTTGTGTATATTTATGAAGTAGAAGGAAAAGGAAATGTGGTATTACAACATTTTTTGCAAGTAAAAAATAAGTGTGCATTTTTATTTATCCCCTTTTTATTGTATACCCCTAAATAAATCCAGGTTAACTAAATGCATTCAAAAAACGCCTAATTAGTAAATAGAGCCCACTTATGTGTCGTTTAATCTCAGTATAAAAGTAACAGTTCTGTGAAGGTCTCAGAGGCTTGCTAAAGATCATTAGTGACTAAACAACACCATGAAGAGCAAGGAGCATATTATAAAGGTTAGGGAAAAGATTGTGGCATCATTTAAATCAGGATCAGGTTCTAAACAATATACCAAGCTTTAAAATATTTTCCTGTTCAATCGTTCACGTAAGACATGATCGTCCTGCTAAAATAACACACCAGACAAGGAGAACATTAACTAGAGAAGCAGCGAAGAGGCCCTTTGGAGGTTGTCTCAAGCCATGTAGGGAACACAGCTGATGTGTGGATGGAAGATAGTGCTGTGATCAGATGAGAACCAAATAAAACTTATTTGGCCTCAGTGCAAAACATTGTGCATGGATGAAAACTAGCACAGCACATCATCTTGAAGACCCATCCCTACTGTGACACAGGGGTGGAGGCATCATGCAGGACAGGGAAACTGGTCAAAGATGATGGGATGATGGGGGGCAGGGCAAGACTAGAAGAAAACCAGTAAGAGACAGGAAAAGACTTGGGAGTGGAGCAGAGGTTTGCCTTGTAGCAGGATAGCAACCCTAAACATAAAGCCAGAGCTATAATGGAATAGTTTAGATCTAAGCAGATTTATGTGTTAGAATGGTCCATACCTAAATCCAATTCAAATCTGCAACAAAAGTTGAAAATTGCACGCTCCACAGTAAGCCTAAATAAAGAAGGGCTAATTTGCAAAGACGACTAGGTTAAATTTTCAGTCTCTAGGTGCATAAAGCAGACATATCCCAAAGAATTGGAACTGCAGCAGCAGTTCTTTTTTTATATTAAAAAAAACGTTTTAAAACCAAATATCATTGTCTTTCCACTTCACAATTATGTCGTACTTTGTTTGTCTATCACAAAAATGTCAATAAAATTCTTTGAAGTTTGTGGTTATAACATGACAAAAAGAGAAATAATTCAAGGATTGTTTCCAGTGTCCATCTGGTCATCTGAACATCAGAAGTCTGCTGTGTTGATGGCAGGACTGATGTGCAGCAGAGTAGCAGTGACCCATTATTCTCTGCAGGTTGTCTTCAGCCCTGATGCAGTAACATCTGCTTTTCAGAAACCCTGAAGCTAATATGAGTTTTACAAGCAACCTCCTCAATGCTTAGATAAGCCTACATTGTTCTTCCACAGTTACTTCAAAAGATTAAATCAACTGAGGACAGGACTATTAATTTTTTCTCAACTTCGGTGCCACTATCTTTTATACGTTGCTGGCCCAGCTTTTACAGTAAAGACTCATAATACAAAAAGGAGGTTTTTTTTTGTTTTTTTAAAAGAATGAAGAGTGTTAATTAACATCTTTCTGAACAGAAGGAGAACAATACTTATCAAGTGTTGAACATTGTCAGCAAAAATATTATCAAAATTTACTCCAAGTTATAAATGATGACTATCTGACATACATATAATTGTAATGAACAAGTCAGTATTACTTGAAGGTTAGTTACATAGTGCTGTTACAGTACCTTTTGATAACTAATTTGTGATTACTAAGAAATGACACAAAAAGAAAATGTATTTAATTTATCAACCAGGCCATAGCTCGTATACAACCTAATTTATGCTAATAAGGCTAAAATGGGACAATTCAAAACAACCAGATAATTGAATAGAAATGCAAATAATTGAATAAATGATTTGGCTAACATTTGAAAATTTATTAAAAAGTCCTCTTTTGGTTTGGAGTTTTGCACTGTACAAAGGTAAATAATTAAATCCATAAATCTTCGACCAGGTTCTGCAGTTCTTATTTATATGTAAATGGCGGGAAAAACAAGACATAGGCTATTGGTTCTTTTCAAGGCTGTAAAAGCAGAACCATGGTTGCTGAAGTTTGCAAAGATTTCAAAGCTTTTACCTTTACTGGTTTAAAATGTATTCACAATTTATCTTTTAGTGCTTTTCATTTCTGTTTTGTTTTGTAGCTCAGGATGTTTGATTTGAATGGAGATGGTAAGCTGGGCCTCTCAGAGATGGCGAGGTAATGTGCAGCTTTACTTACTACTATTCACAATATTAAAAGTTAAAACACATTTCCTCCTGATGTTCATTCACTGTCATCAGATTTAAATAATTCAACAACTGCTGTGTCCGCTAATTAAGTCATTTTCCCCCTCCAGGCTCCTCCCTGTCCAGGAGAATTTCCTTCTTAAATTCCAGGTATGGAAAGAAAAAACAGCTTAGCACAGTTGTTACTACTTATCTATGTAACAATAATGAAACAACTCATAAAGGTTAATGATAGAATAAATAATGTGTGAATTTCTAAATCTTGTAATATGGTTTTAGACAGTATGCTTTACACAATTACAATTTTCATCTATCTTAATTTATCTTTATTTGTTAATTTTTTTACATGTTAACAAGTAATTAAGAAATTTATGCATTTTATATAATTTATGCAAGTTATTCATATTATAATAAAAATATATTATATTTATATTTTAGCAGCTGAGTCTAAGACACTTTTATATGTGGGTTTTTATACTTTTGCATTCTGTTTTTGTTTTTTACAGGGTGTGAAGCTGACCTCTGAGCAGTTCAATTCCATCTTCAATTTCTATGACAAGGTAGGTGGCATTTGTTTTCAACTTGTATTAATCAGTTTTATCAGGGATGGCGGGATCTAAGGAAAATGTGGAACTGTGATACTGTTTCCCAAAATTGCGATGACAGTTTTAATTATGACTAACCCATATTTTCCTGGTGACTTCTTTCTTTACCGACACACAATGACCCCACCAATCTCTGTGAGCTTTACCATCTCAGCCGGGGAAGTTAGAGTCTAGCGATTTGTCCAAATATATTAATGTTATGCAGAACATAAATATGTGACAGTTGAAACACAACAGCCTACCAAATATTGGTAACGAACTGGTCCTTTGTGGTCGCAGCATTGTACGTGCTGATATTGTGAATATATTGCACATCTCACTTTATCTAACTGAAATTCTTCTATGGATTTTTTGATAGGAAATGTTGGGTTCATTAAGTCATTAAATGGCTTTATGTCATTACTTATAGTTTTTATGTCTCAAAATGCTCTTAAATTTAGAAATGTGAATGTTTGTTCATTACTTGCCTTTTCTGTTAAACATTTAATTCAAATGCAAACACTTTGTTTATTAATTTCCAGCTACTTTATTGTGCATATAGCATAGGTTTTGGATTGCGAACAGGAATTGGCTAAAGCCTGTTGTCAATACCCTTTTTAATGCTAAAACTTACTGAGGGTTTGTAAAAAACAAAAAAATACCTCTATTAATTTAAATTATAATACCCCACAAAAAGCAGCATCTTAGTGGCATCTGACACTCAAGCAGGGCTAAGCGACCCTTCCTGGCACTGTTCATTTTTCAAGCGATGATGCTTCTGAAATTCCAGTAGGTCTTAAAATCAGAAAAGAGTTGCAAAACTGCAAAACAACCTAAATATAAGATCGTGCAGGAACCCTGCTAGATGCTCTGGTGGTTTACTTTCTGTACATTTTTAGAGAAAACTCTGCCTAACTCAGACACTTTATCATATATAAATGGGTGTTACTTCCAATGGAAACCCCATGAGCCTTTGATGCAGGGGTGGCTGCTGTTGAATGAAACAGGGCAGTTTAAATGTTTGTAGTCTATGAAAAAGCTGAGCTGTCTCTGCAATGGGAGTTTGAATATTCCTGAATATAACCTGAATGTAAATGTCTGGATAGCTCTTTCTTTTTTGTTTTGAGGCAGTTTTATTTGTTAAAGTAATAAATATGTAAATCTCTTGTTTAAGGTCCCTACGCCTACCTAGGGAAATGAGTTAGAGCAGGTGCACCTGCCCCTGTGTAAACAGCTCACGTTGGTTCAGCTATGGTTTACTTATTTTCCAAAACAAAGGTAAATCTGTGGGGAAGGACAGCAGTGAGGGATATGATGCAAGGCAGAGGGGAGTGGCGCTTTACAATACAGACACTAAATCATTTTTATCGCTTATGGTGTGCTGTGAGCTTTGTGAAGCTAGAGACGTGCTATGATAGATTGTAGGAAGGCTGAGTCAGGTTTTGGGGAAATAAAGAATTCAATTTAATGTGACACAGTGTTGCTTTTTGACTTTGCTTGATTCTTAGTTGTTGTGGGTGTTTTCCATATTGTTATAGGGGTTAGAAAAGCTGGGATCTGAGGCATATTTTACTCCTACAGGTGCTGGATCGGACGCATTGATTTAACTAAGTCATGCATCCATCCATTTTCTGTACCCGTCCATCCTATGCAGGGTTGAGGGGGAGCTGGTGCCTGTCTCCAGCAGTCACAGGGCGAGAGGCGGGGTACACCCTGGACAGGTCGACAGTCCATCACAGTTAACTAAGTCATTAAATCTTTAATAGTTCCTTCTGAAAACAAAAAAAGTATTTTTGTTGTGTTAAATACACTCACTGCTGTAAGACAAACAAATTCACTGATTGTCTTAGAAATGTGAGATGACCAAACAAGTATATTTTAATTACAAAATACTGGTGTCACACAGTTTCCTCTTACTTAAGTTGGCACATAAAAGAAAGTTTTACATCGGACTAAACGTCATAAAGTAAATGGATTCAGGAAAAAACATGAAATAAAATAACTGTTGCTTTTTTAAAATATTGGGTCATCCTGCCTAACCTCACCCTGTTTGTTGTATTACAGTCAATGCACAGCATAAAACTGCTGCCACAGCCACCCTTTCCAGCTGAATTTAAATGTTTTTTTTTTTCAGTATTAGTATAGTAAGAATATGTAGTAATTTTGGCGCAATTATTGTTTTTTGGAATTTCCTTTCATTTTCGCTGTCCTTGTAAAAATAAACGTTTTCTGAGGTGGGTCACAGTGAATAAGTCAAAACCTCCTATTTAGATATTCACACCATATTGCTTGGTATACATATTTAAAGGTCATGAAGTATGTACTTCATAACAAGTGTTCCTCCAGTGAAGGTGTTGGTTGGGTTAGATAATTAAATGGAAATGTTTTACATGAATTGAAGGCTTGTGCTCCTTCTAATTTGCAAAGGAAATACCTTAAAGCTCAGTTGAGGGTAAGTGGAGCACAAACATTTATCTGTGCATATATTTTAATCTTTTTGTTCTGAATGTAGCTAGTGACCATTCTGTAATGCAGCCAGAGAGGAAATGCAGGCAGCTGCTGTCACTGGTGCTGAGAACGTGGATTGCCAGCTGGACACTAATGTGTCTCAGGGTGCTACATCCCTGAACTGTGCAGAGATTTTAAAATCCAGGATGGCCTGCAGTTTAGATAGACGGTCTGATATCGAATGTGACTGTGCTTTCCGATAGTTCTGCAGAGTGCCAGCTCCTTTATCTTTAAAGTGGGGAATAAATAGAATTCACATTTTATTCCCTGAATCTGGTACACTTCAAACTGGCTATGTCAACGTCAAAGAGCATCTCTTTTTTAAAGGACTGGCAGAATACACTGCTCTAAAGTCATCTTGAGACTGAGCCCAGTTGAACAGATCGCGGTCCAATGCTGTTTGCCAAAGGCAGACTTCCAGTAACAGACTTATCTCCTGGTCCAAAACTCTATAAACACCACCGTGAGACATAACTCATTAATTAGCAGAGGCTCAATATTGGCTTTACAGCTAACACTCTTCACATTATTGTGAATGGAAAGCCTTTTTTAAGTGTCCTGCTGGTACATTCATGATTTCGCCATAAAATCCTGAATGTAGCTGAGCAGCAAGTCTGGAAAAACAAACCAATCAGACTCCAAACATGCAGGAAACAAAACACTTTGGGCGTCTTTTCATCATGAGAGTCAGAATCGTCACATTGAAAGCAATTACAGGAAAAAATCCTTTTTTCTTTATTTTTTTACATTTTTTATTTCTTTTATTTCTTTGTTCACATGATAAACTAAGACATTCAAGATTTTATTGAAAAAAGTACAAACTGATTTTTTTAGAAAGGAATTCTGCAAATCAATATTGACTTAAACATAAAAAGGGTCAGGCATACAGTTTTTTAAGTTCAATATTTTTCTGCTTTTGAGTAAAGGTTGCTGGATGTTTGTGGTGCTTACTTTCTGCAAAATTAAGATGATTGCAAAAATGTGGTCAATGAATAAGGAAGTAATTGTGTTGAACCAAACATTTTTTTTTTTTTTTTTTTTATTTGTGGTAAAAACGCCTTCCTAAAAGATATATAAAAAAATGTCCATTCGCATCAATTGTCTCTTCTTACAGGCCAGATTGTCCTACAATAGAAATTTGTTGAAGGGCCGCCCACAATCACTCAGAAGGCCATAAATGACTCCCAGGCCACACTTTGGACGCCCTAGCTGTAGGCTGTCAGTGAACTAGACCGTTGTGGTACATCCTGCAAATGCCCTATCAAACTGGGATTTAGGAAGCTCTCTCTGTAAGTTAAGTTAAACAGCAGGCAGAAGATTTGTTGTACTATAAATCTATGGATCTTCCAGGGCAAATAAAAAAATAAAAATGCAGTACTCAAAGATTTTGGATGATATGGTTGCTTAAGCCTCATACGGTCCTGTGAAAAACTTTCAAACATCTTATTCTTGTTTTATTTTATTTTCCCCCCAGTCAGCCAGACTTTATTGTAATCTTTTAAACTGACCTCTTTCAGAAGCTCACCAACCTTTTAGATTGTTTCAAAATTTTCTTTAATCTTAAGAGGAGTCATAGTTGAAACTGAATTTCCCCTTGGGGATTATTAAAGTATCTCTTATTCTTATTCTTAAAACAGTAACAAAGTAATAAATACAATCAATTAAGAAATATCTGAGTAATCATTTTAAATCCATTGAAAACACAATCACCAAATTGAACGTATGTTCATTATATGTCAAACATTGTGTTTAAATATTTACGTAAATATTTACATATTTTATATTTCCAATGCTATATTCCTTTATAAAATAAATTATACTCCCACAATGGCTCACAGAATGAACTCTAATGTGATTGGTTAATGTGCACAGCAGTTTAACAGCAGACCAATCACCATCTCTTTAACAGTGATGGATCACTATACTAACTTTGATGGGTAACTGGGAAATAAAAAAAATGCTAAAGTAAAAAGAAATGTAAAAAGAATATGAATGATTTCTATATTTAACTATTTATTTATGTATTTTTCCATTCTTAAAGCAGTTAAGTAATCTTTCATCAGTTTCTCTGCATATTAAATGCAATATTAAATGTAATGCATTTTAACATTTATTTATTAACATGTGGTGTGTTTGGCTTTGAACTTGACAATATATGTTAAAAAGGGGAGAATTGGTGGACAAAAAAGTGTTAGGCCTAAAAGCACTACAGGTCAAGAGGCCTAAATCAGAACCTAAGAGACCTTGACCCATATCATTCACCATAATCCTAGTTTTCAGCTAACAGGTCTTCGGTCTAAAATCGTAATTTTCATTTGTCAAACTGAGCTATCTTTGGATTTGTAACAGATTACACTAAAGAACCAGGAACAAATATGACAAACTCCTAACAACAAAGCCTGAAGATCTAATTTAAAAGTGATTTTTGGCTACTCTTTCTTACGCACTGACATGACACTTGAGTTTAGGAGTCTTTTTATTGGTTAGAGCAGCTTAACAAAAAAAGGAAAAAGGATGTTCTTCAGAAAATGATTGAGTAATTGTCTGAAACAGCCAAATAAAACCATTGAAAGAGCCTCAGAAAGTCAAAAAATTTAGCTCTAAATCACTTTAAAAGGTTTCAAGAAAGCATGTATGCTTAATAATGAAATAATAGTAAATAATAGAAATAATAGTAAAAACCTGTTTTGTTTTCTCATGTTCTGGAACCCTCCACACGCATCTTTTTATGTGACAATGTAGGGATGTAGGGAACTCAGAAGATCTGACCAGAACAGACTCATTTTTAGTTAGACCTCCATCTGAAGTGGTCATTGCTATGCCATAACAGACTTGAAGGTTATGAAGAATTAGATACTGAATGAGCTGTACTACTTTTTTGTCTATTTTAAAATTGGACATGCTGGACAAGAATGTGAGGATGTAAGGTTTAAGTGCAAAACATTGTGGTATAGCAAAATAAAATAGCAGCATTTATTCCTGTCATTTTGATGTTGTGGCTCTTTGGTGGACAATACTGTTTTTTATTTAAAAATAATTAGTCTCCTTCTCTTGCCAATGGATGCATGAAGATATGCACCTACACCCGCCCTGCCTGCCTAAATAGGATTAAGCTGGTGTAAGAAAATGAAAGGATAAATGGAAAATAATTAGTGAGAATAAGCATACATATTGTTCCGTTGTCTGTTTTGTCTTTGAAAACCTTTTCTGAATATTTAAAGCTGAAAATACCAACAGTGTGTTGTTTACTTTGGTTTATTTCCAGGATGGTAATGGCTACATTGATGAGCAAGAGTTGGAAGCTCTCCTACGAGACCTTTACCAGACCAAGAAGGTAAGAGATGGATAGGGTGTCTTGTATTCTGCTAAGTGGTTTAGATGTATCAGTCTATATAGTGTGTCTGTGCACTGCTCAGCTGTCCATGCAAGTTCAAACATTAGTTTAGACTTCTGGGCCATAATAACATTTCTCTGCCATCATTTTTCTTCCTAATATACTTAATACTATGCTAAAGACATTACCTCTTGCTACGCCTGTATAACTGAACATGCTGCATGTGATTCATATGTTTGAGTGCTCTGATCTCAGCGCTCCAGAAGCCCAGATCAAAAGCTTTACTGATACTAGCAAGATATCCAACCTCATTAACTGTTTATCATCTGAGTCCAGGATGTGTTGAAAAGAGCCAAACAAAAATCCGTTTTTAGTATTTCTCAGAAAACAAAAACAACATGCATTTTCAAATGATGTATGATCAAAATTACACTAAAATTATAAGCATACTTTCACCATGCAGAGCTCCAGATCTGATTCACTTCATAGGTGAATATCAGCTGGGTTTTCTTCACATATGTGTAGATGTTTTCTGGGTAGTCTGACTGTTTCCCACAGACCCAAAACACACATGTTAGGCTAACTAAATATGCTACATTCACTGTATATGTGAGCATGTTGTTTTTGGCTCACACGGTCCTCTGATGGACTGGCTACTGGTCCGTCTCAGTCGTTGTGTCCTTGGGCAAAACACTTCACCCGCCTTGCCTGCTGGTGGTGGTCAGAGGGCCCAGTGGTACCTGTGTCCGGCAGCCTACCCTCCATCAGTGTGCTCCAGGGCAGCTGTGGCTACAATGGAGCTTTCCACCATCAGCGTGTGAATGGGTGAATGACTGAATGTTATTTCTAAGATTTATTTCTAAGATTTATTTCTAGAATTGCGCTGCTCTGGGTGGCTGCATGTTGGAGTGGCTCTGTTGACTACATATTAAGTTTTGGTTTTTTGTAAATTGGTTCCTCTTTTTTCTTGAGGAATATTGCATTTTTTTTACCTGTATACTTTCTAGTTTTTGGTGCTGTGAAGCTGGAAGGATTTTTGCTGTCGATTTTTCACTTTTTGTCAACTTGTTATGATGCGTAACCATGGCAACAATGTGGTTTACAGCCGGGAGCAGCTGATTAACATAGCAAAAGCTGAAATAATACCTCAACTGAAGCCACAAATCCCTGATGAGTTGATAAGGAGGAGACGTGGATGCAGAGCAGGAGCGAAAAGGAGACAGAGAAAGAGGAAGTTCAAGCCATCTCTTCCATCGATCATAATGGGTAACGTAAGATCACTGGCTAACAAGATGGATGAACTCCAAGCCCTTACAAGGACTCAGCCAGAGTACCGGGAATGCAGTGTTATGTGTTTTACTGAGACGTAGCTGCTGGATCATATCCCCGACTCCAACGTCTCTCTGCCAGGCTTCCTGACTGTACGGCCAGACAGAGATCTGAAAACGAGCAGGAAAAGAAAAGGTGGTGGAGTAACAGTGCTTGTCAACAACAGATGGTGTCACCCAGGACATGTTACTGTGAAGTGTCGTCTCTGCAGCCCAGATGTCGAACTCTTGGCAGTAGGTTTTCGTCCATATTATTTACCAAGAGAGTTCACCAGTGTAATTTTGGCTGTTGTTTACATTCCACCTTCAGCCGTTGCCGAGAATGCATGTGATGTCATCTGTTCCATTGTTGCTAAGCTACAGACACAGCACCCCAATGCATTTGTGGCAATATCTGGTGATTTTAATCATGCCTCGCTCTCGACTACACTTCCAACATTTCAACAGTTTGTCAGATGCTCTACAAGAGAAAACAAGACCTTGGATTTGTTTTATGCAAATGTAAAGGATTCATAAATGTCCAAACCAAGACCTCCTCTGGACAATCAGATCACAATCTTGTTTTTCTCTGTTCAGAATATAAACCACTTGTTCAGAGGCAACCTGTTACAAAGAAAATTGTGAGAAAATGGTCACAGGAAGCTGAAGAAGCCCTGCAGGGTTGTTTTGCAACCACAGACTGGATGACTCTTTGCCAAGCACATGGAGAGGACATCAATGCCATGACTGAGTGTGTGACTGACTATATAAACTTCTGTGTGGACATCATCATCCCCACCAGAACAGTGAGATGCTTCCCTATTAACAAACCCTGGATCACCAGTGACCTGAAGGAACTGCTAAACAAGAAAAAAAGAGCCTTCAGGCAGGGAGACAGGGAATTACTGAGGAGTATACAGAAGCAACTTAAAGTCAAGATCAGAGACAGCAAGGAGGCATACAGGAAGAAGCTGGAGAACAAACTACAGAGGAACAATATCAGAGATGTCTGGTCAGGAATGAGAAAGATCACAGGCTTTAAGGACAGGAAGGATTGGATAGATGGAAGTCTGGACAGAACCAATGAACTGAACACATTCTTCAACAGGTTCAGTTCAGGAACTAGATCAGCATCCCCCTCTCCTGTTCCCAACCAAACAGACATCCCACTCTCCTCTGATCAACAGCTTTCCTGTTACACCTCAGATGTTTTATCCTTCACCTCAGCCATGGACTCTTCTGATTCCACAAGTTTGACGTCAACCAAGTCAGGAAATGCTGCTACCCCCTTTGCCTCCCCCTCCCACTTGTCTGTCTCCAAAAGTCAGGTGAAGAGGCAGCTGGAGAAACTGAACCGGAACAAGGTTGCAGGTCCAGATGGTGTCAGCCCCAGAGTCCTGAAGGCCTGTGCAGGGCAGCTCTGTGGGATTCTGCAGCACCTCTTCAACCTTAGCCTAACTCAGGAGAAGGTTCCAGTGTTGTGGAAGACATCCTGCCTTGTTCCAGTACCAAAGAGAACTCACCCATCAGTCATCAATGACTATAGACCTGTTGCCCTGACATCCCACATCATGAAGGTCCTGGTGAAACTCCCGTTGGCCCACCTGAATAAGCAAACAAGAATGTATCAGGACCCACTGCAGTTTGCTTATCGCTGTGGAGTTGGAGTTAAAGATGCCATCATACACCTGCTTCAACCAACCCACTGTCATCTGGACAAAGCAGGCAGCACTGTGAGGATCACGTTCTTTGATTTCTCCAGTGCATTTAACACAATTCAGCCTGATTTACTTTGTCAGAAACTCCTGAAGACACAGGTGGAGCCCTCAACAATCGCCTGGATCAATGACTACCTGACCAACAGACCACAATTTGTGAGACTGAAGAATTGTGTGTCAAACCAGGTGACATGGTGTGGAAACAATCGTCTCACCTTGAATGTGAACAAAACAAAGGAGATGATTGTAGATTTCAGAAGAAACAGGGATAAGTCAAACACTATTTCCATAATGGGAGAAGAAGTGGAGGTGGTTGAGGAGTATAAATACCTCGGAGTTCACCTTGACAACAGACTGGACTGGAGGCGCAACAGTGAAGCAGTCTACAAGAAGGGACAGAGCAGACTGTACTTCTTGAGGAAGCTTAGGTCCTTCAAGGTTTGCAGCAAGATGCTGCAGATCTTCTACAAGTCTGTTGTGGAGAGTGTAATCTCTTCAGCCGTCATCTGTTGGGGTAGCAGCATCAGAGCCAGGGACTTAAAAGGCTAAACAACCTGATAAAGAAGGCTGGTTCTGTTCTTGGGACAACTGTGGAACATCTGGAGATGATAATGCAAAGAAGGATTCTTCATAAAATCAAAAAAAATGTATGGACAACCCTGAGCATCCTCTTCATGAGACAGTCATACAACAACAGAGTGTCTTCAGTCGGAGGCTTCTTCAGTTTCGCTGCAATACAGACCGCTACAGGAAATCCTTCCTGCCCACAGCCATCATCATCTACAACTCCTTAAAGAATTAATTATATGAGCTATACCAACACTTAATTTCCCTCTGGGATCAATAAAGTATTTTTGAATTTTTAATTGAATTTAAATGTAGTTTAAAGTACTTTGTGGTCTTCTGACTGAAAAAGCGCTATTTACCATTACATGTTGGCCATTGGATACAGGCACAAGACCAACCATCAGTAAGGGACAGCAAAAAAGAAAAAAGGATTGATGAACATAAAGCATATCCCATCTTCTCCTTTAATTATTCAAATTTCTTCATTTTGAGCATTACAACCGAGGGCTAGAAACTGATAGGTGGTTTAGATTTCTGGTTACAGCTAAAGGCTTAAATCTTTTGACATTTTGAAGAATGCATTGTCATGGATACCCCAATACAGTGTAAAATGTAGACATTCTGATGTGAGCTGAGCCTTTGGTGTGAAAATGAATTATTTTTAAGATAACACTGTTCACAAACGCTTTGTGGCATATCCTTGTGGACTCCATCAGAAATTATTAAAAACAATAAAATCTTTGCTTGGGTATTGTTAAAATTATTGAGACATACTGGCACAAAATGTGGCTTGTTGTGAATTACAACATTTCTGATAGGATCCGGAGAGATTGTGTGGATGCAGGTTTAAAAAACAGAGGAAAACCTATCTAGAGTTAAGTAGCTAGATAATTTGCCTGCTTGTACCATTAAAATCACTGACTTTGCTAACCTGAAAAATATTTTCTTTGATCAGTTCAAGATTTAGATATTTAATTCTGACTTTCTTTCATATTGTCATTTATAAAATGCTGGTGTTAACTCTGCAAAGCTGGAGTAAAAACCTAAAGTAAAACCAGAATCCTTCACATAACAAATTTTTTTTTTCTCTGTCCTCAGGATGTGGATGTGAATAATCTGATGGGCTACAAGGAGAGCATCATGAGCCTGTCCGACGGCGGGAAGCTCTACCGTGGAGAGCTGGAAATTGTCCTCTGCAGAGATCCAATTGTGTGACTTCTTCCTCCTCTTCTTTTGCATATCTTTGTTTTTTCTCTGCCTGCCTTGTCCTCTCTCTCCCGAGACCTCACCTATTTCCAGCTCAGTGGCAACATATGATGCATGTGCCAGACACGTCCTTTCCCCATTAATTTCCCCCAAATATTCCCAATATGAAAAAGACGGAATGATACGTGCACTATCAGCACAAGATAGCTCTTCTTCTTTAAAATCATGATTTGTGAATAATGACCTCTCAGTGCCAACCATCTACCTGTTTACTGTCAGCGTATCCTAATTTACCACCTCTAATCTCGTCCCTGTCTATGCTGTGCCTGAGATGCAAAAATTTGACTCCACAGAATTTATAAACCCCAATCCTTGACCCGACTTCATTATCCAGTTCATTCCCTTGCTCTGTCTGCTTTGCATTATACAAGCAAACGTGCAGACAGATGTGGCTGATTGACTGCATTTAAATTCTCTGATGAAATTCAGAATATTTTCCTTCTCCTGAGACCAGTAAAACCAGAGTGTACCATTTCCCATGATAGGATTTTCATTTTCAATGTTTGTTTTTGGCTGATGCTGTCAACAGAAAATATTAATAAAGTATCTTAAGATAAAACTGTCTAATTGTATTTCTGTGAAGGAACTGCACATGCTTAATTTATCTACTATTTGTTTAATCAAAGTAAAGACAAAATAAGATTTTAAGTTGCAGGTAGGATACAGTACCCTCAACAGTCATTGACATCAACATGTGTAAAAAAGGTTTAAAAAAAAATTATCTTTTACTGAGATGTTTGGCAAAATCCCTCTTTTGATTGGATCACATCTATTCAGTGACAGAAAATATTGTCTTGGGGTCACCCAAAACAATCTTTGACATTTTCTACAGACCAATCAGTTATTTGGGAGGAATCCCAAGAATACGTATTTTCTGTCCTACCATCACAAATGTAAATGCATTTAATTTGCTACGCTCTACTAATACTTTAAATGACAGTCAGATCAACTTTTGGGCAACATACACTGTAGGTGTGTTTTGTGTCAACGTATCTCATGCCCATGATTGCGTATGCAGGAGGATCTGTGATGGTCAGGATCTGTTTTGGTGCCGATAGCCTCATTAGAGTGCATAGCATCAGAAACTCTTTGAAATAGGCAATTTATTTATTTATTTTTATAGCACACTTTCAACAACAAAGTAACTCAATATCAATACTTTTTTTTTTTTATCAGATGGCCTCCTCTAGTAACTGAAAATTGGTTGTCACCAGCTCTCTTCACAGCTTAAAGACCCAAACCAGCACAGAAATGGTATACCTGAGGCAAAAAAATCAATTCAGTCACCAGACCTAAATGCTATAGAGAATCTGTGAGGTGGGCTAAAGAGAAGAGTATAAGATAGAATCCAGGACTCAGGATGATCTGGAGCCAGTATCAACACAGGGATAAATAAGCAGGTATAGAATATGTCAATAAAAATAAAAAGAATATTGATTTATTGAATAATATATAACAAAAACACACATTGGGAGCGCTGCGACTTTTGACATGCATTAAATAACACCTTTAACACACATCAGAAATGTCACGCTGAAGTGTGCAGATCACCATTTCTGTGATTTTAGCCAGATGCAGTTATGTATTTAAGCCAGCAGGTAACAAAGCCTATTATCAGAAGCCTAAATTAAATAAGTACTCCACTAAAATGAATGCATTATACAGTAAGATGTTTATTGTGTAAATATTTTAAACAACCTCAAAAATGTATCTTTTGAACCATGTTCCCCCCATAAATGGAGCTATAACAAAACTATAAAATAAGACGTACCAAGAAGAGCAACTATGGGGACCAGATTGTATAGTAATTTACATTTACAGCATCAAAGATTTAAAAAGGCAAAACAAGCTGATAAAGAAGGCTGGTTCTGTGGAACATCTGGACATGATGATGCAAAGAAGGATTCTTCATAAAATCAAAAAAATTATGGACAACCCTGAGCATCCTCTTCATGAGACTATTCTACAACAACAGAGTGTCTTCAGTCAGAGGCTTCTTTAGTTTCGCTGCAACACAGACCGCTACAGGAAATCTTTACTGCCAACAGCCATCTTGATCTACAACAACTCCTTAAAGAATTAATTTTATGAGCTATATCAACACTTTATTTCCCTCTCGGATCAATAAATTGTTTTTGAATTTGAATTGAATTTGAATTGAATTTAGATTCAATTTGGAAGAATCAACAAATCTTAACTGAATAGTTTTGAAAAGGATCGCTTGATGGCATGCTTGCAGTGTTACCTGCTGACCGGATATGGTCTAATATGGCTGACATTAAAATTAATAAAAAAAATTTTTTTACATACATCTGACCCCACCGGTGTGTGTTACCTTTTTAACCTCTTTCTATTTATTTTCTTATTAACAGAAATGCTATGGAAGGCTTCAAGGTCTCTAGCTGAACTGAGGATGGAAGGCTTTCCCTGCAGCTGAGCAGAGACGTTCCTCCAGAGACTGTAGGATAGGACATGATATTTCTAGTAAAACCCTTGTAATTGAGTTGACATGCTTTTAAGGCAACCTGAATAATACAGCAAGCACACAAACTCTCATCTCACAGAGGAGCTGCAGCAGATCAATTAATCAGAAGCAATTAAATCTTTAAGAGACTCACAGTTGCACAGAACCAGAACCTAGGCCTAACATTTCTGATAAGATTTCTCTTTTTTGGTAAAAAGAAACAAAGTTTGCTTTACCTGTTCAGTTTTGGGATAGTTCCCTTTGAAACATTATCTTCCTGAAATATCATATTTGGGTGGCTTATGTGTATGTCTTAATTCACACCAAAAACATTGAATAAGTTTAATGTATTTTATTTTGTTTTAATTCAGCTTTTTTTAACATTCAACTCTCTGAATTAACTCTTACCCCTCCTTTCCACCAGACGCGTAAGCGGCACGTTACAGGAGCAAGTATAGCTGTTCTTGGCTTCCATATATTTGCACAGATGTGGGATGATCAATATACTGTAAACTAGTGGCTCACTTCTTCTGTCGATGTGAGAGGTTCAATCACAGCGAAAAGGCTGTTTATAAAAACCTGTAGGGCAAAGGGAAGACAAACAGAGAAGAAAATGCTTTAAGGAATTGGTGAATTGGTGTTTTCATGGCTTCCTAGAACTCAATATCATTTTTAAAAGCATTTTACTCTTTATTATTGCTTAAGTTGTAAAGTTTTGTTCTGTTCTTTGCAAGAGAAGCATCACGTATGAGGGTGAACCTGCAGGAAGAGTTTAAACTGAAGGGAACACAGAAGGCAGGATGCATCTACAATCCTTGGATCGATGCTTGCTAAGCGCTCCCTTCTGCTACCATCTGGGAGAAGATTTTAGGACAAACTCACATAAATGCAGGATGATTTACGTTCATAGGCCAAAAATGTGCTCATGACAAACATGATGAAGCAAAACTGCATGATTATAACATATATGACCGTGTTTGATAAAACAAGTGTTAATTCAAATTTACATTTTATATTGAAAAACGGTATCGCGAGTATTTAGTATTTTACAGTGTTTTTCTTCCTTTTTGTAAATCTCAAGAGTAAAGTCTTTAAGGATGAAAGTTTTCTTCATATTCAGAACACTGAAGGCTGTTCTATAGATTAAAAACATTTAAGTACACAAATTTATTATTGGCTTTTAGAAACACCTGACGCAAGACTTACTTGCTAGCTGATGAGTAAAGTCTTTTAGGCCTGCTCTATGAAGACAAAATGGGTATAGCTTTAAAAACAAAGTCTGTAATAACAGCACAAAAATAATTAAAAAGCATGTCCACATGAATTCACACAAACCGGATTTTAAAATGCTGCAGTACATATGCCGGGCCCAATGGTGGAGCTGTGACACTGACAGAGAAACACAGAAAAGAAAAAATGTATGAATTTTTGGAGCGATTATTGTATGTGTTTATATGTTATGTGTACTGGCTTACCGTTGTTCAGTGTCAAGTCGGAGCTAAGATAAAGAGGTGATCGAAACTAGATCCTGTATGTCGTCCATTTATTCCTCCACATTGGTGACCCCTGAACTGAACATGTCCGAAACTGAAGCCAGCTCCTCGCAGGTGACGCCTGCTGCCGTGGAACATCCACCCGCGTCCCCAGCTTCTTTTTCCGTGGCTGTAAAAATCCCGTACTTTTGGCTGCACGATTCTCCTTCATGGTTCGTCCACATTGAAGCCCAGTTTGCTCTGCGTGGAATTACTTCGGACGACACGAAATACCACTATGTAGTTGCCTCGCTGGATTCGCCATCTACCCGCTGTCTACCCGCTGTACCATGTCCCTTCTCCGAGACCTCCCAACCCAGGGAAAGTACGCCGCCCTCAAAGAGCTGCTGCTTCGGCATTACTCCCTCTCCGCCGCAGAACGGGCTTAGAAACTCCTCTCCCTCCCTGGATTGGGTGATGGCACAGCCCTTGAGCTCATGGAGAGCATGTTATCCCTGCTGGGTACTGATGACGGCGGGTTTCTTTTCATCCACCTGTTCCTCCCACAGCTCCAAGCTCCGGTGCGGGCTGTCCTCGCCAACTCCCCGCTGCTGCTGCAAAAAGACTACCGCTCTCTAGCGGAAGAGGCAGATCGCATCCTCCTGGCTACGAAGAGCTTTAATGTCCAAGCGCTGGGTCCTGCATCTCCGGCGACATCTGCTGAGCCTCCGGCGCCGTCCTCAGGGGCTGGCGAGCAATCGGTGGTGGCGAGGATCGTTACGCAGAGACGCCGTGGATCAGCCTTCTGCTTCTACCACCAGCGGTTCGGCGCCAAAGCCCGGCGTTGCTTCCCACCCCACTATCGGGCCCCCGGTGTTCACGTGGGTGCGCCGCCTTGATGCCGCTAAGCTAGTTATTGCTCGGGAGGAGTTCGCTAACATGGAGCGTTTAGGCATCGTGCTGCGCTCTAACCGTCCTTGGGCTTCGCCATTACACATGGTGCCCAAGTCAGATGGTCAGTGGCGGCCATGCAGGGATTTCCGACGGCTTAATAATGTCACTACAAACGATCGTTATCCGATCCCCCATATCCAGGACTTCTCTGTCCATCTCGCGGGGACCGCCATCTTTTCCAAGGTGGACATGGTGCGCGGTTATCACCAGGTTCCAGTTCGTGCGGACGACATCCCCAAGACAGCCGTAATTACCCCATTTGGCCTTTTTGAGTTTTTACAGATGCCTTTCGATCTTAAAGGCACCGCCCAAACTTTCCAGCGGTTGATGGATTCAGTCTTGCGCGGGTTGTCATTTGTTTTCGTCTACCTGGATGACATTCTGGTGGCCAGCAGCTCTGCCGAACAGCACATGTCCCACCTACGTCAGGTTTTTCAACGCCTAGCGGCGCATGGCCTGATAGTCAACCCAGCAAAATGCCAGTTCGGGTTGCCAGTCATGGACTTTTTGGGCCATCGCATTTCTGCCAGTGGCGCTGTTCCATTATCCACTAAAGTGCAGGCGGATTTCCCGCGTCCTCAGACTGTGAAAGCCCTGCAGGAATTTCTCGGGATGGTTAATTTTTAACAGCGGGTCTGCAGGGTTTGGCAACCGCTTGCCTTTTTCAGCCGTACGCTGCGGGACAACGAGCGTAAATACAGCGTTTTTGACAGGGACTTGCTGGCTCTCTATCTGGCTACATGGCCTTTCCGGTTTTTCCTCGAGGGCCGCCCATTTACAGCCTACGTTGACCACAAGCCCTTAATATTTGCCAAGTCTAAAAGCTCTGACCCCTGGTCTGCACTTCAACAGCGCCACCTTGCTGCTGTCTCTGAGTTTACAACAGACATTCAGCATGTGACTGGCAAATCCAACTTGGTGGCTGTCTGTCCCATGCACTGGTCTCTCCAGTTTATGTAGGGATTGATTTCTCTGCTATGGCTGCAGATCAGCGCAGCGATGCTGACATCCTTAAGCTGCAGTCTGAGCCTACCAGCCTTAAGTTGGAAGAGAGACAGGTGCAGGAAGGAGGTCCTCATCTGCTCTGTGACATTTCTACTGGCTTTCCCCGCCCTTTGGTTCCTGCTTTATGGCGCTGCCGCGTTTTTTACGTTTTGCATTCCCTCTCACATCCGGGTGTTTGTGCCTCAGTGAAACTGGTTAGTTCCAAGTTTGTTTGGCCTGGATTACGTAAAGATGTGAAGGAATGGGCTGCAGCATGTGTCCCGTGCCAGAGTGCCAAGGTTCATAAGCACACAAAAGCACCTTTTGAACCATTACCCATTCCTAATCGCAGGTTTGATCATGTCCATGTAGACCTAGTGGGTCCTTTGCCCCCATCGCAGGGTTTCACTCATCTCCTGACCATGATCGACCATACCACCAGGTGGCCAGAAGTGGTTCCGCTGGCATCCAAAACATCTGCAGTGGTGGCTCGGGCATTTTTATCAACCTGGGTTGCGCGTTTTGGCCACCCTTCAGACATTACCTCTGACAGAGGATCACAGTTTGTGTCTGAGCTTTGGTCCACCATGGCTGACAGCCTGGGGGTCAAGATGGATGATGGATGGCAACTGGATTGACCACCTCCCATGGGTTATGCTTGGGTTGCGGTCCGCAGCTAAAGAGGACCTTGGTGCTTCCCCAGCTGAACTGGTTTTAAGTCAGCCGGTATGTGTTCCAGGCGTGTTTTTTCCTGAGGCCCCCTCACCCCAGTTCACCCAGCCGACCCAAAATCTTTCAACTCACTGTGACCCTTATCGCGTTCCTGGTCCTGTACATCATTGTTTGCCCCAGTCATTCGTCCCACAGAACTCTTCTAAGTTTGTTTTTATTAGACATGATGCATGCAGGACACCCTTACGGCCTTTGTATGATGGCCTTTTCAGGGTCCTCGAACCTGGACCTAAGCACTTTCTTTCAGATCTGGGGGGGCGTACTGAGACGGTCTGTATTGATAGGCTTAAACCCGCTCATGTTCCTAAAGATGATGAGGTAGTAACGGCCCAGGCTCCTCGTAGGGGACGACCCCCCTCCACGTTGTTGACGGACTCCTCTCCTCCTTCCAGAGACTCTCGTCCGCCTTCAGAGCTCACCTCATCTTCTGCCTCCCCTCGTCACCCTCATCCCCACCTTCAGTGCAGGGAGTTCCGGACTGCTTCTGAGGGGCCCAGGTTCAGCCGTTCTAGCCGTTTGCTCAAACCCAGGATCCTGGCTTAAATATGGACACTACTGGGTGTTCGCAGGGGGGGCGTGTGTGGCGGACCACCAGGAGGCTCCACTCACACCCAGAAAACAGGATGTTTGCATTTAAAAAATGTATGAATTTTTGGCGCGGTTATTGTATGTGTATATAGGTTTTGTGTACTGGCTTAACGTTGTTCAGTGTCAAGTCGGAGCTGAGATAAAAAGGTGATCGAAACTAGATCCTGTGTGTCGTCCATTTATTCCTCCACAGTATTTGCTTTATTAGGACTGCATGTTTGTTTACTTTATCAAAGAGTTGCACGTTAAATATAGGAATGGGGCGGCGACGCCATCCACTCAGAATAAATGTTGGAGAGCTCATAATCATGGAGACAACTGAGCCGGCGGTAAAAGACTTCTCCACTTTGGGACCCAGTTCGAAACATGATCGTTTACAATGCCCTGAAACGCCAGCTCCTTGTGGATGAGACACCTATTTGATTACATATCTTTGCTGCTACACACTGGTTTCATCTCCATGTAGACAGGGCCATAAGCTTGGCGGTTTCCTGTATATTTTTGCTCATTAAACATAAAATTTTTGTATCCACTTTGTTTGCATTTGGGATCTCCTTAATCACAAACCATGACATACAGTGCTGCGAAGAAGTATTTGTTCCCTTACATATTCCTAAAGTTTTGCCTTCTCAATCCTCTTAAAATATTTTAGATCATCAAAAAAAATTTACAATATCCCACAAAGATAACCTGAGTAAATAAAAATTTGCAGTTATCAAATGATGCTTTCATTTATTTAGGGTAAAAGGCTGTCCAACCCAACCTGCCCCTTTGTGAGACTATAATTGTTACCCTGCAGCCCCCTTGTTAAATCATAAATTACCTCTGATTAACCACATTTTTCAATGTCACTACCCACACCGTCAAGCCTGATTCCTACTAGACATGTAGAATTAAGAAGTCACTTGAACAGAACCCGCCTGAAAACACAGTAAAGTGAGCTACAAGATCTCAACAAATATAACATCTTGTCCCAATCTAAAGAAAACCAAGAAGAAAAACAAAACCACTTTTTTTCTATCAGTCCAGGAGCTGTTAAAAAGTTATTTCTTTATGTTTTATGGGATTGGACCAGAAAAACGGGTATCTCCCAGCATGACAATGGTCCCAAACACATCGCTCGGCCAACAAAGGAGTGCCAACATAAAAAGCCTTTTAAGGTTCTGGAGTGGCCTGGCCAGTCTCCAGACCTAAATCCAACAGAGAATCTGTGGAGGGAGTCTAAAGTCCGTGTTGCCCAGCAAAAGCTCCAAAACATCACAACTCTAGAGAAGATCTGCATGGAAGAATGGACCGAAACACCATCTACAGTGTGTACAAACCTACAGGAAACGTTTGACCTCTGCCATTGCCATCCAAGGTTACATTACAAAAGAAGGAAGAGAACTTCTGTTGCTGACCAAATACTTGTTTTCTGCACCATTATACAAATAAATACAGTGTGATTTCTTTACATTTCACATGTCTCTCACAGTTGAAGTGAACCAATGGTGAAAATTATAGACCTCTCTCATTTTTTTAAGTGTGACAACTTGCACAATCAGTGGCTACCAAATACTTTTTTGTCCCACTGTACATAAATGTGGCCTGCATTTGCATTCAGTCAGCCTTAGTCAATACCAACAACCACCATTTACCTACTATAATACCACCTTTAGCTGCAATTACTGCTGCAACTTTTGGGGATTTGTCTCTTTGCACATCTAGAGACAAAATAATTTCCTGGATTTAGTTAGCTGTTATGACCCGGCTCAGCTAGGGAAGGGGGAAGTAACATAAACCCTGGAATCAGGTGTTAAAATGGAGGAACAAAAGAGTTTAATCAGAATAAAGCAGCAAAAACTAAATACACAGAACAGAAATGGTCTAAGAACAAAAATACAACAACGCCCCTGTAAAAACAGGTGGCCGTAACATTAGTCTTGATGAAGAGTATCTGCGAAGATCAATTTCCAGGGCTTGTCACAGATTCTCCATTTTGCTCTGGACTTTGACTAGGCCATTTAACAAATGTTTGCTTTGATCTAATTCATACACCTAATACTCTATGCCTAGGATAATTGTCCTGCCTGTCCTGTCCCCATTTATGTATTTATTTTCCAGTATCCCCCTGCATTCAACTCTGACCAACATCCTTGTCACTGCTTAAGAAAAAAAATCTCCACAGCATGATGCTGCCACCCTTGTGTATCACACTGGATTATGGTGTGTTTAGAGTTTTGTGCTACATAGAATTTTGTATGTGAAAATCTCCTCTAGTCTCCTGCAGCCTGTGAATTTATGTGGACGGTTAAGTCTTGTTAAGTTTCCAGTTGTGCCATACCCTTTCCATTTCATATTATTTTAACTTAGGAGGTTGTTTTATCAATTAAATCTGCTTCAACCTTCTTCACAATTCTAACTCTGTTCATTAATTACGTGACATCTGAAGACAATTCATTTCAATAAGGGGTATCAGAGTACAGGGGGCTCGGTCCTCTAATTTTCGTGAACTTGTCTATTCTGTGCGTGAGGGCTGCATCTGTAAGTGTTGTAAATAGTTTTTTTTTTCTTTTTTGTAAAGAGTTTTAAATTGTTGTGTATATCAAAAAGGCTACTGAGGTGAACCACCATATTTCCTGCATAGTTTCGGCTGTCTTTGTAAGTGTAGGGAGTTCAGTCAAGGTTTTTTCTTGTGCTTAGTTTCATTTCACATGACAAGCACTAACTAGGGAAGATGGTCTGTTATGTTTGTTGTTTTGACCTGGGTTCACCGTGAATTTATAGCTCTGTCTTCTATGTTTGCATCGTGGCACGTGTTGTAAATAAATTGCCTGCTTTTTTGGATATCTATTCTTTTGTATGATTTGGGAACCAGGTCAGCAGCACATTTCCTTTTCCACATGTTGCCTTCCACCACCCTTAAACTGGGTGTAACAATGGGACTGAATACAAACTCCTGACACACTTTTCTGTTAGTAAAAGAGTTTTGAAAATCCTCCGTTTCCTTCTACTTCATAACTGTGCACTGATTTGTGTCGGTCTATTGCTGCTATCTGCCGCCTGGTAGTAAAAAGTTAGGGGTACTTATGTTTTTTTTTGTGCTCTGCATTTTTCAGTACACTGCACATGACCTCAGTCTTCTGCAGAAGCTGATGCCGTGCTTTATTTCAGTCAGTCACTCTGCTGCTGTCAGCAGGATTTAAAATGTGGTGCTCTATCACAGATGGATGCCTTTACTGACTAATTCATTTTTCAGAAAACAGATGATTACAAATGATAAATTAAATATGTTTTTTTTATTAAATGCTCTTGGGAAACAGATATCATTTCTTCAGTCCTGTAACTTTCTTTGTCTGAAAGCAATTTAATGCTATTTATTGATGTGATCTTGCTCTAGCAAACAAAACGCAGCCCCAGCATAATAAACAACACTCAATCTTGCATCTATTTTATGCCTCCAAATAAAATCAGATGGCACTTATTCATGCTTTGTACATGAAAAATATTCTGTGATTGAATAGCTGAAGAATACAATCATACATGTATCCAATTGTGATAAACCGTTGTAACATAGGCTGCAGGCAGCTGGATACTCTGTGCTGAGCAGAGAGAATGAAGAGTATATGAACATAAGAGGGTAACACTTATGATTTATTAATCGATGAAAGAAACCCTGCTGATTTATGTATGACTTTTTTAAATATAGCTCATGTAAACTGTTTGAGTAAAGTGGATGTTCCAACCTAGATTCTTATATAGTCTACAAACTTAGGGTCATGCACAAATCACAACATTTCTGCACTTTTTTGCAAACATGCTCCACTAACAACATATTAAAACACATACATTGCATTAAATGCCAACTTCAACAAATACTGAATGTTTTTTATCACAACTTAGTGCATGTCAGCATCATTAAGAAGCACAAACCTGATCAAGAGCTTGGCCTGTATTTGAATTGGTCTAAAAAGCATATCTAAATAACATGTCAAACGGAGAACAGTCTTCTCCACCTCCTTGCTCACCTCACCAAGTTTTAAATGTTGTGTCTGTTTATCTTTCATTACTCAGAGAAGCCTTCAAGGAGGTTGTTGTAAAGGGACAGTAACTGGTTATGGAGTAGATTTAAGCATCTTACCTGGAAGAAGAAAGCAGCCAGAGTTCCCTCACTTTGAAGAATAATGGAGAACTTCTCATGCATGAGCTAAGCTGACTGAAAAAAAATGCTGTAAACAAAGCATGCTTTCAATAATGGAAGTGTTAATCATTTGTTTTAATCAATGAACAAAATACAGCAAATGAACAAAAGAGAAATCTAAATCAATTCAATATTTGATGTGATCACCATTTCCCTTCAAAACAGCATCAATTCTTCTAGGTACACATGCAAACAATTTTTAAAGGACCTCGGCTGGTAGGTTGTTTCAAACGTCTTGGAAAACTAATCACACATCTTCTGTGGATGTAGACTTGGAGGATGAAGGCCCTTAAAAAAAAAACAGCCTTCTGCTAAACCCAAATATTTAAAATTTTGACTCATCAGTCCAGAGCAGCTGCTGCCCCTGTTCTGCACCACAGTGTCCTATGTTTTCGTGCATACTTGAGTCACTTGGCCTTGTTTCCACTTAAGAGGTATGGCATTTTTTTTATTAAAGGTTTTTGAGCCTGAGTGGCCTTTATTGACGGTGGACAGAGTTTTTGAAGGGGGAGAGAGGTGGGGGAAGACATGCGGCAAAGGTCGCCCGGGACGGGACTTAAACCGGGGACGGGCGCGTCAAGGACTGAAGCCTCTGCACATGGGGCGCCAGCTCTAACCACTAACGCCAAGCGACACCCTGGAGGTATGGCATTTTGGCTGCAACTCTTCCATAGCCAGATTTCTCCATAAAGTAGATGGGTGTACCTGGGTGTACCTGGGTCCCACTGATGTCTGCCAGTTCTCACCTGATGGCACTGCTGGACATCTTCCAATTTCGAAGGGTAATAAGCTTGATTTGTCTTTCATCTGCTGCACTAAGTTTCCTTGGCAAACCACTGCGCCTACGATCCTCAACGTTGCCCGTTTCTTTGTGCTTCTTCAAAAGAGCTTGAACAGCTAATCTTGAAACCCACGTCTGCTTTGAAATTTTTGTCTAGGAGAGACCTTGCTGATGCAGTACTTTGTGTCTTCTTGCTGTCCTCAATCTTGCCATGACATGAAACTATCTGTCACAACCTCACAGTAGTAGCAGAGTTTGGCTGTTCCTCCTTAAGCCTCCTACAGAGCTGTTTGTTTGTTTATATATATATACAGGTCCTTCTCAAAAAATTAGCATATTGTGATAAAGTTTATTCTTTTCCATAATGTAATGATAAAAATTTAACTTTCATATATTTTAGATTCATTGCACACCAACTGAAATATTTCAGGTCTTTTATTGTTTTAAAACTGATGATTTTGGCATACAGCTCATGAAGACCCAAAATTCCTATCTCAAAAAATTAGCACATTTCATCCGACCAATAAAAGAAAAGTGTTTTTAATATAAAAAAAGTCAACCTTCAAATAATTATGTTCAGTTATGCACTCAATACTTGGTCGGGAATCCAACTTCCTCTTCACAATATCCCACAGATTCTCTATGGGGTTCAGGTCAGGAGAGTTGGCAGGCCAATTGAGTACAGTAATACCATGGTCAGTAAACCATTTACCAGTGCTTTTGGCACTGTGAACAGGTGCCAGGTCGTGCTGAAAAATGAAATCTTTATCTCCATAAAGCTTTTCAGCACATGGAAGCACGAAGTGCTCCAAAATCTTCTGATAGCTAGCTGCATTGACCCTGCCCTTGATAAAACACAGTGGACCAACACCAGCAGCTGACATGGCACCCCAGACCATCACTGACTGTGGGTACTTGACACTGGACTTCAGGCATTTTGGCATTTCCTTCTTCCCAGTCTTCCTCCAGACTCTGGCACCTTGATTTCCAAATGACATGCAAAATTTGCTTTAATCCGAAAAAGTACTTTGGACCACTGAGCAACAGTCCAGTGCTGCTTCTCTGTAGCCCAGGTCAGACGCTTCTGCCGCTGTTTCTGGTTCAAAAGTGGCTTGTAGCCCATTTCCTGCACACGCCTGTGCACGGTGGCTCTGGATGTTTCTACTCCAGACTCAGTCCACTGCTTCCGCAGGTCCCCCAAGGTCTGGAATCGGTCCTTCTCCACAATCTTCCTCAGGGTCCGGTCACCTCTTCTAGTTGTGTAGCGTTTTCTGCCACACTTTTTCCTTCCCACAGACTTCCCACTGAGGTGCCTTGATACAGCACTCTGGGAACAGCCTATTCGTTCAGAAATCTCTGTGTCTTACCCTCTTGCTTGAGTGTGTCAATGATGGCCTTCTGGGCAGCAGTCAGGTCGGCAGTCTTACCCCTGATTGCGGTTTTGAGTAATGAACCAGGCTGGGAGTTTTTAAAAGCCTCAGGAATCTTTTGCAGGTGTTTAGAGTTAATTAGTTGATTCGGATGATTAGGTTAATGGCTCGTTTAGAGAACCTTTTCATGATGTGCTAATTTTTTGAGATGGGAATTTTGGGTTTTCATGAGCTGTATGCCAAAATCATCAGTTTTAAAACAATAAAAGACCTGAAATATTTCAGTTGGTGTGCAATGAATCTAAAATATATGAAAGTTTATTTTTTATCATTACATTATGGAAAAGAATTAACTTTATCACAATATGCTAATTTTTTGAGAAGGACCTGTGTATGTATATATATATATATATATATATATATATATATATATATATATATTGCCCTGCGATGGACTGAGTATAGTCCTACCAGCATGATCTGGGTCTGCTCCCGGATCTTGTTCCAGTAAGACATGGCTGGAAAACCTATAAAGGGAGGCTCTCAAGAGGCATCCTGATCACATGGCAAGAACAGCTTAATTGACTGCTTTCAGTGCGGAGGAGTAGGATGCCTAGTGCTCAACTGTAGGATTTCAAAGTATATTTGTTTTTATTTAGGGAATGAGATTTTGGCATCAAACAACAGTGCATCTCAAAGTTGGGGACTAAGGTAACCACAACTGTTGTTGTAGGATTATGGCATATCCAGGACTTGAGATAATTAAATTTTCAGATAAATTGTTAAACTTATGTGTGCTGAGGTTAAGATCCCAACATTAACCAAACAACATTGTCAGTTAGATGCAAGAAATGTGGAAGAGACCAAACATGGAAAATTGCTGGCTTTTGACTTTATGTGGAGAGTTTATGACTCGCACTTGCAACAATTGTACTTTCCTAGCTGCACAGGTACCTATCATTACAGTGGTTTAATGTGATAAGGAAATTAAAATATGAAATTCTACTTATACAATTGAAGTGACACAAGCATATACATAATGATATATCTAAATTACATCCTTTTATGTTATTTGTGCCCACATGAGCCCTGTAATCAGAGATAGAAATACACTGACTACAACAATAGATGTTTTTGTGTGTTTCTAGAGAAAAGCCCACATTTCAAGATTCTCAACAAAACTGCGAAAACCAAAATGGGATGTGTTGTCCGAAAGCTCATGTAGGTCCAACCCTTTAAAATGTTATGATCTTAGGCCGTAGCATCCATCCATTGTTTACAACTGCTAATCATTACATATTCAGACATAAGGGCAAATTGTAGCAGTCACATCAGTGTTCTAGTGGAGAACCCACAAATGTACAGAAATACCATGCAAACACTATCCAGAAAGAGTGCATAGGCCGGGATTTGAACCCAAGATCTTCTTGCAGCAAAGCAACAGTGCTAAAAACTGTTCTACTGTACCCTAAAGCAGGGCACCGATACTTGCTCTCTTCCCCAACAACAAACACAAATCCCATCAAGGGAGTACATTGTAGAAGAAACAAAACAAGTTTCTCAGGTTCTGCAACAACCCGAAGAAAGTTTTGGCAATATTATGTCTATAAAAAGGCAACCCAACAGATGTGATTGGTGTTAAAGATAATAGATAACTTTTTGGAGTTATAACATGGTTAGAAGATATCTTTGTGGTTTCTTTACAGGCTAAATCAAAATTGTATCTCCCTCTAAATTTAGAAGCTAAAAACTTGTATTTTAGGTTGCACAAAATATCTTTGGGGTCAGAGCCTCAGTTTTTGACCCACACTCACTGACTCTTTAACTTTTTGAAAAGAAACTGAGACAAGCTATAAATCCAGTTTCAGCATTATCTGTTTTTAGTTGATTTCAGAGTTACATTTCATGCCAACTGGAGAATATCCCATTTATGCTCTTTTTATACAGTTCTTCTCTTAATTTTTGTTTGTAACAACCCCTGTGGGAAATCTCTGGCTCCTCTGCTTGGTGCTGAGCAGGTGGTGGCCATATACAGAAGCTGTCTCAACTTTTGCTCTAATAGTGGAAAATTACCCTCCAGAGAACTGTAGTGAAGTTACCACCATACAGCACCGTAATAAACTAAGTGTTGATTTAAAGCTCAATAAACCTAAAGTAGAGGGCTTTCGGTACTGACAATATTCTGAAACTGATTATTTTCAGTGACCCAGAGTAAAATCATCCCTCTAAGTTTCCTCAGGATAAACCATTCAAGGTGACTGTACTGAAAACTGAAAAACACTATGGGTGGTAATCAACAATGTCTCCTATCATGTTTCATATGTTCACATGGCTCTTGCCAGATTTGGTGGTGTCCTGTTTACTTCCCATCAGTGTGCAAATATTAAATGACTCAGTGAGAACTCATGAATTAGGATCCATAAAGGATTAAGAAGTATTTTCTGATCAATACTTGGGGTTTCAGCTGAAGATGAAACTCTATTAGAATAAAGGATGACACACTGTGTAGGCTCCTCTCTCATACCCATGGGTCCCATCATCAGACTCACAAACAACCTTTGTCAAACTCAGCCACCCTTGGATACAAAGTGACCTTCCCCAGAGTCTCAATCCACCAAGATACAAACCGCTTTGTTGTTTATCTGCTCATCAAGCCATATGGCTGCTTTCATAAGCTCCTAAACTGTCATCATTGTTTGTGTGAATTAAGCTTTACTTGTTGCTATTTTTCTGTTTCCTAGTGCTTTATAATCACTTAGCTGGAACTCATCTCGTGTTTCCACTTGAGCGTCACCAGTCCTTGGGCAATTGCCTGGTCTGCTCCCGCGGCAAAGAACTTACCTGGAACTTCAACCTCCAGAAGAGTCCACCATCAGTCCTCTGAGCATTGCTATACTTATCTCCACCTGAGATCCACAGTAATAGAATAGAATAGAATAATCCTTTATTGTCCCACAAAGGGGAAATTAAGCTGTAACAGCAGCAAAGTGACAGGTAATAGAAGCATTTATATTCACACAAGAAAATAAAAAAAGGATTTTAAAAATTGAATTAAGAATAATATATGTATATTAAGGACAAAATTACAAAACCAAAGTACTGTGTAGTTATTAGAAATAAGGTGGCATACTCAGATTTGAATGTGCAACTGAGTAGGATAATTTAAAAACAGAAAATATTTACAGAATGGACATGAGTTGTGAATTAAAAACTAAACTTATTATTTACAAAAAATTAACAGTAAGTGAGTCAAACAGTGAGTCAAAGAGTGAGTCAAACAGTGCCAATTACAGCACGGGTGTAAACATTATTGGGTTTGTTGGGAGCAGTTCTGGTTGTAAAGTCTAACAGCTGCAGGGAGGAAAGACCTGTGAAAACGCTCCTTCATTCACCTAGTTTGCAACAGTCTGTCACTGCAGCTCAGCAACATCTTCATGCATGGGGTGGGAGACACTGTCCATCAGTGATGTTATTTTGGCCTGAGTTCTTCTGTCTCCTACCACCTGCGCTGGATCCAGAGGGCATCCTAGAACAGAGCTGACCTTCATGATGAACTTATCCAACCTCTTCCTTCACAGCTGTAGATAAACTGCTGCTCCAACATACTACACCATAAAATATGGCTGATGCCACCACAGAGTCAAAGAAGGTCTTTAGGACCTCTCCCTGGACTCTAAAAGACCTCAGCCTCTTCAGCAGGTAGAGTCTGCCCTGACCCCTCTTGTAAAGAGCATCAGTGTTGTGGCTCCAGTCCAGTTTATTGTTCAGGTGGACACCCAGGAACTTATAAGAGTCCAATATCTTAATGTCCACTCCCTGCATGTTCACCGGTGTAAGTGTGGTGGGTCTGCGCTTGCGGAAGTCCACCACCAACTCTTTGGTTTCCCCCGGGTTAATCAGGAGGTGGTTCTGCTGGCACCAGTCCGCAAAGTCCAGAGTCCACTGTCTGTACTCCTCACCTGTGATGGGGCCGACATTAGCAAAGTCATCAGAGAACTTATGAAGGTGGCAACATGGGAAGTTGATGGAGAAGTCTGCAGTGTAGAGGACCAGCACTGTTCCCTGTCTGGCCCCCGTACTGCAGACCAGCCAGTCGGAGACACAGCCCCGTGTCCTCACATACTGCGGGCATCCTGTGAGGTAGTCCAGTATCCACTGTGGCATGTGGTGGTCCACTCCTGAAAGCTCCAGCTTCTCTCTTAGGAGTCCCAGCTGGATGGTGTTGAAAGCACTGGAGAAATCAAAGACCATGAGCCTCACAGTGCTTCCAGGATTCTCCAGATGAGTCAAAGCTTGGTGCAAGAGGTAGATGATGGGGTCATCCACTCTGATGCCAGGCTGGTAGGCAAACTGCAGCGGAGCCAATGAAGAGCTCACCAGGGGGAGAAGATGGTTGAGAACCAACCTCTTGAGGGTCTTCATCAGATACGAGGTCAGGGCTGTAGCTGCTGAGGTTCTTCGGATCAGGCCTGGCGGCACGGGTGGGCTGGGCCCGCCCATTCACGTATCGGGCCCGCCCATGAGAGATTAAAATGCCACATGCAAATGTATTGGCCCAAGACAACCAACAGAGGGTGGGAAGCTCCACGGCTTTCTCTATGTTGTATTTTGTTTAGGAAGTGTTTTTTGCCACCTTGCCGAAAGGAATAATTATCACATACAGTTGAATACTAGAATATGTCCCTTAAATGTCATTCTGGTTCACATTTTTTAACAGTTGGTGGCAGTAACGCACCATTTCGTTGTGAAATTATTATCAAGAAGAAGAAGCGCGCTATTAAGAGCATGCTAACTGGTAGTCATGATGTAAACATTTAGAAAAATACACGCAAGAAAGGAATCTACAAAGGTTTTTAGGGGCAGAGTTGGATTTAGGAAGACTTGCTTACTAAGTACTTTATTGGAGTACATTAACTGGACGTAAAAATATTGTTTTTGTTTGAGATGATGGCTCTGTGGATGTGCAGGCGCAGCTAAGAAGGGTGAGTTGGACATTACATAATTTTTCTTTCTGAGTGTATAAGGACAGTTTCGACAGCGAGTAGCATCACTGATCAAAGCAGAAGAAAAATAACAAGAGAATCGACATAGGACAAGCAGGGCTTGTTGCTGTGTTTGTTTCCTGCTGTTATTAACTGGTTCGTGAAAAACGTCTTAATTTTACAAAGCCGGTTGTTTGGCAACGTCTGCTCATTTCCCCCCGAATCAGTGCGACTTAAAGAGTAACTAAACCCCAAAACAACTTTTTTTTGCTTCTAAACTGTATAAATGGGTCTTTACCAATGCAATCTGTCAGTTTCTGGTGATTTTTTTACATTTTGGTGTAAACTTGTTTAATTCTACACTATTTGGTCTAAAAACGTCTTAGTGCTGCCCCCTTAGGGTTGAACGGTGGCTACTGCATTTGAATTTTGGGATTGGTGGAGAGCGGTACATCTCTACGTCACAGGCATTGACTGCGTCACAGCAGCCATGGTCTCACAGACACGCCCCGTGGGTTTGGGTATAAAACTATCAGACATACCGCCCCGTGGCGAGTTTGGAGTTGGATTGCGTTTTTCAGGTTACCATTATTATCACATTAACACTTAGTTAGCATAGCTAACATTCTGTTTTGAACGTTAGCCTATGTTAGCATTACCATTCAGAGACTGGACTCCTGTCTGTCTCTCTCTCCATCAGCACCAGCCTCGGGCAGCGCTGACTCAGCGCCCCGAGCCAGCGGCTCGAATTGATACAGCTCGCGGCCGCTGAGCTCCATAAAGCCTCCCTCTACTCCTCTATCTCCGGTGACGACGGAGGAGATCCGCTGGTTCAGGGCGCCGAGCCAGCGCCGCCCGAGCTCGCTGCTGCTGCTGCTGCTGAGGAAGAGAGAGACAGGAGGAGTCCAGTCTCTGAGTGGTAATGCTAACATAGGCTAACGTTCAAAACAGATGAATGTTGATCAGATCGGTCAGTCTCAAAACTACCAACGTCGCTTTGGTCACTATCCATGTTTCAGTGTCACATTAAGCGAGCTGTCACTGTCCTCCGGAACACTGGGGGTTTGGTTTGTGCCCTGAAATTGTCTTCAGGCTCTTCCAAACCTCACTGATTTTGTCCTGCAGCTGGTCCTCCATCTTCTTCCTGTAGATGTTCTTTCCTTGTCTAATTTTTCATCTCAGCTTTTTCTGCACAGACTCAGCTCCTCCTTGTTTCCAGAGCTAAAGGCTCTCTTCTTTCTTCTTCTTTCTAATTCTTCTTCTTCTTTTCTATCATTGTCCATTCAATTAACAAATCAAATACAAATAATTTACTTACCTCAGCCTTGCCCAAACGCCTTCCTCGCATCTCTAGACGTTTTCCTGGACCTCTGACTGAGCTGCAGTTATTCATTTTTCAATAGTTACCAATAAATACCTTTATTCAATTCAGAATCTGTTCAGTGTTTGCATCAGTTCAGCGCAAAAATCCTAAATATGGGGAAATAAGTTTTGAATATCTGAGGTAAACAGTAGATGTTATAAAAAGGGAAGACGTGTTGGATGGATAAATGAAATACAAAGAAAGAGTACATTAACCAAAAAACTTAAAAATTCCTGTTTCAATAGTTCTGTGTTCCTGGTTTGAACTGAACATCCATCAATCAAGGGGTGCCTCAAGGCTCTGTCCTCAGACCACTACCAGTCATTAATTACATGACCTGACTTGGCCAAAATATTTCACACAGTAACTTTTTCAATTTCTTCCATACAAGTTCTGGTTGTATGCTAATCAACTCAAATTCAGCAGTTAAAATTAATTATTTGTCATTTCGTGACTACAAATGCACTTCAGGATGTCTGGCATGTCTGCTTTGACAACCTGACATCTGAAAAGCTGCAGTGGTTTCTAATTTGCGCTACCCAATAAAAGCTCTGGTAAGTCCACAATGAGTATAACTCTTGGCTGTGTGGGTTCAAATATGCAACAAACAATGACAATACATCCACAACAAAATTTAATTTCTCAACCTCAAAAACTTCCAGGGCGTTAGTTGTCAGTGCCTTTCCAACCTCGTTCATCCTGAAATCACACCCCGAAACCTTATGTCTTCTGATATCAGACTGCTCCCCACCCTTCAAACCAGACTGATAAGTGTTATTAAACAATCTTTCAGATTACTCGGCCACATTTCTTTGGAACGCTGTTCATTTTCACATCTGCAAAACTCCATTCCTGGATATATTTTTAAAGAACAGACATTTTTATTAAGATGTTCAATTCACTGCAGTTTTTTTCTGAGTATATTTTTAGTATCCCAATCGTTATGAATTTAAGGATGTGTACAAATTTTAAAATTGTTCAAACATACGTACCAGGGCTGCCAATAAGTGTAAAGAGAGCTGTATATAAACATTTTGGTGGATATTGTAAAAATCAATTATATTAAGCATTTAGAGTTTTAAAAGGACCACAAACAATCCAAAACAATAGTTGCAGTTTGTTATTTTTGATGCTCAATGAACCAAGAACGATTTTATAAAATAGGCCGCAAGTTCCCTTTCAATTACTCTCTCTACTAAAGATACAGATATCTTACAAGGCAGGGCATACAAAATAGTAACAACACCCCTTGCGTAACTCCTGAAGTTTATTTAAAGACAGTACTGCAGCATAGACTGTATTTGGCTAAAATGTTAAACACTCTCCAGATACATGAGCAAATCTCAGCACCACATATTGTACCAGCTCATCATCTGCACTGTGCGCCTGGTGCCAAACTAATACATCTGCAAATGAAAGCATGGGAGCCAAATTTCAAATTAAGTGACCTACAGCAGACCTGGGATATCTGCTGCTTCCAGGCACCAGGAGCTTTAAGGAAATCTGGATTTAGGAGGCTGCCAGAGAAACCATCTGTGTGCTGGGACTGCTTAAGCTCCATCAGCTGTGCTGTCACCCTTAACTCTGCTCCTCCATCTTTGCTTCAATATTAGAAAACGGACTAAGAGCAAACAGTAAATTCCCTCTGCTTTTGGTATTCTCTTAGTATTCATCAAGGCTGAACTATCTAGTCATTAAAGCCACATGGGTTTGAAGGATACAAAGCAAACATTAAACGTCTGTGATTTTATAGTCATGATGGGAATTTCTTACAACATAAATATGTATTACACTGACTATATATTTGGTCATGGTAAGAAGAAAGTATGCCTCCTTTTATTGGACATATTTAAACTTTTATGTTATAGAAGCCAATCTTCTGAGTTAGCTCTTTTTAGAGTCACTAAAAATCCAAGGAATCTGCAGTGTTAGTCACCCTGGTTTAATTTCTGCCTTAACAGTGTCTCTCAGGATAGTAAAATGTTGGACAGGCACATCTGGATTTGTCTACTTACATTCATTAAGAAGTATTTATTCAGGCTTCAAATCATCTTTGGTTACTCTTAAGCATGGCGTATCACCATGTCCTGTTCTTACCCCAATTTTATTTATACTTTTTTGCTTTCTTTACATTATCTTTTAGGAATTGTTTTGTGATTTTCTTTCACCCACTGATATTCTTATTTTAAAGGTTTTGTGGCCATAGTGGCCTTTATTTGACAGCGGATAGTATTAAAAGGGGGAGAGAAGTGGAGGAAGACATGCGGCAAAGGTCCACGTGGACGGGACTCGAATCCGGGGCAACCGTGTTGAGGACTGAACCCCTGTACATGGGGAGCCCGCACTAACCACATGTGACACCCCAAACTTTTTATTATTTTTAAAACCCATGTATCATATTGAAAGAGTTAGTCCCGCAGAACTACTTCAAATGTATAAAATTCCTTTCTTTCCTCTAATTATCATCAGTCCAATAAGGATAAAACTGAGGTTCTTATTTGTGCTCCAGAGAGTTCGGTAACCCAGACAGTTGAAAACCAGGAGTTGCTTTTTATTCTCATGTCAATTTATTGTTTGAACTATATCTCCAATGTGTTGTTTGTTCTTGTTTTTACCACTTAAGAAATTTTGGTAGACTAAGCACATCTCAAACTGAAATAGATCTGTTTTTTATTCCTTGATTTCTTCTTGCATAAATAATTTAATTATGATTTTACTTGTAAAACTTCTCTGGATCATCTACACCTTTTCAAAAATGCAGCTGCTCATCTTTTGACCAGATCCTCCAAGTGCTTCCATGTCTGAGCCTTACTGATCGCTCTTCAGTACCCCCCTGTTCAATACAAATTACAGTTTGAGGTCCTGGTTCGAACCCTTGTACCTTTAGAGATCTCTTAAATCTCTTTGGCTGTATATCACTAGGACCAACCCTGAGGCTGACTGATCAGTGGTTGTCTATCCCTAAATCAAGGCTGAATACTAATGACGGCAAAGCCTTTGAAATCAAGCGTTGCCTTTTCATCTACTTTCTGTGGAGTTTTGTTGTGTGTCTTTGTTTATTTTATTTTAGCCTTCTGTTACTTTATTTCATTTTTATTTCTCTTGTGCTGTTTTGCTATGAAGCACCAAATAATCTCGAGAGGTGTTATCTAAATAACATTTTCTTACTTACTTATAGATATTTTTCCACATTTTAAAGTACTTACAAAGAATTGGATAAAAGTAGACTAAAGATGAATACATATATGGAAAAGCACCTCGTGTCCAGCCAAGTACGATGAAAGATCTCTGATGCGGTGGGCCTGTTTTCTGCCAAAGGTTTTAAATTTTACTTATTGCATCAGGAAGAATATCTTAAACAAAAGTCAGACAGCCTCTTTCAAAGAAACTGAACATTGGTTGTCATTGGACCATTTAGGAGGATCCAGAGCCAGAATATTTGCCCAAATCAACAGAGAAGTGGTTTATCAGACACAAAATCAGCCACCTTCCATGGTCATCAGTCCACAGACCTAAATAATTTACCAAAACTGTGGGGTGAGCTGAGAAGAGAGCATAAGTGAGGACTATCAATACAGATTGTGCAAAGAGAAGTTGTCAGAAGTACTCATAGCCTGGGGTGTTCAAAGGGACATTCCAGTACAGGTTAGTCCGTTCCAATGTTAATGTGGAAAATAAAGATATGAACATTAATGGTATTCTCTAAGAGTAAACCATGACGCTTTAACAGAATACGATAAATATCAGTAACCTCTCACTTTCAAATACTGTGTTCATCCTTACTTTTAATCCAACCATTCTACTCACTCTAAAATTAATCCAAAGGTTGGTAAACCCGGTCGAACACCTGCTGTGTTTCTTTTTATTTCAAGGTATTTTTGTCATGATTGATGGATTGTTGAGGATGCTAATGGTAACAGGACAGACGCAGACACATGAGGGAGTGTGGATTGATAGATGTAATTTCAGAAAAAAACATACAGAAACAAGAGTATAGGAACCAACAATGGAAACGATGTGATGCATTACCACCTTACCTTGCTTATCCTGCAACTTTTAGATGTATCTATTCTACAACAACTGAATCAAAGGTCTCTGTGGAACTAAATGACATGCTGATCAGCCATTTGATTCAGGTGTGCTGGAGAAGTAATGTATCTAAACGTCGCAGGATAAGCTGCTCTTAAGGACTTGACAAGCACCCCTGCAATAGCCTACAATAGACTACATGGAATATCTACATCCAAACACTAAAAACAGAGCTAAAATGAGAAGATATATAAATAACTATAAATACAAGACCCAAAATATAGAAGTTAGGCAAAGGTATCCACAAACTCAATAGGAATATGTCGATTCTGTTTTATGTGGAGGTCTAAAATACTTGCCTTGGAGGAATTAAATGTTTTCCGTCCGTCATATTTCTATTTTCCAGCTGTTGTTTTCTGAACCTTTCTCTGTGGGAAGGAATATCCGCCGTAAACGTCTCTGGTTTGGCTTGTTTCAGTGGAACCATCCTGTCCCCTGCTGGAGGAGCCGCAGTGCGGCAGGGATCGGATTATGTTTTAAGAGGGTTGCTAGAAATATCCAGAAAGGAACGCTAGAGCCGAGGCCAGACTGTGTGAAACAGAGATAAAATATCATAACGATGAGCGGGGCGGTGCATTTTAAAAACTGCGGCTCTGTCCTGATAACAGGAGCCAACCGCGGACTCGGGCTGCAGATAGTCGAAAGTCTGGCGAGTGGAGGTTTCTCGCCGGGCAAGATTATAGCCACAACCAGAAACATCACCAGTGCGCAGGTAACCTACTCTGCTTTTAAATCGTTTCCTATACATTGAATTCCCCGCTTTAATTCCCTATTCCATAAATTGATAATATGATTCTGAGCCATGGCGAGTTTATGAGGATAACAAAAATGGACACTGTAAAGAAATTAGTTACTAATAGTCACCACCAGGTGTCGCCATTGTGCTCTAACCACAATAACCCTGAGATGTAACTTTTTGTTTATTTTGACTTACAGAAACTTCAGGATCTGGCCCAGAAATACTCCAACGTCCACATAGTAACTTTGGGTAAGGGTGAGAAGAGAAGATGTTATTTTCTTTGACAAAAACTGTAGAAATATAACACAAAGTAGGATATGTGTGGGAAACTGCTGTATTACACTAAACAGTGATCAAGAGATTTATAAAAAGTACAATGAGACACAGAATATAAACTCATCATTGTGGCTTAAATGAAAAAAATCATAACTAGAATGTCAGTAGCCTACTCTCAAAATCTGTCTAATGAAAACATCAAAACATACAAAATATTTCATTTTTGTGTTTTTTGGATTTTCCAGATTTGGTTTGGAAGACATTGTTTTTAATTAAAAAAATGTTTTGTCACTAGTAGACTTTGTTAAACAGTAGGTGGACAGGAAGACAGGGAGAAGGGCAGCCAATGGCTCGGGGGTGAGAATTGAACACATGTTCGGTAAAAAACAGTTGATTACAAGTTATCTAAATAACATGGAAATAAATCTAATTAATACTTTTCTTGACTAGAAGTTAACTCAAAATAACACTCAGACAACACAGACAAAAAGAAATGGCAGTAAGGAGATATAGAATGATTATCAAAAGATGGGCATCATTCAAATAGAGAGGTGAAATGCACTTAATTCATAGAACATAAAAAACAACAAATATGTAAAAGAAAAGCTTAAAATGTATCATTTATCAGTCCATCTGTATTTCTGTCCATCAATCCATCCATCCAAATTTGAGTAAGGAAACGTTGACTTTTGCACATGACAGAGAGGATGAAGGAGCCCTGAGTTCAGTTTTGATTCGTTTGTTTTGGGTAATTTGCAGTGTTTGAATTTTTCTTCTGTAGATGCAGTGAATCAGGGGAGCATAGAGAAATGTGCTGAAGAGGTGGGCAAATTGGTGGAGGAGGAGGGTCTGAACTGCCTGATAAACAACGCAGGGATCAATGTGGTGGCTGACTTCTATTCTGTCACTGCAGAGAAGATGATTGAAAACTTCCACACCAACGCTGTGGCTCCTCTGATGATAACGAAGGTAATTTGAAGCTTTTCACAATCCTGGCAGCAAAAATAACAATGATTTCAAAGAAGTTGACAGATCTGTCTTCCCAGTTACGAGTGGGACACTGAGTGGGTTATATCTGATTGTGCAGGATACTACCACAAAAAATGACCTTGATAAAGAGATGTTACAAAATCCCAGAGCCCTGAGCTGTCGGCATGTCATAAATATTAATTAGAACTTTTGGTTCTGGTAAGCCTTAGAGGACAGGGCATAGGCGACGGAGCATCACCACATGCAGTTGAAAATATGAGCACTAATCAGGGGCCTGCCAGCAGGACCGATTCTTGCTGACACAAAGTTTGAAGGACGTTTTTGTTTAATCTGCAAGGCCACAAGTCCTGCACAGAGTCCCTCAGTAATTACTGGGAACAGTGACTCACGTCGAGCAGAAATCTGCTACTCTTCACTTGCTGAGGGGTTTAAAACTTTGTCCTTCCATCCTGGAATAAACAAGTAACAGAAAACTAACATTTGATGTTTGCAGCCGTACATTTTCTCTTCATCCTAGCAATTATTCAGTTTTCATTTGAAGATCTAACAGTGTTTTTCTGGAAAATCCTGGAAATAATTTCTTACAAAATGAATGATTAATCAGAAACGAACAGTTGGATACAACCCTTTAAAATGCAATCTTGTGTTTCACATAATAAACTCATTTGAAGCAAAGTCTGAAATACTTTAAGGGGAATTCTTAGGTGTTATACCATTAGAAAACACACAAAACACGTTGTTTTGAAACCTTATAAGTTATTAATGCAGTATTGTGTGTATTCTTCTACCAGCTTTGCACATCTAGAGGATCTGCCTTTTTATGCAAAACTGCTCAAGATCTGTAGATTTGATGGAAAGCATCTGTTGACTCTTTATTTATTGTATTTGTTTATTTAATTGTAGCATGAGTTGATGGGGAAGTGGAGGAACTAATGGAAATAATGCATGGTGTTCAAAACCTTGTGCAAATATCAATCTAAAAGGTGTTTCATGCATGTGCTCTCAGCCCCCTTTAACTGATTCCCCTAAATAAAATCACAAAGTCCAAATAAGTTGTATTGAATTCTGCACTTGTAAAGGTTGTGAACACGTCTGGATACTAGGCCTGTCACAATAAACAACAAATCAATTAATTGTATGAAAAACTCAAATGAGCTCAAACATTTTTTCAAGCCACGATATATTCCTTTTGCATGCTTGTTTGTTTTCCTCACGCGTCGCCCTTTATTCTACCAAAGAGACTGGATGAAAAAAAGAATATATGGTCCATATATCCGTAGTAGCAGAGTAAAATGGGATGTCTTTTAAAAAAAATTCAAACGGAGTGTTTTTGTTGTTAGTTTGCACTTTTTGTTTACAAAATTCCAAACTCTCAGTTTGATCTGCTAGAGTAACCAGAGATGAACAAAGTTCATGCAACTCCGACTCTTGACTTAGCATGTTGCTGCTAGCTGTCCAGCAGGCTGCTCAGTCATGGGTATCCAGGAAGATCGATGTTTAAGAACCAGCCAATGAGCATGCAGGTCCCACCCACTGACTCTGATTGGCAGATGAAGTTATTCTGCTGAGAAGTGACGTTCTGAAATCAATAAGCCACTTGGAAAAACACCAATATGAAATAAAAGCTGACTTTGGAAAATTACATTTTGCAATAAAAACTGATTAAATAAAAAAAAAGGCTAAAAAATAATTCCCATTATTAGCCAAAAATGTACATTAAAATAATGTATTATATTACTAAACAGGTTTTTAAAGGAAAATGAAAAATATTTCATACTATTGAACTTAGAATTTTATATATATTCAGTTTTTTTCACAATTACATCGTCACGTTATATTTTTGTTATTAATTGTTATTCAGATATCTATTTCATAATGTTTTTTTATGTATTTAATTTTGAGTAGTTTGGTGTTCCATATAAAAAGACAATATTATTGTTTATCGCAATAATTTCTGGAACAATTCATCTTCCAGCAAATTTTGTTATAGTGACTGGTCTAATGGACACTAATACAAGTTTCTGTGTATGTTCTATCAAGCAACTAATAATGGTTCAATTTGATATCGGGAATATTTTCAAAAAGTATTAACATAGACTCAAATTACCTACATGACATTTTTGCTTTGTGGAACTTAGGCCTGCTTGGACCGCTCACTGTTTTTAGTTGAACTAATCAGCTGAAAGATCTTGTGATTGTAGCTGGTTTAATCAGATGCAAATCGACCCTTTTTTTAAAACGGTATTTTTAATTAAATTCTCTGAGATGTGTGCATGGTGCCACCAGAGGGAAGCACTAAAACATAGTGTGTATATTTTAGAGATTAATATTATATATATATATATATATATATATATGCTAGTATCAGCTGGCTTGTAAATTAGCTTGTGTTCAGTATAGATTCATAATGTAAATGTCATGTCTGGTCTTTAGTCTGATTCTGAATTGCAGTGTTTTGTTTCTTCCTGTGTCAGGCATTCCTGCCTTTGTTAAAGCGGGCTGCAAGCAGAGGAGGGTCAATGGGAATCCAGAAGGCAGCAGTGATTAACATGACATCTCTGCTGGGGTCTGTGGAGCTCAACTGGGGTGAGAGAGCCAACAACTTCAAATGGTACCCTTACAGAACATCCAAGGTATCGTTAGTTTGGATTAAATCACTGAATTTCATCATAATGATACCACTGAGCCTCCGCATACAGTTTCTTTTGCTCCTAGCACTTGTTTAAGTTGTTCATCCAAGAATTCAGCTGAAAGTTATGTCGCGTGATGATGTTGCTATGGAAACACCAAAACTCAAACATAAAAGCATAACACAATGTCCACAGATGACAAAAGTAATGACAACTAAATCTGCAACTGGCAATTTGAGTTCATAAAGTAAACCGGTTTACTTGCACATCCGTTTAACATATTTTTGGTAGAAAGGTCTTTTTTGTTAAGAAAACAACCAATTGTCTGCTAACAGTCATACAGATTGACATACTTTAAAACTGTGCAGTTCCTTTGGGATATCATCATCATCCATTTATGTAAGTGCTTTCAGTTTTAGTGGTAGAGACTCAAAAGGCTTTTTTTATGCCAAGTGTGTTACAATTACTTATTTGCTTTTAAAAACAATGGAAAGCCCCAGTTGTGATCTATTTTCGGTTCATACTATCGAGATTTTTAGCTGTTCTGGTTCTAAAGTATGATGGTATTTGGCTTTTAATAGTTTAATTTCTGGTTATCTGCTGCTGCTTGTCTCTTTAGAGTGCTCTGAACATGGTCACTCGCTGTATGGCTGTAGACCTGGAGCCTGATGGGATCCTCTGCATGGCGATACATCCTGGCTGGGTCCGCACTGACATGGGAGGCTCTGAGGTAAGAACCTACTGTTTGTGACATTAAGTGTCCTCAGTGACATTTAGTCCCTTTTTTGTTTGATTTTTTTTTTCGTTTCAGGCACCCCTGAATCCTGAGGAAAGCATTGCATCAGTCTTGTCTGTGATTGGTGGGCTGACTGAAAAGGACCATGGGTCATTTCTGAACTTTACAGGAGAGCAGTTACCATGGTGACCTGTTGATCAGCATGTTAAGAAGCAGGATGATTTTCAGGAACTTAAACCTGATTCTGACAACTCAGGCCTTGTCCACACGTAGGGGAGTATCTCACAAAACAAAGATATTTTTCTACAATTTGCCCTGTCATCCACACGGGAAAAAAACACACATTCACGGCATCAAAAACAATTCTTTCAAAAACCTCAGACCAAAGAGAAGATTTACGAATACTCCATTGTAAATATTTGATTGTGGACATAAATAATCAGGGTTTTAGGTTTCTCAATGTCACTGCACGCGACAAAAAGGCTCTGACATCACATGTGTGACCCGTGTTTACACTCAAACAGTATTTATGCCCTCAGAACTGTATTGGCATTATCGATTGTCAAAGTGCTTTTTGCTTGCTTGTTTTTACAAGCTAAATTACTGCTCTATGTAGAAGACTATAGGTGAAGGACAACGTTAAGGAGTTATGCTGATTGGATAGGATTTGGGGAACTACTGCCCCCTACAGGTTTGGCATGCCTATGAATGTGCTCAAAGCTACATTGTGTAAGAACTTCTCCCATCTAGCGGTGAAACAACCACCTGAATATGACGTTCTAGCCTCACCTCCCACCCCCCCCCAATTCCGAGCGCGTTTTTACTCCTACGGTGGCCGTTTCATGTCAAGGTTAACATGGCTTCCAGTACTACGACTTTGTTCAGTGTTCCTTCCAGTGATGAGGTTACTTTAGAAAACTACATTTCATTTAGTTATATAGTCAGACGTCTGCCGCGTCGCGAGTAGACAATCTTCCTCTGGCATTCATCACGGTGCAACTGAGTGTAGCCAAAGCGCGAAAGGCAGAGCAAGAATGTCCAGGAATGTCCCTCGTTGGCGAATGTATTTCAAAGATGGATGCTCAACATGGATTCAGCCATTCGCGCGACTCCCTCGTATGTATTCTGAATAGCAGATTCTACACTTACGAGAATACTTTCATTAGTAGGTGGAAGTAATTACACATGAATGAGCACATATTTTTGAAAGAACAAAGGGGTTTTTGCTAAGAATAAACTTTAAAAAAAGACAATGTAGCTTTAACAATGCACTTATGCGGTTAGGTGTAAATAGATTTTTTTTCTATTAACGAGGTAATGCGGACCCAAGTTTTTTTTCTAGATGGAAGGGAGTGGATGCACAGTTTTTTTGTTTTTTTTCACTCCTACGTGTGTATATGACCTCTGTCAGTGTGAACTAATCTTGACTTTGGAGAAACAAATGTCTGCCAGAGGTTAACTTATTTATTTTGGCAGCAAACTTGATGTATTAACTTGTTTTCAATGCAATTATTTGCTCTGAAGCTTTTTATTTAGACAAAAACAGGATACGTGGTATACTTCTAAAAGAAAAGGTGTCTCCAAATTCTAACATTGTACATTAAGTAAAAATTATATTTTAAAAACAGGAATATCAACAGAAAAGGCACAAATGTATCTAACATTTGCTTTTCACATAACAACCCTGGGGAAAAGAACTTAACTCACATAGTAGAGTTTTTAACCAAATATGCAAATTGATATTTTGTAAAGTAAGATATGGAGAAACCTGAGTAATTTAGTTTTCTTCTAAAAGCGTGTTAATCTGTTTTAGGAGTTTTATTCTAAGGTTTTTCTGTAGTTCTCGCTGCCATCTTCAGGCTCCATTCCTGTAATTTATTTCTCCCTTAGCCTGCTTTGTCAACATTGAATTGGGGCTTATTGCCCTGATTTGCTGTGCAAGACTAACCAAAACTGTTGGGGGTGTTTTAATGAGCCGCATGCAAACTTTAAATTATTAAAAGAGAAAATAACAGCCACTTCGTATTTCTCACAGGAAGTTATTTGAATTTATTTAAATACTTATTGGTCATTTTTAGTGTATTTATTTGAAAAGTTATTTATTAAATAACAATTTATTTATTTATTTTTATTTGATCTAAGTATGAAAAAGTCCAAACTGTGAAAGCATTTAGAGATATCCAGTTGTAAGGAAAGTTAACAAAACTTGAAATTTTCCAGTTTCTATTTGCTCTAAATTGTCTTTTAGCTACAACTACTAAGGTATGATCTGTATACTAACAATTACTGCAAAGGTATTGAGCTATATTAGTTCAAGAAATGTGCACATGTTGTTCATTCTTAGTAGTGACTGTTTAAAGATGTGCTTCTAACAAATTTGAATGTCAAAAAATCTGTTTATATAGAATTTATATATTAAAGCTTATATGAATCCAGACATGTACCATATGCTATGTTTTCATGGACTTCAGAAAAATTAGAAGGTAATATTTAGATTTTTATGTTCATTACTAGATTTAGAATAGTCTGATGTGTAGATTGACTTTGTAAAGAACTAATTTTGGCCACTTACGGATAAACTGCACTGTTAGACATTTTATTGTATTTTCACAGTAACTTACTGGCAACACTATTGCCAGGAAGTTACTGTAATTACTGGTCTACAGTACTTTTACTGTTGTGATGTTTCACGGTAAAACCACTTGTACCGTAAACCACATTTACAGTAAACAGCTTTACTTACCGTAAGTTTTACAGTATCAATGTACTACTGTAAATGTGGTTTATGGTATAAGAAATGACACATACTGCATGCAGTATGTGTCATTTCTTATTTTTACATTCAATTTGTTTTATGTATTTTTTTTATCTTTTATAAAAATCAAAGTTGGAGGGTAGTTGACCCAAATGTTGCTAATGAGCCTTAAATTAAAAATGTAAGCAAAAGAGTTTTAACCTGAGTGGGAAGCTATCTAAATCAAACCACATAGATGACAAAGATCCAAATTAAAGCAAATACAACACAAGGAGAAAAATGAATACCTGTCACACTATTGGATATCCTACTTCCATTTCAATACCTTTATTTATAATTCTCCAGCATTGCTTTCACACTCATACACTAGGTATAGGTGATTTGTTCCACATATAAGACAGGTTTCCATGGATTCTGTTTGTCGAATGTTGAAAAAAGTCATAGTATGAGCACCACAACTCTTGCACCACTGTTGTATTTTATGCAACTGCTAAATAAATTATCCAATAATATTACTTATTTTTCTGCAACACTATACAAATGCTCGACCTGCACTGATGAGGATTCACTCACCACTGCGTGTCATATGCTTGAAATTGAAAGTAAAATGGTGGCCCTGATGTACTTTCTGATTAATTTAGCTAATAATTATGACCACTTGAGGGCAATCATAGAGCAGTGAAATACCATGCTCAGATGAAAATGAAAAATGTTTTTCGTTATAAAGTAAGATAAGACTGTTAAAGGGAATTAATATGGATTAATCCTAGCAATATGAATTATTAACAGACAAAATGAAGCTGCAAAATTTGCAAACCACAGAACTATTTGGCCATGACTGTATATATAGGCTAACAAAGATGATGGCTAAATTGTTGCAGGTGTGAAACGATGGTACAGTGATGGCAATTGTTTATTAAAGTTAGTTATATTGCATGTTGTAAACACAAGTGGATCTTAAAAATGTGTAAAACTGGAAACAATATAAACCTGTGAAACAGAATTTAAATCAGACTGCAAATTAGACCATAAATAATCCCTCAAAAACAGTTTGACATCTGTTTTTTGTGATTTAGTACCATGAACAAAAGGTTCCCTCTTATAAAATACATTAATAGTGTTTAATACTTTTTCAGTAAAATTATCCATCTAGAAGTGGATAGATTTATTTTCTGATAAGATAAAATATTTTCCTCAACTTCTGGTTTGATTTACAAGTGAATTTGAACATTATTTTGTTTTCCCTGCAATGTCTATGCAAACTCAAAGAAAACTGACTGAACATGTGTTTTCTATACTTTCTGCATTTTAAAAACATCTATGAAGCCAAATGTTAACAGGATCATTCAGTAGCTGGTTTGTATTGAATAGCATCGCCTGAATTCAATTCAAATTCAAAAATACTTTATTGATCCCAGAGGGAAATTAATTAAATGTGGACCTATTACACATTTTCTCACATTCCCAGTTAATTGAGATGTGAGGTAAATTCCAGGAAGAGACTGTGACGTGACACTGACCTTGTGCCCCACTTTAAACAGACAACATATGCTAGGGGTCATGCTCTGTAGTAACCCCACATGGAAAGTTTTACTGTCCTATGCACTCAGATTGTGCAATCAGCTGGTGCAAAAAGTAGGTAGACAGCAGCAGGATGTGGAGCTGTTTAACTCAGTTTTAAGACTTGAGACCAACCTACAGTATTTGCAGAGGCCTGGATATCAGGTAACTTTTCAGCTATCTCAGCAGATAAACATTATCTGAAAGTCAATTCCTTAAGAAACATCTGAAAAAATGCATCATCCTCCTGCAATTAATTGACTATATACCATGTTTTAGGTGAATTCTCTTGGAGTATAATCTTTTTGGTGCTAAATTCTTTTTTTCATATTAAAAATTTGAGGAGAAAGCATTTGGCTGGTCCAAGTGGACCAGGATCCAGTTTCAGTCAGGCCTGAAGATCCTTATTTTGGAGTAGGCTTTTCTTGGTCGGCTGCCCCTCAGTCCATGTTGCTTCAATGTGGGCAGTGATACTGTTTTACCATGTGTCCTTTTAATTCCAGGCTTGAGCCGTGATGTTTCCTGAGTTGGTCTGGAACATTTTCACCAATTTTCTTCCTCAGAAGGAAACCGTTTGGGTCTTCCTCCAGACCATGTCTATATAGTGACATCCAGTATGGTACAATCATTTCAACGGATGGTCTTGGATAAAGAAATGGTTTAGAAATGACTTCGAAAGACTTTTAGAACTTGTGCTAATTGTTTTTATATGATCTTCGCTGAATTCTTTGGACCTTCCCATTATTATGAGTATTGGTCATTTCAAAGAGGGCTGTTAAACAAATGTTACCAAAGAGAAACAACCACAAATAAGTGAGCCTGAAATACAACCTATATTACCAAAACCAGTTGGGAACCCCAAGGCCGTCTTGGTTTGGTTTGGGATTGTTATAAAGAAAATTTCTAACGCATCTATGACATCTGGGTCCCATTTCATGTACAGAGATGTTCTGTAACAAGCCTTCTTACCAACAAGGGCACCAAAAGTGTATGTTGGCTGGGATAGGGCTTGGTCTCATCAAGTTAAATTACCTTTTAGAACCCTCACAACCACACGTTAAAATACCTTCGAGAAATTATATTTACACCCATCAGGCATAATATTGTAACCACAGACAGGTCAAGTGAATAACACCAATTTTCTCCTCTTCACAGCACATTTTAGGTGGCATATATTAGCCAGCAAGGAAACATTTTGTCCTTCAAGCAGGTGTGTTAGCAGCTGGGAATATGAGCGAGTGTAAGGATCTGAGTGAGGTTTACAAGGATCAAATAGTGGTGCTAGATGACTGAGTCAGAGCATCTCAAAACAGTAATCATGTGGGGTGTTCCCAGTCTGCTGTGATCAGTATTTATCAAGGGAAAAGAGGAACAACGGGGAACCATTGAAAGGGTCATTGCTGCATGTATAAAATCAAAACAGATCCAGATGAGTTACTGGAGCTCAGATTGCTAAAGAAGAAAACAATGGTTCTGATTAGAGAGGTCTCAAAATATACATCGCATTGCATTTTGGGACTTCAGACCAGTCAGGGTGGATATGATGACCTCTGTCCACCACTTAAAACACCAACAAAGGGAACTTGAGTACCAGAACTGGAGCATTGGAAAACATTGTTTGGTCTATTGAATCACATTTTCTTTTAAATGACATTGATAGCCAGGTGCGCTGCTTCCAGGGGGAACACCTGGCACCAGGGAGGAAGGGAAGTCTGTGGAGGCAATGATGACCTGGGCTACGCCCTGCAGAAAAACCTTGGGTCTTACCATCCATGTGGATGTTACTTGACACATACTGCCTACCCTAGCATTGCTGCATATCATATGCAGCCTTTGAAACTATATAACTTTTTCAGCATGATAACTTGCCCTGTTGCAAAGCAAAGATTGTTCAGGAATAGCTTATGGAGCACCAGGACCAGTTTGAGGCATTTTTTGACTTGGCCTCCAAATATCCCAGATCTCAATCCTAATGAGCATATGTTGGATAGGTTGGACTGGACAAAAAAAGATTAATGAAGGTTCTTGCAAATTGCAGAAGAGTGTCTGTCTCAGTGCCAGATAGCAAAGCACACAAACAGTAGGCAGGAGAATTTACGGAGAATATTTAAGCCTTTATATGCATAATTATTTCCCTGTGTGAATTAGAACAAATCCACAAACAAAACAATATTTTGTTGTAGCTATAATAATTAATTCCTGAAAAATTTGAATATGTATGTAAACATTTTATCACTTTAGATGCTGCGTAACAAGCAGAAAATGATGCGATACTGAACTGCAACGAATGACCGAAAAAGTAACCAAGGGGAAATTAGGACCTAAGACCTTCAAGTTCGAAATGTTTGAGCAATTATCAACATCCCTTTAAAGATAACAGACTTAACAAAAATAATAAGAAAATTGTTTCACAATAGAATATTTAGTACATAAAATAGCAGCAGCTCTACTTCTTAGTAGGCTAATGTGATCATTTTTCTGTAACTCGTGTATGTTTCCTCCTGAAGCTGAAAGTTACCATGGCCGTGAAGGCAGCAGCAGAAAGTTCAGGCTGTGCAGATTCATCCCAGCTGGAGGCCGAAGCCGTTATAATCATGCAAATGTTTCACTTCACGAAGCGAGCTTCAAAGCCTGTTTTAACCAACCGGAGCGGAGATAAACTCTTTTTAAAAGTAACATCAGAGTCGAAAATGAATATTTTTCTTTCTTTAAAAAAAAAAATCAATTTCATTCATGAGTCTCAGAGGATAAATGTAGCTTATATGTACTGCAGCCTTTTTGTTAATCATTGGCATCCTGTTGTGTAAACACAACACGCGTGATCCAGGGGAATCAATAGGACAGTAGGCTACGTATCGAGTCCACGTTTTATTTGCCTCAGCCTGCATGGATCACACTTGTGTTAAAGTAGTTTAACTCTTCATTGGAAATCAGGCATGCACGTAGTTCCACATCGCATATGGTAAAAGTCAGCCGCGGGTTGTCTCGGTGTGAGTGACCTCTCCGTGTTTGTTGCGCCCTCTCCTCCTCCTCCTCTGCAGCTGCTCACAAAGCGCCGAGCGGCCGCCGCAGCTGCCCGACAGAGAAGATGGGGTCTGCGGGTCGCCTGAGCTGGGCGCTGCTCTCAGTGGTTCTGCTGGGGCTTCATCACTCCGCCGGCTTCTGGATCGTCAACGTCGTTTTCCCACCCAACACCAAACCCAAAGTACCGACCAACAGCACTTCGCCGCTCATTATCGGTAAGAGGAGAGATCGCTTCGGTCAATGTAGGTCCATATTTAATTTATACTTCGCAGAAAGCTCTAGGGTGTTTGCGAAACCTTTTTCCTATTTAAACTTTCTGATAAATTATCTGTGGGGTTTTTTAATCTATCATGCCATCTGATCTGACTGTATTTTAGTGTTTGCTTCTCACCTGTACCTCCAGTTCTTTTCAAAAGTAATCACAACCTGTGAACTATTTCACATTAAAATCACAGACGTCTGTGTTTTATTCAGATTTAATGTGACAGATAACAATGGTGCATCATTTTGAAGTGGGTGGCAAAATTACCAAAACACGTTCTTTCGCCTAAAGGAGAGTATAATTCTGAGAACCAACCAAAATAGGTCAATTGCATCACTGGAGGAGTTGTAGAGATCCACAGCTCAGGTGGGATAATCTGTAGATACATTACTGTTGTCCACTCCACAAATTTGGCCTTTATGGACAAGTATTGTCATAAGAAATGTTTTTTAAGGTGTGAAAGAATGTCCTTGGTTCAGATGAAACCAAGTTGTACCTATTTGACCTACATGATCAATGCTATGTGTGGTGGGAAAACTAACACTACACATCACCTTGAACTCAACATCTTGGATGAAGATAATTACAGGGTCACCCAGGACAAAGAAAAAGCTTTGAGACTACACATTTCAGCATACAGCCAGAGCTGCAATAGAATGGATTATATCAACATATACTCATTTATTAGACTGGTCCAGTCAAAGTCCAGACCTAAGTTCAATTAAGAATAATGTTGCAATCTTTAGAAGTGATGTTTACAGGGACCATCCGTCTAATATGACTCGTCTTCTAACTTGTGCAAAGCTGATATACATATGCTTGAAGACTTGCAACAGTAACTGCAGCAAAAGATGGTTCTACAAAGTCTTGACCCAGTCGGACTGAATACAAATGCACACCATTCTTTTCAGGTTTTTACTTGTTAAAAACCTTTCTAAACCATATAGCTTTTCTTTCTTCTACTGTTGTATTTTGTGTTGATCTATTACAGAAAAGACTTTGGGTTGTGATCTGACTAAATGTGGAAAAGTGATATCCTCTCAAGATACAGCCATACTCCTTGATGTTTGTCATTTTATCTTTCTCAAATAAAATGTCTTTAAAAGCTTAGATTAGAATACCACGGGATTCAGGGATTCCTGACAGATTCAACACAATGATGCTCAAAGACCTGACTGTGGGAAATGACCTTCCATATTTGGAGCATGACTAAATAGAGCAGCATCTGCATAGATGGTAAATAACAGCTACTTTTCTGTAGCTCAAAGGGCAGTTTCTTTTTAAAAAACAAGTCGAAATGTTCAGTACAGGGAAAGTGTTGTGACACATCCCCCATTTTTTTTCCTATTAAACAGACTGACTGTCTTAAAATCTTTTAAAGCAGTTTTGATCAGTCATTTTCCTGGCTTTTGGTGATTATTTGGACGTTGGCTGATTTTTCTTCATCTTCAGTCCATGACCATTTTTAGATTAATGTCCTTTTGTGTATTAATTAGTTTAGCACTGACTTGCATTTTTCAAACATAAAAAGTCTCATACACTCACGGGGTGGCCCAGTGAGGAGTTACGCACGAAAAACAACTTATTAAAGGTACATCTATGATAAAATTTCTACTATTTTCTGAAAGCCAATTTTTGCTCCATTAATTGACAAATAATGACTAGGGCTGAATGTTATTAGAAAAACATGCATGTTGTTTTATCATGCCTTGTCATTATTCTCCTGCTTCGTGTTGTTTTTTCATCATTTCCCTGCAGTTTCTGTGGACTTAACCACTTCACCCACTGAAATCTATATCAGGCATGGACACCAAGGACACTGAAAGTCCAGGCATCAAGCCAAATATGATGCTGTGAAAAAGACCAACAGATTTGTTCTTGTGATTTATTTTTTTTCCAGCTCCATTAAATAAGTTTGAGTACCAACAAAGATGACCTGAGTAAAATCAAAATGTTGTTTTCAAATCATGACTTAGAATAGAATAGTCCTTTATTGTCCCACAAGGGGAAATTTGGCCATAGCAGCAGCAAAGTGGTAGGCAATAAAACACTTATATTCACATGAGTAGGAAAGTATAAAAACTGAATTTAAGGCTTAAGAATATGTACACAAAGGACAAAAAATAACAAAAGTACAGTGTCATTAAATTAAGTGGCATACCCAGATTGGAATGTGTAACAGTAGGATAATTTAAATATATTTAAATAATTAAAATATTTCCAGACTGTGCATGAGTAGTTGTGCATTAAAAAGTAACATTATTTCCAAGAAGTTAGCAGATGTAGACTATAAGAAACAGTTGTGCAAATAACATTAAGTGAGTCAAACAGTGCAAATTGCAGCAGAAGTGGGAACATTATTAGGTTTGTTGGGAGCAGTTTGGGTTAAGTCTAACAGCTGCAGGGAGGAAAGGCCTGCAAAAACGCTCCTTCATGCACCTAGTTTGCAACAGTCTGTCACAGAAGGAGCTCTGCAGCTCAGCAACATCTTCATGCATGGGGTGGGGGACACTGTCCATCAGTGTTGTTATTTTTGCCAGAGTCCTTCTATCCCCTACCACCGGCACTGGATCCAGAGGGCATCCTAGTACAGAGCTGATCTTCATGATGAACTTATCCAACCTCTTCGTCTCAGCTGTAGATAAAATGCTGCTCCAACATATTATGCCATAAAAGATGGCTGATGCCACCACAAAGTCAAAGAAGGTCTTTAGGACCTCTCCCTGGACTCTAAAAGACCTCAGCCTCTTCAGCAGGTAGAGTCTGCCCTGACCCCTCCTGTAAAGAGCATCAGTGTTGTGGCTCCAGTCCAGTTTATCGTTCAGGTGAACACCCAGGAACTTATAAGAGTCCACTATCTTAATGTCCACTCCCTGGATGTTCACCGGGGTCAGTGTGCTGGATCTGCACCTGCGGAAGTCCACCACCAACTCTTTGGTTTCCCCCTGGTTGATCAGGAGGTGGTTCTGCTGGCGCCAGTCCGCAAAGTCCAGAGTCTGTAGTCTGAGTCGTCCTCACCTGGGATGAGGCCGACAATGGCAGAGTCATCAGAGAACTTCTGAAGGTGGCAGCATGGGAAGTTGATGGAGAAGTCTGCAGTGTAGAGGACCAGCAACGTTGCCTGTCTGGCCCCCGTACTGCAGACCAGCCTGTCGGAGACACAGCCCCGTGTCCTCACATACTGTGGGCATCCTGTGAGGTAGTCCAGTATCCACTGTGGCATGTGGTGGTCCACTCCTGAAAGCTCCAGCTTGTCCCTCGGAAGTCCTGGCTGGATGGTGTTGAAAGCACTGGAGAAATCAAAGATTATGATCCTCAGTGTTTCCAGGGTTCTCCAGGTGAGTCAGAACTGGGTGCAGGAGATAGATGATGGTGTCATCCACTCTGATGCCAGGCTGGTAGGCAAACTGCAGCGGAGCCAATGAAGACCTCACCAGGGGGCGAAGATGGTTGAGGACCAACCTCTTTAGGGCCTTCATCAAATGTGATGTCAGGGCTACCGCCCTGTAGCTAATGAGGTTCTTCGGTGGTGAAGTGTTTGATAGCGGTACCACACAGGAGGTCTTTCACAACTGTGGTACTTTCCTCAGGCTCAGGTTGTATAGATATCCCAGGATGCCACAGAGTTCATCTGGACAGCACCTCAGGAGCCTGGAGCTGATGCCATCTGGACCTTTAGCCTTTCACACCTTGATCTGTTTCAGCTCGTTCCTCACCTGAAGTGTTGAAGGGGATAAGATGGGGCTCGGGAGAGGGGGATGAAGAATGTAGTCCTTAAAAGCCAGAGGTGGTTTGTGATAGTTGAGAGGTGCGAAGTCCCGAGATGAAAACCTGGGAGTCCTCAGAGATGAAGGGGGTTGCAGCAGGGGTGATGATGCTGAGGGAGGGGTGGGTGGCTGGTCAAACCTGTTGAAGAACTGGTTCAGGTCGTTTGCCCACCCGAAGTCTCCTGCAGCCTGGGGGGTTGGTTTGTGCCCTGAAATTGTCTTAAGGTTCTTCCAAACCCCACTGATGTTGTCCTGCTGCAGCTGGTCCTCCATCTTCTTCCTGTAGATGATCTTTCCTTGCCTTATTTTCCATTTCAGTCTCTTCTGAAAAGCTCTCAGCTCCTCTTTGTCTCCAGATCTAAAGGCCTTCTTCTTCTGCTTGAAGAGAGCCTTTATTTCCAGGTTGATCCAGGTCTGGTTGTTGGAAAAACCCTGCACCTTAATGATGGGTATGGTGTTGTCTGCACAGACGTTGATGTAGTCCGTTATGCAGTCCGTGATGCTGTTGATGCCGTCCCCCAAGGGGCCACAGAGTTCCTCCCGTGCAGTAGACTGGAAACAGTCCCTCAGAGCCTCTTCGGTCTCCCCTGACCATTTCCTCACAGCTGGTTCTCTGTGTACAAGAGGTTTATACACAGGCTGGAGATGAACCAGGTTGTGATCTGAGCCCCCTAGGGGAGGGAGAGGTGATGAGCTGTATGCCTCCTTGGTGTTGGCATGCAGTAAGTCCAGGGTTTTATTTTGTTGAAAGTCCATTCCCAGGAAAGGTTAATCACTGTTACATGTTTTCTTCATTTGTGGATAATAGCGCTCACTTTGACTTGCTGGAGTCCAAAAGCCTTAGAAGTTACTTTTGTAAAACATTGCAGACTGATGGATCACTTTGTTTCTAATCTGTCCTTTAATTTTTTTCAGCATGACCTGTTTAGTTTTCATAGCTATTGTAGCCTACTTCATGTTGTCAGCGAGAATCTATTTGTGTTATTTCTGATTTTTCTGGATCGGATTTTTGGCAGTACCCAAGCCTTGGTTTTTCTCACAAAATTGAACAAAAATGTTACTCAGGTTGCCTTCTCCGATAATAAAACCATTTTTGATGATTTGAAACATTTGGGTGTGACAAAAAAATCCCCACTAATTTTGATATCTTTATATTTAAAATCTCTGTTCATTGAGAGCAATGTAGAACCAAAGTTAGATTTGTTGTTTGTGTGCACAAACTGGGCCAGTAAAGCTGATTTTGATTTTTTTTTTTACAGCTCTGTATATTGTTTGCATCAATGTCATTTGAAAATTGATTACCAAATATTGCATCCCAGCAGTAATTTGCCATTGTGATATAGTACTCTGACATAGGAATGACAACCTCAATTCGAAACAGTATGTAGCTTTAATAATTCAATTCAGTTTGTTTATATAGCGCCAATTCACAACAGATGTCATCTCAAGGCACTTAACAAGAAGTCATTTCAATACATTTATACAAACATTCCAATCAGTTAAAAAGTTTCCTATTTAAGGAATCCCAGCAGATTGCGTCAGTCATTGGCGTGAGGTTGGGCAGATAATGACCAACTAAAAGTAAAGTAGTGTGTTTACAATGTTTTGTGTTCAGTGCCGGGGAACTTGGGGAACCGTCTAGAAGCCAAAATAGACAAACCAACGTTGGTTCACTGGTTCTGCTACAAGAAAACCGAAAACTGGTTTCCTCTGTGGATCGACTTAAACATGTTCATGCCAATAGGTGTGGACTGCTGGATAGATAACATCAGGTAACACCTACCTTTTTTTAGTTGGTGTCGATTCTCTTTGTTTTGTTCTCTATAATCATCAAACGCACCACCTCACTGAATAAAGCTGGTTTTACACCCTTGAAGATTTAAAGGAGTCATAACCTAGTATTATCTTGGATACTCACACTCTATCATAGTCTTTCAGGCCCTTCTAAAAACGAAAAGTTGAAAAAAAGTGGAAAAAAAATAAAAACAGAGCTCCTCTGACCCTTATTTCTGAAGGCATTATTGTCTCGCGAGATCTGATGCGATACTTTGGCTGTCGTGGACGGTCATTGTAATAATGCAAATGAGGGACGCGTTGATTGGTGGCAGGAAGGAGGGGGGTTGACACCGCAGATAACGCTTCAGCATATCTAACCTATATCTACTACTCCTGCTAGCATACAATAGCCACATTAGTAGTTAGCTGCTATTTGTTACACACAGCAGAGCAATAAACACACAGCCTTACCGTTTAAATTGCAGGCAAGTCTCTGATTGTTGGAATTGCCCCTTTTTTCCAAAGGAGCTTCGATGCCAACTTCGCCTGATAATGTCTCAAATTTGTAAAGGATTCCGGTGTAAAAAAAATAGAAAAAATATTTCCATGTTGATTCTGGCAGTCAACAACAGAGCAACTCACGTGTGCACGACGTTTCTGGTAGAAATGGTTTTAGCTGATTAAAATAAAAGGCTGACACGAATATGTCTTCTTAATGCATCATTGCGTGAAGAAACTTTCTGCATCTTTCACGGTGGAGTTCGTACTTCGAATCGGTGATGAACCGGGTCTAAGAGCTAACTCTTTGAAGTGAACGATGGGAGCCGGCTCGTCATTGGGAGCCGTTTTTTAAATTTTTTTCATTCCCCCTGCTTGTTTTGGTACATTTGGTACACATCCTTTTGCATTAATTTTGGTAATAAATACACTTTAAGCAACAGAAAATCTGAGGAGCCGAAAGAGCCGGCTCTTTATGGTGAGCCAAACCAAAAGAACTGGCTCTCCAAAAAGAGCTGGAATTCCCATCACTAGAATTCAGTAATGGCGGTGCTCGTCTGAATATGAGGGGGAGAGGGAGGGCGGGCTTCCTGCAGCATAGGTAGGTCTGCGATGTCTATATATGGTATATCCCGCGCTGACTTGACATCAAGTCGGCCAGAAATTAAAACCACGTATTTGAGTGCACGTGGGCTGGTTGACGAACCCAGGGGTAAACAAACGCTTCACTTTTAAATATCGGCTTCCCGAGCAGTGTATTATCGTTAGGCAATCATAACATACATTTTTTTCTCATGGAAAAGTGAAAATTACAGGTCATGACTCCTTTTTAAGAGTCTTTTTTTGTAGTTTTTGTTTAGATTTTCAGCTTTATAGCACCTTTAATTGGTCTTTGACTCTTTCTCTGCTTTACATTCAAATAAATACTTATTTTTGCTCTGAATCAATCTACATCCAGAAAAGAAATCAGTCTTTTGCAGTTATTTGATCAATTTATGTTGTCACTTATCTTTGCATCGCCCTTCAGACTTGTTTACAACAGGACAACACGGCGCTCATCCAACTCACCTGGGGTGCAGGTCCGAGTGCCAGGGTTTGGGGAGACCTCCTCCATAGAGTTTCTTGACTACAACAAACTGGCCGGTGAGATAAATAAACCAGGGTTATTTCAATAGCATTTCTACTCTACATTAATTACACGGAGTTTAATGACTTTATATGCATGTTTCTAGTGTCTGATCTGAGTTGTTATTTCTAGGATATTTTCATACTATGGTGCAACATTTGGTCAACGTCGGCTACATCCGGAATGAGACGGTCCGTGGAGCACCGTACGATTGGAGATTAACACCAAGTAAGCAGCAGAATGCACAGGCAGCTTTACCTCCCGAGGTTTTACATAGAACATGTTTATCTGACGGTTTCTACATATCTTGGGAAAACATGTAAATTTGCAGACATAGGAATGTGTAGTCCAAGGCTGTAAACAGAGGAAGAGGGCAAAACATTCACATCTATCTGTAGTTGAACATTTCGTTCACTGATGGGACAAAGTCAAGTAGATAAGCGCGAAAGACAGTGAAAATTGAATATTAGCCAAAACGGCCAGAGGGGATAGTCAAATTTGGTACACATGCAGATCATGGGTGGATTTGCACAGTTGTGATAGTTTTTTTGTTATCCACACAGTTTTAGATATATACATTCATACTCAATAAATTAGAATATGCATTCCGGTAACGCTTGCTTGTCAGTTTAAAAGTACCATTTGGAAAATGACTAAATTTAAGCGGGCAATGTACTTTTACTACATTTTCATTAAGCCCATATTTCTGTATTGAAATGTTTTTTATTGATCTGATGCAATATTCTAATTTTGTATGTCATGTTTTTATTAGCAGTAAGCTGAAAATCTTCATAATTAGCAGAAACAAAGGATAGAAAACATCAGGCTGTGTCTAATTAATCTATATAATGTGTTTAACTTAGTAAATTGAGTTACTGAAATTACCTTTTCAATACTATTCTAATTTACTGAACATGACTGTATACAGCCCCTCTCCCTGGGCTGCCACCTTATTGTGGTGGAGGGATTTCCCAATGATCCTAGAAGCTGAGTTGCTGGTAGGGTCACCCATAGAAAACAGGTCCTAGGTGAGGGATCAGAAAAAGCGCAGCCCGAAGACCTCTGATGGTGAAAAACATTAATGGACCTAGTGTTCCCTTGCCTGGACCCGGGTCGGGCCCCATGTGTAAAAGCCCCCTGGGGTTGTGTGCAATGTGGGATCGGCGGTGACCTTGGCAGTCCAAAAATTGGCTGCAGAAGCTTGCTCTCAGGATGTGGAACATCACCTCTCTGGTGGGGAAGGAGCCTGAGCTGGTGTGCTAGGTTAAGATAAGATAAGATAAGATAAGAGATACTTTAATAATCCGTGGGGAAATTAAGTTTCGGTACAACCAATCCAAGATCATACAAACAATTACAAACATTAACACATTACAGGATTTGGAAGACCGCGGTAGCAGCCGGCTTTACCAGCGCCCCTTTTAGCAGATAGAAATGATTCACAATAGGAGGGGGGGTGAACAGGGGGAAAAAAAGGCAACTCAGCCCAGCCCCCTACAGGGAGCCGAGCCGAGGTGCTGAAAAAACCACTGCAAAAACATATAAGCACATGTATCGGTCATAACATATGAGAACACAAATGGGACGGGGGGGAGGTTCGGGAACCCTCCGTACAGAGAAACCGGTCGCGGCCATCCAAAGCACGCGCCCATCATTTCGCTGTCTGAAGAGTGGGCAGGAGTCTTAGGGTACCGCGAGCATGTTGAAATCCAGGACTGCGTGCATGTCTGTAGCTGTGGCGTGAGCGTGCGTGCATGTATGTGTGCATTAATGTGAGACAATGAAACTCCTCTCAGTTCAATCCCAGAGTCTGTCGCCTGTGATGTAATAAACAACCTTGGGGCTGAGTCAGGGAGCTCACAGGCTCATGTGGGGGATGGGGGAGTGGGGTGGGATGGAGCGTCCTTTTGCACACACATCCAAGGGAGTTTTTGTTTGGTCTACCAAGACCAGGGAGTCGAATTCCAGTAGATAAGAAGTTGTTTTAGAGACAGGCGAAGATCACTTTTTCTCTTGCCTTAGAGTCTGTCAGTGGTCCGAGTTAAGAGGATCCAGCTAGACATCTTCGGACTCACCACGACGCATGGCTCTGGCTTTGGAACCAGTCTCCTCGAGAGCGATTGGACTCTTTTCCACTCTGGAGTTGCACCCGTTGAGAGGCCCCAAGCAGGGATGGGCATACTTATTGCCCCCCTATCTTGGTGCCAGTACATTGGGGTTTACCCCGGTGAACTAGACGGCAGCCTCCTTCCACCTACGGGTGGGGGCACAAGTCCTGACTGTTATTTGCGCTTAAGCGCCGAATGGCAGATCAGATTACCCATCCTTGTTGGAGTCCTTGGAAGGGGTACTGGAGAGTGCTTCTCCCGGGGATTCCCTTGTTCTGCTGGGGGACTTCAACACTCAAATGGGCAATGACCTGGAGAGGTGTGGTTGAAAGGAATGACCCCCATCCCCCCCCCGATCTGAACCTGAGCAGTGTTCTATTATCAGACTTCTGTGCTTGTCATGGATTGTCGAAAACGGACACCAGTTCAAACATAAGGGTGTCCATATGTGCACTTGGCACCAGGACACCTTAGGCTGCAGTTCGATGATTGACTTTGTTGTGATTTCATCTGTTCTGCAGCCGCATGTTTCGGACACTTGGGTGAAGAGAAGGGTGGAACTATCCACTGACCACTACCTGGTGAGTTGGCTCCTTTGGTGGAGGAGGATATGGCAGACCCAAACGGTCTGGCGGGGACATTGAGCCTGAGTGATGGCTGACTGTAGCTGTGGCTGCAAGGTGGTCAGTGCCTGTCACGGTGGCAACCCCCAAACCCGCTGGTTGACGCTTGCAGTGAGGGATGCTGTCAAGCTGAAGTAGTCTTATAAGGTCTTTTTAGCCTGTGGGACCCCAGAAGCAGCTGATTTGTACCGTCAGGCCAAACAGAATGCTGCTCAGATGGTCGCTGAGGCAAAACTTGGGCATGGGGAGGAGTTTGGTGAGGCCTTGGAGAATGACTTTCGTACAGCTTCAAGGGGATTCTGGTCCGTCATAGGGCATCTCATGAGTGGGAAGCAGTGCACATATAGAGTGGGGATGGTGTGCTTCTGACCTCAACTTGCGATGTCGTGGGTTGGTGGACCGAGTACTTCGAAGATCTCCTCAATCCCATTAGGACGCCTTCCAATCTGGAAGCAGAGTCTGAGGACTTTGTGTGGGGCTCGCCAATCTCTGGTGCTGAGGTCACCGAGGTGGTTCAAAAACTCCTTGGTGGCAAGGCCTTGGGGGTGGATGAGATTTGCCCAGAGTTTCTTTAGACTCTGGATGTTGTGGTGCTGTGTTGGTTAAAGTGGCTTTGCAACATTGCGTGGACATCAGGGGCAGTTCCCTTGGATTGGCAGACCAGGGTGGTGGTTCCCCTATTTTAAAAAAAGGAACCATAGAGTGTGTTCCAACTACAAGGGAATCACACTTCTAAGCCTCCCTGGTAAATCAAATCAAACTTTATTTATAAAGCACTTTTCATACAAGAAGTTGCATCACAAAGTGCTTTTAAAGATTAAAATGAACCCACATAAAACACATTCCCATCCCTCCCCCACAGATTTAAAAGCATGGTCACAGTTATACCCCCCAACCCAACTCCCATGCACACACACAGTTAAAAGCAACAGTAAAAAAGGACATTGGGCTGAGTGCAGATGAACCATGCAAGGAAACGCCATCTGCATCGGCAGCAGCACATCAACAGCAGCAGCTGAGGCACTGACACAGGGCGCCCAGTGGAGGCAAGGCCAAGACCCCCACCTCCACCCAAGCTCCACCCGGAGAGCACCCAGCCAGCTACAGCCGACCACCGCTCCCAGGGCAGAGGGCTCCCACAGAGGAAACACTGGAACAGGAATTTAGATAAATTAAAATGTAAAAATAAGCAGTAAATTAATGTGATAATATTAAATAGTAAAACACTGATAAAAATATTATTATATAAAACATGCAGAGCAATAAAAAAACAGATAATAATAAATAATAATCAGTTAAAAGCTAGGCTAAAAAGGTGAGTTATGAGACTGCTCTTAAAAACATGAATGTTCTCCACGTCCCTGAGGTCCCCACAATGTTATGTCTTCATTGCAAGGTTAACCAAAACACTTCTCACTTCAGTTAGATCCGACTAGCTGAAAGGCCTCTTCATTGACTGTAATGATCTCTTAATATGCCATATTCCCTAGATGTCTCTACTAATAAGTATTTAATTAATCAATCAATTAATTGACATAACCTTAAAATATTGCTGTAACAGGGGTACTCCAGGAGTATGGGACACCAGGTCCCTTGATACTGTTGGGCTGTTGGGTCTTTCTACGACCGGTGTCAGAGCTTGGTTCACATTGCCAGCAGTACGTAGGGCTCGTTTCCGGTGAGAGTTGGACACCGTCAAGGTTGCTCTTTGTCCGTGATACTGTTAACAACTTTTATGGACAGGATTTCTAGGCGCAGCCAAAGTGTTGAGGGGACCCTTTTTTGTTGGCCTCAGGATCAGGTCTCTACTTTTTGAAAATGATATGGTCCTGTTGGTTTCATCAGAACGTGAGCTACAGCTTTTGCTGGAGCACTTCGTAGCCGTGTGTGGAGCGGTTGCGATGAGAATCCAAGACCATGGTCTTGAGCTGGAAAAGGGTAGTGTGCATTCTCTGGGTAAGGGACGAGGTCCTGCGCCAAGTGGAGGAGTTTAAGTATCTGGGGTCTTGTTCATGAATGAGGAAAAATGGAGTGGTAGATTGATAGGCGGATTGGTGCAGCATCTCCAGTGATGTGAGCGCTGTACCCTTTTGTTGTGGTGAAAAGAGAGCTAAGCCAAAAGGCGAAGCTCTTGATTTACATTTCAATCTATGATACTACCCTCATCTATGGTCACGAGCTCTGAGTAGTGACCGAAAAAATGAGATCACGGATACAAGTGGCTGAAATGAGTTTTTTCCAAAGGGTGTCTGGGCTCTACCTTAGAGATAAGGTGAGGAGCTCAGTCATCCGGGAGGGGCACAGAGTAGAGCCGCTGCTCCTCCACTTCGAAAGGAGTCAGTTAAGCAGGCTCGGGCATCTGGTTAGGATGCCTCCTGGACACTGGTGAGGTGTTCTGGGCATGTCTCACCGCAAGGGTAGACCCAGAGGAAGACCCAGGACACACTGGAGGTACTATGTCTCTCGGTTGGCCTGGGAACGCCTTGGGATTCCCCCCGAGGAGCTGGGCCAAGTGGCTGGGGAGAGAGAATATTTGTCCATTTTTCTTCACAGAATCAGTAAAGTTCATTTAAAGTGGTGATTAGTTAGACCCTTCCTTAAACCATTGCAAAGCCAGTTCTGATGAATGTTTGAATCAGTGTCCTGTTGGAACACCCAATTGGGACAAAATTTAAACCATTAATCTGTTAATCTGAGGTTAGATTATGAGATAGTTGGTGTTTTCTTCAAGACCACCAATGTGTTGATGCGTCTAAATAGGATTTACTTATATTCAATTGTTTGGAATGATGATCTCCAATTTCAAACCTTCCTTTTATTTAAAAAAATCCTTAAGAAAGTTGTTGCCTCACAGCTCCACTCCACTCTCATTTCACTCTTATATTAATTATGTTACCCGGTCTGCATACTTCCACTTACGTAACATTAACCGACTTCTTCCTTTCCTTAGTCCACATGCTGCTGCCATTCTTGTCTATAGCCTCCTCACCTCCCAGATCGACTATTGCCACTCTCTCTTTTTGGGCCCGAATGAGTTCCTTCATAATCTCGAACTCCTTCAGAACTCTGCAGCTCGGATCATAACTAGGACTCCCTCAAGAGAACACCTTACCCCAGTTCTTCAGCAGCTTAACTGGTTGCCCATACAATCTCGGATCAACTTTGAAATTCTTATTCTCACGTTTAAGTGCATCCATAGCCTTGCCCCTCCTTATTTGTGTGACCTGCTTTACATCACCAGTCCTTCCTGTTCTCTCAGATCTTTGTCAGCCACTCATCTTGTTGTTCCTTTTGCCTGGCTTGTCACCATGCGGAACTGAGCTTTCAGTCTCTCTGCTTCTCTGCTCCTCTGCTCTGGAACTCACTTTCTCCTGTCATCAGAAATATAGACTCTCTTCCTTCATTTAAATCACAGCTCAAAACACATCTGTTCAAATGGGCGTGTTCACTTTAGACACTGATTTTGGTTGTTGTACTTTCTACTGATTTGCTATTTGATTAATTGTTTTGCTGATTGTTTGTCTAGGTATTATTTTTCACAGTTTTTCTTGTCTGTAAGGTGACTTTGGGTTTTAGAAAGGCGCCCTGAAATAAATATATTGTTTGAGGTTGTTGCTGTTTAAAAATTTATCCAAAGGACTTTTCCAACTTGTGTATATCTACATGTTATCATTGTTAGCCCTTTAATCAGTTTTTTAGACTTTCCCATTGTTCCATTGCTTAACCCAATGAGTTCTTTCAAACAAATAATTTTAATGCTGGCAAAGCTGCAGTCACTCATTAAAACTAACCATAAGGTAAACAGACGGTTATCTAACTTCTAAATCTGAATAATTGTTACCACGGTACCCAGGGGTGGACTGGGACAAAAATTCAGCCCTGGCATTTTCTGTCCAGACCAGCCCACTACATTATCAGCCGACACTACATAAAAGTCCACAAATCTCGCAGCATCTCCTCTCATATTATTATTTACTATTTTTATAATTTTAGTCCGGGTGCGACAGCAGATTTGGCTTTCTATTTTCCGTCTCACTGTTTCCGGTTGCCTGTTAACGCGAAGCAGTCTAAACAAAAAGCCCCAAAAAAAGAACAAGTAAAAAGAGAAATGTCCAAAAATGTCATGCCTGTTTAAATTAATGACCAATCACAAACGCGAAACGAGTGATTCGAGGGTCATTTGTACTTCCCATTGCATTGAATTATCTAATGCAAATCTTTAATCGCGTTTTTCTCAAAATGAGTTTTTTCCAACATTCAAAACAAATAATCTTGAAATGAATTATACCTATATACACCAAACTTTCCACCATTGTTCTATACTATGAGCTGAAGAAAGATTAGAGAGCGATTTGTCAATACATCGTTCTAAAAAATATACATGTGCTATTTTGTGTAAAAAAAACTGGACGACAATGAGTTTTTTGGAGCTACTTACACTGTTTTTTGATTTATGAAGTAATGAAATGAAATAAACCTATTTTCTATGGCAACCAGAGACCGCTGCCGTTAGTAGCTGTCACAATTTGGCATATTTAACTAAATCAACCACAACTACCAACAGTCAGCCCTTCAACTCTGGGCCAATATGTTTTAACAAGTATTCAGTTATTCAGGTCACATCACAGTCAAAGTAAAACCGTTTTATACTTTATTTTGGGCATGTCTCAAAATGTAGCCGAGCCAACTCCACGCTAACGTTACTTACCATGGATGTCTCCACTTGCGCGTCTCCTCGCGCCTCAGCACCTGCTGCTGGGGTGGTGACCCCGGCACCAAATAGGTCTGTCAACCTTAAACATTTAGCAGCTTCCACCTCCAGAGATTTCAGCTTTTTGAGCCGTACTTTTTCAGCGCCATTTTCAGCTCAGCAGCATCCTGTCCCACCACTCCGGCCCATGTCATGAGGTCCCGCCCGCCCTGGTCTGTGTTGTGATTGACAGCACTGTCATGGCTCTCATAGGCTGTCAGCCCATGATTGATTGACGATGACAAACATAGACCAATAACATGTGTCGATGCTGGCATAACACTGCTAGCCCTCTGTAGCCAATTGGCCGGCCCAATTGGAGGAAATTTAGAGAGAGGAAAAAAAACAGCGGAGCGGCCCACATTGGGTCTACGGCCCACCGGGATGATGCCCGGTATGCCAGATGGCCAGTCCACCCCTGACGGTACCTCTGCATCAACTGAAAGAGGTTGACAGGTGATTTGATCCATAAATAACCCATCCGACTCTTGTCTTCACAGATGAGAACGAAGCCTATTTTATTAAGCTGCAGGACCTGGTTGAGGAGATGTACAACCAGTACCAGAAACCAGTTTACCTGCTGGGACACAGCATGGGCTCCCACTACGTCCTCTACTTCCTCAACCACCAGCCACAAGCCTGGAAGGACAAGTACATCAGGGGGTTTATTTCCCTTGGAGCTCCATGGGGGGGCGCTGTTAAAGCTCTCAGAGTCCTGGCCTCAGGTAATGTTTGCTGGAATAGAGTCTGCAACAGCGGTAGAGATGATCTTCATTGGAAGTGAAGATCAGAAACTTGATATTTCCAACTTTATACCAAGTTAGGATGTGTTGGTTTGTGTGTGCCTCATTCCATGGTGCTCACTTCCATCTAAAACTTACTCCAGGTGAAAATGACGGCATCCCAATGATTTCCAACATCAAGATCCGTGAGGAGCAGAGGATGATGACCACTAATCCCTGGTTGCTGCCGTCAGAGGAAGCTTGGCCAGAGGACCATGTTTTCATATCCACTCCAGCCTTTAACTACACCAATCGGGACTACAAGCGCCTTTTCACAGACATCAGCTTTGAGGATGGCTGGTAACTTATAGCTTTCATGGTCTTTTATAGCTTCAACCTACAAAATGACGCTTTTAAAACACACCTTGAAATAGATATTTTGAAACTTTTTGGTTGTATATCGTGTTTGTCAAAGCATCTTTGTTACATACCTGAAAACTGGCAACATTTTTAATTATATGGCTTTTGAATTCATTTAGACTGAAATTGAATTCAAATGAGTTTTGACTTGTTTTAGTTTGTTTTAAAGATCCACTTTAGACTTATGTTGTGGTGTTTCAGTGCCCCCTGCTGTTGATAGAGGATATATCAGCTGCCAAAATACTGTTAGCAGCTTCTGAAGAGCCAAGATCTCCCATTTTTGTTTTAAAAAATGCTTTAGATCTAGCTATTTCAATTATGGTCTTTGCTGATTTACAGGATTATTTGGAGAATTCAAATATAAATGTTTTTAAACCTTTTTAAGATAATTTGGAAACAAGTGCAACCTGGTGATTCTTTCAAATCAAAATCATTTCAAGCTTTAACAGCAAAAAAATAAAATAAAAAAATCACAAATAAATAAAAATTATATTTTGCTGATTACAGGCACATGTGGGAAGACACCAAGAACCTCACCAGTGGTCTCCTCCCACCTGGAGTAGAGGTGTGGTGCATGTATGGAGTGGGGCTTCCGACGGCCGTAACCCACATTTACAGTGAGGAGTTTCCCGATGGGGATCCGGTGGACTTTGTTTATGCAGATGGAGACGACACGGTGGACAGCTTCAGCATGGGATTGTGCAAGCGCTGGGTGGGGGAACAGGAAAACCCCGTCCATGTGACTGAGTACAGGGGTCTGGCCCACCTGGACATGGTGTTTCATGAGAAAGTGCTCAATCAGATCCAGCAAATCCTGGAGGGTAAATCCGACGTGCCTAAAGAGGTTGATGTCCTTTCGGATGTTAAATAACAGACATTACAGTGCTGTGTTTGATATACCCTGCAGAGTGCTGGATTCCTGTGAAGAAAATGTAAAAAAGCATATGTTCTGTCACTAGGTTCAGCTATAAATTGTTCTGGACCGGAGGACTCTGACTTTGTCTATCATTTTAACTGAAGTATTAGTTTATCTATGCCGTTTTTATTTCCGTGTCTCTACAGTATCAACTTTTTTTCAATTCCACATGAAATCATTGCTATTTTGAAAGCATATATTCCACAAACTCAAAGGTAACAACTGTTTTTTATTATGAAGCTTTTGTTTAGGGTTTATATTTTTTGTAGAATTAAGAGATATAGTTGACTAAATTAGTCAGGTCAGTGTAACGTTTAGATAACTTCTCTCTGTCACATATTTCTGTTCCTCTGATGTTTTGATGCTGTGAAATTTTTTGAGAACTTTTTGATTTCTGAAATTACTTTTAATTACCATGTAATAATTTTAGAGTTTGACACAGAGAACAAAGGTTTCACATGTATCAAACTGAGTCCAAGGATTCTCCAGTGTCGTCTAGAATTAAAGAAGCATAAAAGTGAAATAAAAATTGCACTTTACAAACTGTGGAATAAAAATTTAGATTTTCTTTACAGAATTTTTAATAGATTTGACTTAATCACTACAGTTCCAGCACAAATATTAGCATCCCTGGTGAAGATGAGTTCAAAAACCTTAAGACATTTACAGGTGAAACTCGAAAGAATTTGAATATCGTGCAAAAGCTAATTTATTTTTGTAGTTCAACTTAAAAGGTGAAACTAATATGATATAGACTCATTACATGGAAAACAAGATATTTCCAGACTTTATTTGTTAGAATTTTGATGATTGTGGCTTACAGCTTATGAAAACCCCAAATTCAAAATCTCAGAAAATTATAATATGGTGAAAAGGTTCAATATTTTAGGCTCAAAGTGTCATTCTAGTCAGCTAAAACACCTACATAGGGTTCCTGAGCCTTTTTAACGGTCTGTCTGGTTCAGTAGGAATCACAATCATGGGGAAGACTGCTGACCTGACAGTTGTGCAAAAAGTCATCATTGCCTACCTTCATAAGGAGGGAAAGCCTCAAAACGTAATTGCAAAAGAAATGTGATGTTCCCAAAGTGCTGTATCAAAGCACATTAAAAGAAAATTATGTGGAAGAATAAGGTGCACAAGTAGCAGGCATGACCGCAGCTTGGAGAGGATTGTCAGGAAAATGCGATCAAAAGTGTTCAAGACCTTCACAAGGAGTGGACTGAGGCTGGAGTTAGTGCATCAAGAGCCACCAAACACAGACGGATCCTGGACATGGGCTTCAAATGTCGTATTCTTCTTGTCATGCCGCTCCTGAGCAACAAACGTCAGAAGCATCTTACCTGGGAAGGAAGAAAAGGAACTGCAAATTTTGTATCTCATTTGGAAACCAAGGTCTGAGTTTTGAGGAAGAATGGTGACGCACACAGCCCAAGATGCTTCAAGTCCAGTGAAGTTTCCACAGTCTGTTGATTTGGGGAGCCATGTCATCTGCTGGTGTTGGTCCACTGTGCTTTATTAAGTACAGAGTCAATGCAGCCATCTACCAGGACATTTTGGAGCACTTCATGCTTCCTTCTGCTGACAAGCTTTATGGAGATGCTGACTTTATTTTCCAGCAGGACTTGGCACCTGCCCTCACTGCCAAAAGTACCAAAACCTGGTTCAATGACCATGGGATTACTGTGCTTGATTGGCCATCTCCTCCCTCCTTCCAAATCAGACCTCTTCTTCATGGTGCTAAACTGTGAAGACAAATTCACTGTGCTGTGGATTTCTATTTCCATTTTTAAAAACTTTAATATTACTCTGGTAATAAGGTGTTATTTAAAGTTGAAAATTGTATTTTCTTTTAATATTTCCGTTAAAATAGTGTATTCAGACTCCACATTCAGATTTCAAGGATTGTATGGACAACTTAGTAGAAAACCACGAGGAGTGTTTTAATATATGGATGTGTAAACTCTACTTTAACATCAGTAACAAGTTACACTAAATACAGATTCTTAAAGCACGATTTGTAGAGGCAGAGGAAATTAGGCCTTTCAGTTCTTTGTTTGAATAATTGATGATTTGTGGGTTCTCTTACAGTAACTCTAAAACTAGGGCCCTATAAAATCTAAGCTATTCTTTTTTCAGAGTCTGCTTTTTCCAACTATATTTAATTGATGTGGGATTTATTTATCCTAACATACAGAAAAATGAGGGGAAGGGAAGAAAAAGTTTTGAAACTCATTAAAAATCTATACTCTTCTTGTTTCCATACGTATCTAGTTCTGGAAAATGATAAAGTAAATTCCAGACGTTTCGAAAACTGCGCAAGAATCTTGTGTATTTGTGCAAATATCGATTTTTCTTTATTTTTTTTGTCGCTCATCGTTAAAAGGTTTCTCCATCACATCCGGGGTCGATTACTCTGGTCTTCTGTCTGATTTGCTCTGCCATCTCCGCCTCGTGATCAGGAGTTGTTTACTCACCATCGGTAGCTGAAATGGTTTGATCAGATGATCGGAGGGATTTAACCAACAACCGGACCAGCCGCCGGCGGCAGAGCCTGCTAACACACACTCAGAGCAGCCGACAGCGACCGACCGGCTATGACACATCGGGAGCCATGGCGGGTTGGCACCGGTTAACAGCCCTCTGCATCGGTTTGTTGTTGTTGGATCCGAGCGGCGGAAGACCTGCAGAGAAATGTATCCAGAACAAGTCCTGTCGGAGCCAAAGACCCCCCGTCGTCCTCAGTAAGACGTATATTCTTTGCTTTATGTCATATCCAGCTGTAAAATATCATCTTAGAGTTAAAACTAACTGCCAGCGGGCTCTTTTTTAATTCATGCCGGGGAACAGTGTGTACCAGGTGAATATTATCCAAGATAATTCACCTCTGTGGATTTCCACGTTGGGTTTAGAGGGAGTTGGTTCCCGGGTTTTAGGTCGAGTAAAGGACCATTTCACAGTTTTTAATGATTTTACCTCTGATCAGGTCTAGTTATGATGTAAAATCCCCAGACAGGGGTTGAGTTCAGATTCTTCACTCATTGCGCGTCACACGGCGTTTTGTGGCCGAGGCCTCAGGGTGCATTCAAGTACACCTCGTACAGTAGACGACTCCAAATTTTATGCCAGTAAATTGACATGTAATAGTCCGTTAGGTCCAATAGTGAGGTCAGTCATGTTGTATTTACTTAATATGATACTTTCACTGTTTAGAAATGGCCACAGAGGATATTCTGCTTTTAAGCATGCATTGCTTTATGAACTTTGTTGTTAAATCCTAAAATTGAGATATAAATGATGCCAAGTTATAGAATCAGGACCTTGCTTGCACTAATTAACAAACAAGAATAAAAATAATTTCCAGATAAAACAAACAAGGTTTTTCCAGAACTAAATTTCAACCATAACTCCTAGCTTGATAATTATTGCTTAAAATTAATAACAATTCAAATTCAAATTCAAAAATACTTTATTGATCCCAGAGGGAAATTAAGTAACGAGGTCTCAGTGACTGTCAAATACTGTGGACAGCAGCACATTTACCAAGGAAATGTGGTATCAAACTAAGATAAAAGTAAGTAGATCACATGAGATTTTCAATCTGTTATTCTGCTTTAATTTTAAAGACACAAGCACTTAGCTTAGAATATCAACTAAAGGAAGAAGGAAATAATAATAGTATAAATGACTGCACCGATCTATTCCTAGTTTTAAATTTTAGTGTATATGTGATACAGTTAGTTTCTGGTATAATTTGATTCAATTGGAGTATTGTAAAAAAGTGGCCAGAAAAGAACAAACTAGAGTGTTGGTGAGATTATATCATTTGATCAGGTAGACCAGTAAAAGCACCTGAAAATGGTCACAACAGAAGGTGAAAAAAAACATTTCGGAGTTTGTTTTTTTAAATAGACATCCTTTTGTAAGATTTGACTTGAATGCACCATGGATTTAAAATGTGGTGATAAATGACTGTGTGGAAGCGCATGTCAAATCTGAACAGAAAGTCTCTAGAAACTTTTTAAAAATCATAGTGAAACCCTTTCCCTAAGTGAAACATTCAAAAAGGGGTTATTACAATAGCTTTTAGCTGTAAGACAAATTTAATTACCAAGTCAATAGAATTTTTTTTAATGAAAAAAAAAGTTCCCTAAAAATTTTCCAAAACCCTCAATTAATGAAATTGCAACGAGAGTTATTTTAATCATACTTTACAGTCGGAGGATTTATAGGTTAGCATGTAGCATTCAATTTGCACTTGATATAAGAAATATTTCTCTTTCCCCCTTTTTTTTCTTTAAGGAAAATCTGGCTCTACCTTTGATTAGCTATACAATTCTTAACAGATTTATTTTATACTGCCCACAGATTTCTTAAATTTCACCTTAAATTTTTAAATCATCTACGCTACTGGTGAAGATAAAAACAGTAATTTTTTTTTTTTTTTTACTTTCTTTATCTTAAATTGACATGGATTGACATTAGATTGGTCAAAACTGGACTGATTTATACTTTAATAAAGACGCATTCTTTGAAAGTGTGGAAGCTAAAACCTTTTTTAGTTTTGTGAGACAAAAAAGTGTTGATTTCAGAGCATCATCAAGTCCTAAGATGGTTAAAATGGCCAAAGAAAAGTCCCCTAGTGTGAACTTTCATTAAAAAACAAAGCTTTCATAAATCATGAACTGTGTTTTGAAGAATCACTGTAGAAGAATTCAGTTCAGGGTTGAGCAGCCGAATAGTTTTAGATTTTGAACTCGGCCACGGATGCCTCAATAGAGATCACGATTGTAAAATTGCATTTAGATGTTTATATTTACTCAGAAACAGTCTCGTGTTGATTCCTATCTTTGCATTTTGCTTTTAAGGAGACGGATGTTTTTGTTGTTGGTTTTTTTGGTTTTTTTTAAGTTGTCTGTTGCAATAGTTCTTAATGTGAAAAGACTCCTAAACTATTGGGATAAACAAGTGTTATGTATTGTAAATTTCCAACAATAACTGTTTGGGAGACAAAACTAGGATTTTAACCACAACTTAGGTTATTTGTTACTGATTTATGCCAAATAGCTCTTCAACAATCACATTCTTGCTAATTCTATTTCAACCCTTTAAACTGTTGGTCACCTTTTAGCAGATAAAACACAAACTAATTCTTGTTCAGAAATAAAAATTCCTTAAATCTATGTTTAGCCACTTTTTCCAGTTTATTTACCGGTAATTTATTTACACTCCTTTCTGCTTTACATTATTCTTCCAAGGAAGAAGTTAGAGACCCGAGGGATGACTCAAGACTTGTTTATCATGTGTGTAAACCCTGAAGAGTCCAGAAGTCTTCTGGTCAGATGACTCCACACAGATTGGGTTTAACTCACAGAGGCCTTTTAAATTTCCTGATTACCTAATTGTGTCTCTTGGGAGTTTTCCACTCTCTCTTCTTTGAATTTATGATCCAGTTCGAAGCATTTAAAGCCTAATACTTAGCCCCTCTGTTTAACTCTCTGGGAGAAAAAAACATCCTATCATTCAGTAGTTGGAGTGTTGAGTTTGGAGAAGTTTATCTGTGTTTCCTCAAACCACAATCTCGGTCTGAACACATGAGCTCGATAAGGCTGTGTAGCTGCTCTGATCTCCAGCATGTTATTTGATTAAAGTTGTGCAGAAGTGAAAAAACTGCATGATAAACTTCTAATGTTTTGTCATTTATGACAGATTTCTTCCCAAGTACCCAAATAATCTGTTTTCTTCAGGCAATCAAACAGACTCTTCTCCCTGGATAATGCTGTTAAATCAAGGACTGTTTTCATAACTCGGATCAATGCGGCGTCTGTTTTCTGGGAGATAATTCTGAGTATCCTGAGAGTTGCTCTGATAGCGCAGCTGCTGGTGGAGAAGTGCTGCAGCAACCTTTGACTCTGAGATCGATGTATACAATCAGACATGTAGCCCTCATGTTTGACTTCGTGTTGCATATACCTTTCAGAATTACGAAAGTCTGATTAAATGTAGGACAAAAAATACAATTCCTGATTTAAATCTTTCTCTTTTCATGTTTAAGCCACTCATGGGTTAAATGGAGGGGCAACATTCACTGTTTTTCAGAACGTATTTCTCTTTTTATTTTATTCTAAGCTTTTATCATTCGTAGAGTTAAGCAGAACCCATGCAAAGTTAAACAAATTCCAACAAGAAAATGCATGTTTTTGATAAATAAATAACACAATATTAATAATAATAATATAGACAAAAAATTTGCTCGGGGAAGTATAGAATGGAACAAAATCAAACATATAAACCCATTATTTATATGGCATAATAATAATGAGGAAAAATAATGGATACAAATATAATAAAAAAAAACAATGGTAGTAAGATTGAGATAAATAAACTGTAAATAATAAATAAATACTGAAAAATAAATGCAAAAAATCTATCTTTGACAAAAGTAGATAAGTAAATACCTGATAAGAATAATAAAGAAACAATAGAGAAATAAATGCGGGACAAGAATTACAATAAAAGAAAAAGAAATAATAAACCAATTAATTCAAATTGAAAATAAATCCAATGAACAATAATTGAGAAATAAATGCAGAATAAAAATAGAAAAATAAAGACAGAAAAATTATTATAAAATTGAAACACATATATTAATGTAGAATAATGCATATTTTAAAAAGGGAACAAATTATTTTTGGTTTGTTTTTAAAGAAACCGTTAAAATTTTTTATTTTAATGCTGCCCTAATGTTTATAATATCCAGTTTTATTCACTTCAAGCATCACTAGATGGTTTTTGTAAGCTGCAGAGATCAGCAGCATGTACATTTGTTTAGAAAGTCAAACACTTCGTGATCTTAGCTCATCATCGGTCCAGGACTACTTGAGCTGCATTCCTGTTTCACACCCTGACGGAATAACGTGTCAGGACAGATTTCTTTACAATTGGAACCACAGTATTAAAGTGCATGCAGAAAGTGGTTTGGCCTGCTTGAAATAACAAGATAGTGTTGCTGCTTCTAAACCTGAGTGTTAAAGCACTTTTTCCTACCTACACGTTTCTTAAAACCAATACAGAGATTTCCACTATACAACACGTGTGTTTGTATCCCAGCTGGAGTCCAAAGATTATTTTCATTTTTTAGCTGTGTGCTGATATATACAAGAATTTAATCATCTGTAATGTTCTCTGTTCTCTTTATTCCCAAGTCTAGTTGCTGATGCATTGGTTTCTTAATTTTTTTTGCATAGTTATCGTAGTTGATCTTGTCATGAAAATGTAATTTAATTATATAGTTTAAGAAAATAGATTGTAACTTTAAGCTGACATCATAATGTTTTCAAATAAAAACATGTTTTAATTGTTCCATTTTAGCACAAACTATTGACTGATCTTTTTTGTCAGATAAAAGTTAGATCAGCAATTTGTCTAGACAAACACCCAGCGAGGTTTTCATCCATCGAACCCATTTTGAGCTGAATTTTTGGTGCGTTTGTGTGGTGACTCTGGGTGTTGCTCGTTGCAGTCCCAGGGGACCTGGGAAACCAGCTGGAGGCGAAGCTGGATAAACCCAGTGTGGTCCACTACATCTGCTACAAGAAGACAGAAAACTTCTTCACTCTGTGGCTCAACCTGGAGCTCCTGGTGCCCTACGCCATCGACTGTTGGATTGACAACATCAGGTGGGCGTCTCTTTCAGGGCCGAATTAAGATATGAATTGTGCTAAAATATCAAAATATTGTATATACTTTTTATAGCTAGCTGAAGTATTTCCTAGTGGTAAAGAGTGAAAACGTCTAAGGAGGCAGCTGAATCATTTTCATTGAGAAAATACTTTTTATGTCTTTATTCAGGCTTTACACGGTACTTTGCAAAGACTGTAAACTAACACTTATTTCTTTTGATTTTTAATTTCAAGCTGGCTGATGTTTTTAAAGTCTCTCACACTGTTCTTGATCAGCATACCTGCAGGTTTTTACAGTTTTGCTTTCGACTTTGGCTGCTTTTTCACCCATGTTCAGAAAGAAAGCGCTGAGAAATTGGTTGGTTGAGGGAATCGACAGAGCTTCAGCTTGGCAGATTGGCTTGTCAGAAACTCATGAAGCCATTTTTTCCCATCTAGTAATGCACCGTAGCAAAGCAGCTTCTACAAACAACACTCTTTGGCATGAAGGGTACTGCTGAGGGAAGGAGACTTGCTAATCTACTTTCAGCATAAAGAAGGTGTTTAAAAATAGTTGGGAAAGAAAGAAAACCAATATTTTGATTATAAGAATATTAGTAATGTTCAAAATACTTAAATGGTTTAACCCGATGATAGTAATAATGAAACATCCTCTTAAAATTTACATTTTTAGCCATCTTTGTACTTTTCTTTGCAATGTGAGGAAAAACTGTCACAGTATAGCAATAACTTCCTTTACGCTGGTTAGTCATCAAATGTTCACCTCTGTTGGTTAAAACCCGAACATCTGCTCTCACATCTGCTTGGTGGATATAGAAACCCGACTTGCAGAAGTTGAGTTCACACATCACAAACAGTGTGGTGGACTCTGGGACTGAAAACAGGAACGTTTCTGTTCAGGTTTCACTAACAAAACTCGATTGTCCACACAGATTCAGAACTGATCTGAATCTAACCACCAGCTGTGTGTCTGCTTCTGTAGGTTGATCTACAACAGTACCACACACACCTCCGATGCTCCGCCAGGTGTGTTTGTTCGAGTCCCAGGTTTTGGAAAGACATATTCCCTGGAATACCTGGACCCCAGCAAGCGCAGTGTGGGTGAGTTAAAGACCCCTCAGAGAGTCCCCTGAGCTGCAGCACCCTGATCATCTGATTCAATCCCTGCAAGGTTAAAAGCTTGGACCCGGCTCAACTAAACTCAAATGACAAACCTCATCTCAGAGAAACTTCCTGCAAGCTTCACGGGTTCCACAACATGTAGGGCATACATGTTCATTAAATTAATTACAGATGAACTAATTACTAGTTTTGTTTTAAATTGGAAAAAATGTTTTAAATTTCGACTTTAGTGCAATCCTTCATTCCGATCAAGTGTTGGAAAAGGAACCAGAACCAGGCTCAGAATGAGCAGCCATCACAACCGGCCAGACTGGGGGGCTTAGATAGCAGGAAACCGACAGAATAATAAGCACAGAATAATAGGCAGGCACAGGGCTAGAGGTCCATCTGCATTCTATCTGTCTGCATACCAGACTGGTCAGGGATAACGGTGTGGAGAAGTTTAAGCAGGGTTAGGTTATAAATCAATGACCCAAGCTGTTCACGGAGCTCTGCCCCAACGTTTGTCCAAAAATGAGTATGGCACAGCTGCAAACTAAGACATGGGTGTCCACCAAAACTGATTGGAAAATGAGTCAGAGAAACAGCCAAGAGGCTTGTGGTAACACCCAATTAAATGCAGAGAGCCACAGCACAGGTGGATATTGGTGCAATTACTAGTCACAAACTCTACAAATCTGTCCTTTATGGAAGATTGACAAGGAGAAAGCCATTATTGACAGAAAGCCATAAGAAGTCCTGTTTGGAGTTTGCCACAAACCATGAAAGGCACACATCAAGCATGTGAAAGAAGACACTCTGATCAGATGACAATAAAATCGAACATTTTAGGCTTTAACGTAAAATTTCCTGTGTTGAGAGACACTAACATTGAACTTTAGCCTGAGCATATCATCCTCAACAGTGAACAATTGTGGTAGCATCATGCTGCGGGATGTTTTTCTTCAGCAGATTACAGATTTCAGACTGGGGTCGAGTCTCACATTTTCCTGTTCCAGTAGGACAGCGACCCTAAACATACAATAAGAGCTACAATGGAATGATGTTCATGTTAGAACGGCCTAGTCAAAGTGCAGACCTCAATATAGCTGAGAATCTTTGGTAAGACTTCAGAATTGATGTTCATAGATGCTTTCCATTCAATATGACTGAGCTTGAGATAATGTTAAAAGGTGCAAACGCAGAGTGCTCTTTGCAAAAACCAGCAGCCATAGAGACAGTTTTCCCCAAGGCTGTCTTTCCAATGAACACCTTACAGCCTGAACAGTCAGCTACTTTACTGTGGAACAACATAAGCAAGTTTGCTCAATTCTAACCTACCCTTTTTTTTTAAAGAAAAAATATTTTACAAAAACATATATGCCCATATTGTTCCTTTTATTCTCTTATCTCCTCTAAAGTTTATATTAATGCTTAATGTCTGTATGCCTCGGCACATGGAGCTGAATTTAAATTCCTTGTTTGTGCACATTATCTTGGCCAGTAAAGCTGATTCTGAAACATACACACTGTTTGAATCTGTTTTTCCTCTGGGATATTATCAGGGAAAATGTCAGTGACATTTTCACAGACATTTTAGTCTCCGACATGACCTGCTCCATAGTATAGTTTCTGTTACTGTAGAGATGATCTAAATGAATCCACTTTTCAGCTCAAAGTAGCTAAATCTTTTTTATTTTTTTTGTACGCTGTACTGCAACCATCTGGTGAGTTTGTCTAATATATCTCATGTTTATATCTCGCAGGCATGTATTTCTTCAGCATTGTGCAGGCGATGGTGGAGTGGGGCTACACCAGAGATGACGACGTCAGAGGAGCTCCATACGACTGGAGGAAAGCGCCGAGTAGGCACCAACACCGAGCAAAAAATGTCACAACTAAACCTGTGAGCGGAGCCTCAGTCATGGTATTTTTCTCCTTTTTAGATGAGAATAAAAAATATTTCCTGGACCTGCAGAAGATGATTGAGGAGATGGCGGAGAAGGCCGGAAGACCCGTGGTGCTCATCGCCCATAGCATGGGGAACATGTACACTCTATACTTCCTCAACCAGCAGCCACAGACTTGGAAAGACAAATACATCAAGGCTTTTATCTGTCTGGGACCACCATGGGCCGGTGTGGCCAAAACCCTCCGTGTGGTTACATCAGGTAAGACAGAATCAGGACCACGCAAAACTGTGCTGACATTCAGCTGGTCTACAGCGGGAAAAACTCAGAAATATGAATAGTAAACTAAACAGTCCTGAAGCTTTAAAAAAGCTTGCAAACATATTTTTTAATTGCTAAATTCTTGAATGCCATGGCGTGTGTACGTCTTTCAGTCCTGCTGTAGATATCATGGATAAATGTGTTTGCCCTGAGGTAGAAACACAAAAAGAGAAACCAAGAAAGACCAAATATAGAACCTTGGATCACCCTATAACACAGACACATCAGGGTATCTGAACTTTTCTGAGAGAAAGACCTGATTCACAAATAGAATTGAAACACTTTTTCATGACCCATACTTCTTTTTTTTAGCCTTTCACCCATTTCAAATACTTTAGCAAAACCCTTTGCTGAATGTTATCTTCACTCTCTATTCTCCTTCTGTCTGTCAAACAACTTCTAATCATGACAAAAATAAAGAAAAAGTGAATAGAAAGATGCATAAATGTTCCTATTAAGTAAGGTAAGCCAGTTCAGGCCCTCAGGATGAGTCAGTGAGGCCTTAATATATTATTACTAATCTTTAACCATTAGCTGCAAAATGTCCAGGTCCTGTAGCTGTAAGAACAAGACCAAATCATTACCCATCCACCGCCATGCTTCACAGTTGGTATGAGGTGTTTATGCTGATATTTTTCTCCAAACTTGTTATGTTGCTATCATTGGTTCAAAACACATTGTTCCAGAAATCTTTAAGTTAATTCAGCAACTTTGCAAACCTAAGTCATTCTGTCATAAATAAAAGGCATTCCTCTGCAAACCCTAACAAAAATGAAAACCTTGAAGTTGTTCAAATATTTTTATAATAAAAAATAAAAAAACAGAAGCCTGTAGAGTGTCAGATGAGGTGGGCTTTTTTAAAATTTCTCTGACAATGTGACATCCACTCCTGGGAAGATTGGCTGCTGTCCTGATGTTTTCCACTTTTGAATAATCTTACTTACTCTGTAACAGTAGAATTCATATTGTAAAAAAACACATTAATCACACAGAAATGGAAAGAAAACAAACACAAAACATTTCAAAATTGGAAAAAGAAAGAAAAAACAGCTGAAATAATGCCTGAGCGTCACCTTTTACATTGTTTCATGGCTTCTGTATTCATTCCATTTCCATTTGTGTCTCTTGGAGTCGCAGTTTTTGGGTTATTTTCTCCATTGTATATATTGTATTCCTTCAATAGTCGCCCTCCATTGATCCTGCGTTGGTGGTTGTTGGTGGTTCTGTCTTTCCCCAGTTCTTTGTGATTGTGATTTTTTTGCATGAAACCAAGAGTATTTTATCTTAAGTTTTGTTGCCACAGTGGCCTTTTATTGACAGTGGATAGGTTACAAAAAGGGAAGAGAAGTGGGGGGAGAGACACTCGGCAAACGTCTGCAGGCCGGAGTTGAAACTGGGACGTCCTCTTCGAGGGCTAAGGCCTCTGAACATGGGGCGCCCGTCTCAAACCACTGCGCCACGCGACACCCCACACCAAGAGTATTTTAACCAAATACATATCGTTTCCAGCAACTCTTTCTTCATTCAAATTACATAGATACAGCACCTCACAACTCATTGGGATGCTGTACCCCAGTATTTGTTGTAACTCTTCACATATCATCTTCCAAAACACAGTTATTTTTGTACATTTCCCGAATACGTGTGTGTAGTCTACATCTACTTCTCCACAATCACCAAACACTTTTCTCATCTGTTTAACTGTTTAATTTTCATTTTAGGTGTAATAAAAAAGTTTTTTCATGAGAACTCCCTCTAGCCCTGAGAGCTGGTGGATGTTTGGTGTATCTTCCACATATTAATCCAAGTCTCCAACTTGAACTTCCTTTTTTGAAGCAATCTCTTAACCGCAGATATCTGTAAAAAATATTTTCTTTCCAGATCAAATTTTTCTTTCAAAGTCTGAAATTCCTCAAACTGCCCTTCTCTTTCTAAAACACACCATGCTGTTACTCCTTTGGCTGTCTATTGCTGAAAGCCTTTGTCAAATTGGGCCGGTTTAAAATTTCTATCGAAAGCAACCCATTTTAATTGCTTTGCTTCATTGTAGCATTTATGGGATTTCAGTATCTTAAACCATAATTTTAATGTATGACTTGTATGATCGGATCCATATTCTTCCTAAGTTTCTTATATAGTTCTTTGTCTCCTATCATATTCTGTATCGGTTGTTGTTCAATTTCTTTTTCAATTTCTTTCCATTTGGCCCCATAGTCCGGTTTACACCAACAATAAATGGGTCTCAGTTGGGCTGCATAATAATAGTCCCTAAATTTTGGCAGAGCCATTCCTCCTTTTTCTTTGGGTAACTGGGGGTTCTTAAACCTAGTTCTTAGCCTTTTGCCCCCCCAAATGAACCTAGATATTATTTTATCCCACTCTATGTTATTTGATCCCAATTGGTTTTGAGGGATCTCTACCGGTAATGATTGAAATAAGTAGCGATATCTTGGGAGCAGATTCATGCTAACAATCTCAACTCTGGAATTGAAATCTAGTAGTAGGGTAGTCCACCTTTGCGTGATTGATACTCCCAAATATTTAATAGACTTTAGATCCCAATTGAGTTTAAGGCTCTCCTGGATTGCTTTTGTTGGTTTATAATTAATTATTAGAATCTGGGTCTTAGTTATGTTTATTTTATATCCTGATAGGTGGCCATATGACTCAAGAATTTTTCATCAGTATACGAAGCATTGTGTCTGCCTGTTCGAGAAATACGATTTCATCGTCTGCGAAAAGTCACATTATATGTTCCGTCCCTTTTATTTCAACTCCCTTCAGTTCCTCGTTTTGTCGAATTGCCTGTGCCAACGGCTCGATAAAGATAGCAAAGAGTAATTGTGATAAGCAGCAGCCTTGTCTAGTAGATCTTTGTAACTGGATCTTATCAGTTAGATTCCCATTTATTTTTATCCTAGCTGTAGGTTCCTTGTGTAGTGTTTTTATTAATGCTACGGCTTTTTTTTGATTAAATCCCATTCGTTATAATACTTTATAGCGAAAACTCCAATTTACACAGTCAAATGCTTTTTCAGCATCTATGCTTACTAGGATAGTTCTGTTTCCCTTTCATGCATCATCTATAATGTGGAGTGTTCTACGAATATTATCATGTGTTTGTTGTTTTCTAATAAAACCGGCTTGATCCCCGCTTATGTCTGATAGCAAGATATTTATCCTTTTGGCAATAATAGACTTAAATATTTTGTAATCCACACTTAATACCAAAATTGGTTTATAACTAGCACATTCTTCTTTGTTTTTACCTGGTTTGAGTATAACAGAGATTATTGCCTCTGTCCATAATGGTAGGGTTTTGTTTTTCTTGAGAGTCCAATTGAATGAAGTCTGGAGCACTGTTATCAATTCTTCCTTGAACTTTTTTATATTATTCTCCAGGGTAGACATCACACCCTGGAGATATATTATTTCTGTTACCCTTACGTCTGCCTCTTCCACTCATTACTGCATGCAACACGTTTATGTATTGAGTCGGTTGGTTTTAGTGTGGCAACACTAGCTGACCTGAGGGAGCTCTGCTCTTAGCGTCTCCACCATCTTCTGGGAAATCCGCCTTGAACTATTTCCTGATATACTTAAAGCAACAATTGCTGATTTCTTTCCATCTTAAATTAATGTTAACATCCACGTTTATGCTCCAGCAAATTGCCCAAACTCTTGTTTTGATTTACTTCACATGAACAATGACTGGTAAATCAAATGCCTTAGTAAGCAGCACCTGGCTGCTTAATTCCTATAAAAGCAGAAAGGAGGGGCGTTTTCTTTGTGTGTTTTTTTGTTGTTGATTTTGCTGTGTTTTTGTTCATGTACCTAGGATTTAAAAACTCTTTACATTTCTCAGGAACCCAGATAGTGGAAATTTGGTGCAGACATAATCTCCAGACTTTCAGTTCTCATTACCACATTTTTGTTGTTCCCTAAAATTCAGGTGACAATAACCGCATCCCTGTTATCAGCCCACTGAAGATTCGGTCACAACAACGAACCGCAGTCTCCACCAACTGGCTCCTCCCGTATGCCCACTCTTGGCCCAAAGAGCAGGTCCGTATTCAGTGACTGATTGTTTTGAATTATTAACATCTGACCCTGGCTAACATTTTGATAGCCAGCATTTAGTGTATTCTGCCTTTTCTTCAGTTTTTGCTCAGAAGGTAGACTATTTGTTGACCTTTGACCTGCTTATTACCACATTGGCCCAACTGGTGTCTGATTGGGGCACATGTTGAAAAAAATTGTAAAAACAGAAAAGGGGGCAGTATTTCCCAGGAGATAAAATATATTGGATTAAATCCCATTCGGCTGCCGTATTTAACAGTTCCCCCCCCCCCCCATCTTCAGGTTTTTATTCAAACCCCCACCAACAACTACACCGTGCAGGACTATGAGAAATTCTACTCAGACATCGGTTTCAGAGAAGGCTGGCTGATGCGTAAGGACACAGAGTCGCTGGTGTACAACCTGACCGCTCCCGGCGTAGCCGTCCACTGCCTGTACGGCAGCGGGATCCCCACGCCCGAGGCCTTTCAGTACTCTGACAAGTTCCCAGACGTCGAGCCAGACGTGGTGAATGGCGACGGGGATGGGACGGTGAACCTGCGGAGTGCCGTGCAGTGCAAACGGTGGGCGGGGCAGCAGAAGCAGCCCGTCGCCCTCAAAGAGCTTCCAGGAAACGAGCACGTAAACATGCTGACGAACATCACCACTGTGGGCTACATCAAGACTGTGCTCTTCTCCCCGTGAAGCTGCCAAATACTTGTTCATGCCAACAAATGTCTAAACTGAAAGTGTTCAGAGTTTACGTGTGAAGTCCTGAATCCTTTGTTTTGTATGAACCCATAGGTGTAACATGGAAATATACAGGATGTCATGTTTTTGTTGTTAAAGTCTTTTCTATTGGTCTCAGATTTTCACAAACTCTAGATTTTATTCACCAACTTAAAAGAACGTGTCAAAAAGCAGGGATGGTTTATTAATGCTGTGAGAGATTTCTGAAACCCCTTGACTGTAACAGAAATTTTAAAGCACAGATTATAATCCTGTTTATTATTGTTATAAATGATTTAGCATATTTGGGTCTTTATTTCCATTTAACTTCTTGAAATGTTTTTGTTAGCATTTTTTGCACGCATCCAAGCTCTTGTGGCTTTTATGTGACCGGTATTACAGGAGTTACAGACCACCGCCATATTAAGGGTTTGATTTTAAAGATTATTATATGACCCACATTTTACTTGGGAAATATATTAGGAAAGCAGAGTGAAAATATCATAAAAAAGAAACTGCTAATCTTCTTGGTCCATTTTCCTGTTTGTTTGGTTTGAATCAGGTGCCTTAAAAGGCTTCAATTACAGGAAACTGGAAGGAGACTCTTCCTGATTCTGTGGCATGGATCTCAGCTTTTCCTAAACATTTTATACTTTTCCTTGTTTAAGCAGAGGTTAAATGTTCATACCTTTTACAAAAACCCAACTCCTGCTGTGCAGATGTGGAGGGGAAAATCTGGACCCGAGTGATTGTACCGTGCCATGATGCGCTCACTGACCAAAATGATATACTATGAAGTTTCACTTCTGCTGTGTGCAATCATAAATGTGTATCATAAACAAGCTGCCTTCTGTAGAGTAAATTACTTCAAGTAAAACACCCATGACTTACTGAGTTTTCTTTATAGTGGAAGCGTCCTAAAACTCCTTTACAAAAACAATATTACAGCTATTCCACCTTATTTGTATTTGTCAATACTCAAAACACTTTATTGATCCCAAGAAGAAATTAAATACAGATATAACCCAACATGCTACCATCCGGATTATGATGTTACTATGAAATAGCAAATAGCTAAGTAATAAACATGACAAATTTAAATCAGCACTCGACTTTCAAATTTGACATTTTCAACTAAATTTTAGTTTTTCTAATGCCCAAGTAAGTTTTAAATTCACATTAATTTAGTTTTGTCCACAGTTGCCGTTTTTTCACAGAGCCATCCGTTGAAGTGTAAAAATGCTTCGTCATTCTTGGTGTTACGATTTAAGTGCTTCCTGTTTTTCTTGTAAATATCACCTCGTGACTCACTGAGGTTCATAGCTTAATAAAACCCCAGCTTCCTCTCAGAGAGGCTGTTTTAACATCAGCACAGCTTCCAGTCCATGCAATAAAAATGTGTTTTGTAACGCACCAATCGCAATCAAAAAGACATACAAAACAAGTAGAATTTTATTTAGTTTATCTGGTCAAAAATATTCTGTGGCTCTAAATTGTCGAAATCAGGTTGTAGACTGTCATCTGTAGCATCTGGTCAGTGTTTTGCAGCCGTGACGCGTAGACTCCAAGTCAGTCGACTTAAACTGTTCACTTATGAGGTTGTTACAGCTTCAAGGGGAAACGAAAAGTCTTGTTTCCTGTCCTGCAGCGAACTTCTGCACAGGCCAACCTCAACAGAAACTGTCCTTCTTCACGATTATCTACCAGACTCTGTAACAGAGAAGGAAGGGGGAAAAATCATTCAAAACTCATATCAACCAAAAACTTCAATGTAATCTATTGAAATTTTACATGACAGATCAACATAAAATAGAACGTAATTGGGAAATGGAAGGAAAAAGATGTGTATTTTTTATGTTTAACAAAAATCTAAAAAGTGTGGTGTATATTTGTACATAACCCCCCTTAATCCAAAATCCTAAATAAAATCTGGTGCCAGTAAATAGAGTCCACATGTATGTGATGAAATCTGTTCAAACCCACTGTTCTGTGAAGGCTTCAGAGGTTTTTTTTGGAGAGCATTCATGAACAAACAGCATCAGGAAGGCCAAGGAACACAGAACACAGGACAGGGAGAAAGTTGTGGGGAATTTTTGGTGCAGGGTTAGGTTATGAAACAATATCCCATGCTTTGAACATCTTACCGAACTCGGCTCAACACAGTCCGAAAACAGAACTGTTACAGTACACCTGGCAATCTAACAAGAAATGGTCATCCACCAGGGTAATAATCAAGAGCAGCAGACAAGCATCCCATTGTGACTTTGAGGGAGCTGCAGATAGCCACAGCTCAGGTAGGAGAATCTGTCAACAAGACAACTATTAGAAGAGCATTCAAGCAATCTGTCTTTAATTGAAGAATGGAAAGAGTAAAACCATTGTTGAGAGAAAGCCACGAGAAGTCCACTTTGACACAAACTATGAAGAACAGGCGCAGCAAACATGTGGAGGACGGTGCTCTGGCCAGATGACACCTCATTTTCACTTTTTGGCCTAAATACAAGATGCTGTATCTAGCAGAAAACTAACAAATGCATGTTGCCCCATTGAAACATTGTAGTGGCAGCATCCTGCTGTAGGCATGCAGTTCTTCAGCAGGGATAGGGAAGCTGGTCAAAGTTGATGACAGAGAGATGGAGATGAACTGAGTGCAATCCCGAAAGAAAACCTTTTGGCTACAGAAGACGACCGATTGGGCGGAGGTTCACCTTTCAGCAGAACAATAACCTTAAACATGATCAGCGCTAGAAAATGATCAAACCATATCTATGTTAGAATAGACTAGAAATATAAATCCAATTATGAAAAGACTGAAAAACTGATGTTTACAGATACTAGCCATCCAATCTGACAGGATTTGAGCTTTTTAGCAAAGAGGAATGGATAAAAGTTTCAGTGTCGAGATGTGCAAAGCACCAAAAGATTTACAGAAGCTTCCATGCCACACTTTTCAGATTTTTATTTGAAAACCATTTGTTCCTTTCATTCCACTTTACAATTATGCACTACTTTGCATTGGACTATCACATAAAATTTTGATAAAAATATACTGAAGTTTGTATCAAAATGTGAAAAAGTTCAAGGGGCATGAATAGTTTTTAACGCAATGGTCATGTCAGTAACTTGTGTTTCAGAGCCAAGACCCCAAAAGGATTTTATGTCTTTTTAATACAGAAGACATAAACGCCTAAATAAAACCACAGAAGGTTATAAAATTTCCAGATTATGCTCAACTCAGAATAAAATAGGATTTTTCTAAAATCAAAATGTCCACCTGGTATTTTAGTTGTTATGTTATCTGAGTACAGCATTCTTTGATACAGAAGGTTCTGTAACAGTTTTATTATGACCTCTCTTAGGGTTGACAGTTTGAAGATTTACAGCAGGAAAGTTAAAGATGCATCGACTGCAATTAAAAATGCATTTCACTTAAAATATGACCTGATAAAGATGGTGCTGTCCTATTAAAACATATCATCAAAAAAACTTAATAAAGCTTTCAGTTATACCACAAATTTTAACCATGGACTAACTGGCAAGAGAAAGGGGTATGTGTGCACCTCCCTGGTGGTTTGGGGTTAACATTGTAAATGCTGTCCTAATCAAACACAGACATACATACAACCCTCTCCTCATTTATTAGAACTCCTTGTCAAAATATGTGGGGGGGAAACAACAACCTTAAAATGAAATAATCGTGTAAAGCAGCATTTTCTGGGCAGGCTTAGGTAAGTAGGTATCTGCCTGACTTGAATGACTAGTTCTCTCGTCTGCACCAAATTCAGAAACATGGATATTAGTTCAACCCTTAAGAGTAGCTAAAAAACATGGTTGCATCATGTTTACTGCAGGTAAAAGGGAAAACCACTGAAAGCTTCCTGGATACCTGATCAACTTAGTAGATTATTTATAAACAATTATTGAATAGAAATTATTGGAAGTAGCAATAACTATGAAACAAGTGATTATTGCCCAAAATAAAAACTGTACTATTTTTTCAAACAAATGGACGTAGTTAAAGGTTGAATTTTTCTATAAAGATTTTTTGGAGATTATGGTGCTGCAATACAAATGAGAAACACAGTCCAATAAATTCATTTAAAAAATGCAAATATGTTTCACTTTGTTCCCTCTGTGTAGCTAAAACTGGCAACAAAATCCACATTTCCTTCTACAGTATATTTGGCTACCGATATCAATCAAACTTTTATTGACAGACACAGAGTCCAGAATAAAAATTCAACAGACAGTCACAGAGAGGAAAATAATAATAAAAAGAACAAGAAAAGAAAAAATTTAGAGTAGAAAACTATACCAGTGACGCCACAGTTCAGACTGGGAACTGGTGACACTACTTTTGACATTAGTCAGGCTCTTTATAATTACATTTTCACATTGGTTGAGCCGACAAATAAACCTGTACATCAAACTCCTCAAAACAGCATGTAATGTGTTTATCCCAGCAGAAACAAACAAATGGCTGGCACCCTCCCATCAAGGTCTTTTCAGCAGAATTCTTAAACAGTCATTATATGCTACCTTGAGTTTCTGTAAGCTCAATTACTTGTAATTGGACCACAGGAGTGCTGTATACAGCTGTGTACAGTACACTTTGAAAAGTGTGTTTTTCACTGCATCAGAACACGCACTAAACTCACGCAGTAGCATATTGGCCTGTGCATACATCATGCGGCATTGCCAGTAGACATCATCATCATCAGTCGGATCATCATTGATGAAATGACCCAAATATTTATATTTGCCACTCAACGCCAAGTTATTACCACACAACTTAAATTGGGGAAACTTCAAACCCTTATCTTCCCTTGTTCTACAGATCATAATGACGCTCTTGTTAGGATCATAATTAATATCATAATCCAAGCCATACTTGGAACAAATATCTAAAAGTTCCTGGATCCCCACACTACTTGGACTCAATATAACAAGATCATTGGCATACATGAGATGAATGACAAGAGTCGAACCAATCATACACCCAGTTCTACATTTATTTATTTATTTATATACAGATTAAAGAGTACAGGAGAGAGGATTCCTCCTTGCCTCACTCCGTTGGTAACACCAAAAGAAGCTGAGACGCTACTGCCCCATCTCACCTGCATCTCCTGGTGAGCATACCGGTAGGCTAAGATTCTCAACAGATACTTAGGAACCCGTCGCTGACGCATTTTAATAAATAACTTTTAAATGCTTAACAGGATCAAATGCTTTGGACGCATCAATAAAACACATTAATACTGAGGAGTTACCACTTTTAAACTTTGTGATAATTTCTTTTAAAGCGAATCTACAAAAATCCGTACTGCGCTTTGACTTAAATCCAAAGTGATTGTCAGCAGAGTAGGTAAAATCTTGTAGCCTACAAAACAGTATTTTTTCCAATACCTTAGATACAATGCTTGCCAGGGCAATAGGCCTATAATTCTCCAAGCTTCCCAACCTTCCTGTTTTATCCTTAATGACCGGGACCAAGATGATAGCCAGGAGTGCATCTGGCAGGATGCCATGGGTCAAACAACTGGTGAAGCAAATGGCCAGGAGGGGTGATAGTCTGATGCTGGCATGTTTTAAATGCTCAGCGTATATACCATCCACACCACAGGTTTTATTGTCTGGGAGCTCTTTAATAGCCTGGTACACCTCATGTGCCGTGATACTTAAACACTCATTCTTGTCCAGTGCTTCTATAGTCATTTCTTGACTCTGAATACAATTTAAAAAAGCATAATAGTGCTGTTTCCACCGCTCAACTATGTTGTTTGACCGGGAAATGCCATCTACAGTACAGCGCAAAACTGCTTTATTGCTGTTAAGGGCTCGTACCTCCTTCCAAAAATCCATAACACTTTTAGTTAGGAGCTTTCAGGCCAAGGAGTGTGACCTCATACTTTGCTCATTCTTCTTGATAAACCTAATGGCATACTTGTATCTTGCATTAGTCAGCTTTTTATTTTCATAGACAGGACCCTGTCTAGGTCTACCAGCTTGCGCCCACTCTCTTGTAGCTTCACGGGTCTGTTCATGGTACCTGGCTACATACCTGTTCCAGCCAGGCTGCTTTGTATCATTCTTACACACCGATTTACAGTAGGGTTTACCACTCTCAACAAGAGCACTTATTATTTGATCATAAAATACACAGATGTCTTTCTTATGATTCATATAGTTTGGATCAGTACATCTAATTGCATCATAGGGTAAAGTAACCCTGCCCAGTAATTCATCGGTTTTAATAAAATAAGACCTCAGGTCTTTCTTTGTGAGGCTCGACTAGTCCATCTTACTTTGCCGTACAGTATCATTACTTACAGACAGCTTAGGCAGCTGATCAACTTTAATTGATAGTGAAAGTGGTATATGATCAGGGGGATGTAGAGATTTTGCACAAACAGATACAGGAATAAGGTTTGAGCACCTGCAGCTCCTGTAGGATCTCCTTCATCTTCTCCGTCTGGTCTCCCACACACCAGGCCAGACTCACGTGGAAAGACGGTTCCTAGAGCACATAGCAGAGAGAAACTTGGGGTAGAAAGCAGAAACGGCTTAAACCTAAAACAGTTTACATGAGGTATTATAGCTAATTAGGTAATATCTGAGTATAATCAGATATTACCTAATATTATTGTTTTCTCTTAGTGTTTTTTCCCTCCATAGAACACCTGGTCTGGTATCCTGCTTAGCTACAATGCCATTTGGACGGGGGGCTTCCACTGGGATGATAGTCTCGGCAACTGAACATCCCCCGTGTCCTGTAATCAACTTTTTACTTTCTTTAACATAGAAAGTTCTCTTATATCAGATCTTCCGTTCCTTCTGTGTCTCTGCTCTGTCTTTTCAAACTCCCAGACAGTCGTGGCAGATGGCCGCTCCTACTGAGCCTGGTTCTACTGGAGGTTTCTTCCTGTTAAAGGGGAGTTTTTCCTTTCCACCGTCGCTACATGCTTGCTCAGTATGAGGGATTGCTGAAGGATTGCTGTGGTTGGAAAGTCTGCATCAACGGGGCGCAACCTCAAGTCAATGACTCGATGCAATCTGCTGGGATTCCTTAAATAGGAAACTAATTAAAACTTTAAACTAATTGGAATGTTTGTATAATTGTATTGAAATGACTTCTTGTTAAGTGCCTTGAGATGACATCTGTTGTGAATCGGCGCTATATAAATAAACTGAATTGAATTAATCAATATATCTGAATATACTCAAACCAACCAACATGGTAGCTACACTCTGAAAGCCGAGCTTTGAGGGAGGCTGGAAAAGTCTGCATGTCTAACTTCTAAATAATCAAGTTTTACTTTGCTTAGAACATGATTTGAGATTTTATAAAATTTCTTTCTTTGATCTGTTTTAGCATTTGTTATGAATCCAATATATCCTATATTTTCCAATATATTCTGTTTCTTTCCATGATTAACAAATCTATTAATAAGAAGAAACATTTATTTTAAAAATCAAATCAACTAATTAAGATCTAATTGAAAACAGTTATAATGACACCTAAAAGAAATTGAAACTAAGGTTTCACACAAATTGCTCTGTTTGCCAATTTCAAAGGTTAAAAAGTGTGAAATTTTAGCTGACCTTATAGAAAGTGTCCAATCGAAAATCCATCATTGTTTTGTCAACAACTCGGACCAGATCCAACAACTGAGTGTGCCCAGTGGACACTTCCATCCCCAGGAAGGTTCTGCAGGGGAAAAACAAGACATGTAGTGAGGGAAACAACAATAAACATTAGGCTATCAGTAAGGTTTAAGGTGCAAATAAAGAAGTCATTAACGAGAACTGTTGTTCTGTTTTTAACAGGCAGAAAAATAATTTTTTTTAAATTCGATTTTAGAAATAAATCCCATCAACGGAGACACTTTATCACACTGACATTCTCAATATGTATTCACCATTACATACTGGAGGCTTTTCGATGATTTTAGCTTAGAACAAATCTATCCTCAGACTCGGAGGGGGGGCTGTTGATAATAACTTAGGAATAATTCATTAACAAGCATAATCTGAGAGTATAAATGTATGATAAAAGCTATTTAGCTGTCCGCCACTCAGTGAGGATAGATTCACAAATGGCCAGTCAATCCTAATGGACCTGATATGCTTTGCATCAATTAGTGGAGACTTTGAGGTCCTGATCAAAAAAAACAAAAAACATATCTGTTTATAGAGGTTATTTTGTTATGCATACATAAAATGTTTTTACTTCCTCTCACATCATGTTTATTGCTCAGAAATATCCGACGGTCTAGCTTGAACAGTTAAATTGTGGTTATTTCACATGTTGGTTGGGTGATCATCACCTGTTAGTTTTATTTTAGGTTTTTGTTGATCTCAAACTATAGAAGATTTACCAAACCTAAACAGTAAATTTATCTATGCAAACATGATCCCTACTTTTACTTTGTATAACTATTATGAACATCTACTTGTGCAATTGTGAAAAAAATGGTTTTTTGTTTAAAAAACAACAACAATGCACTAGGATCTTTATGTAAATTTGATAGCAATGGGCCTTTTTAATTTTATTTTACTTAAATAGAAACTGTGTTATTGAACATTTTATATAACAAATTGCCTTTGGTTGCCCCTAAAATTATGTTATCTAGATTTAGAGCATGTAATATTCCATATTTAATAAGACTGTGTTTCCTTTATTTCGATGTAGGAAAGTTAAAATGTTTTTCCAGCTGGTGCCAAACACTATGGATTTGGATGTAAGTTTATCCTGATCCTGTGTTAAAGGAAAGCAACAAACCAAGCGCAAATATGATTTTAATATACAGAAACATAAATGACAGGAGACGGAAAGGAAAAACTACAAAAAGAAAGAAAAAAAGTAACTCCCTGTTGAATGGGGAAATGCATGTTACACTTATCTAACAAGTCATAAATGTATTTTTTTAAAGAAACTTTTATTTTTAACATTTCAAGTCAATCCAAAATTATGTTTCTAAGGAAATTTGAAGCTAAAAAGGTTTAAAGATGTTACCTCGTCCTCTCAGCGTTACGGTAGACCTTCAGCGTCGCTGCTGAACACGCAAACCTGCCGACAGGACAAACCTTTATTTATTTTCTGTAATGATTTTTTTTAGATGTATTGTTTGTTTCCTATAGATTTCATACTTCTAGATCAAGATAATGGTAAATGAAATTGGCTGTGTTTGGGCTGCTGTGGAGGAAATTTAGGGTCAATCAGACCCCGCTGGTGGTAATAATTGCTTAATTTTTTTAATATATTAGTTTATTTTTCTCAGTTTGAGGACAGTAATAAATCTTTATTAAATGTCCAACTCCATTTGCAGAAACAAACCTGCAAAGCACCTCCTCTACTTCGCTGTTGCCTGGAGACACAAATTGTACTTCCTTCTGCAGCAGGAATAGATTTCTAATACTAACCTATGACTTCAGCGCACCTGCTGCCCTTATTTAATACCTCACTGTGTACTAGGTAGCACAAATATAAATTCCACACAGAAGTGCACGTCTTTTACATGCTTCACATATGTTTTGCCTTTTTCTGGGACGGATGTGTGTGACTTCTCATACAAGCCCATTTGGACAAACAGGTTCAGATATTTCTTCTGAAGTGCTCGTCTAAAACTTACAAACTGTTGCATTTGGAAACATCTTAAATTTTAAGAAGTCTGGATATGAAATAAATGAAGCTGGTATGCAGATCAATGAGTAATAAACAAACCCTCTGCAGTGGGAAAGGCCTCCCTGGAGGCTTTGTGTAAACGGCTGGATCCAGTGGTGTCTGAGCACTACCGTCTGAGACAGACTGAGGTGGAACTCCTCCTGCCGGGTCAGAATCAGGCCATGAGCCCCCAAGGTTGACAACAACTCCTCCAAAAGCTCCTCAAACTCCTCCTCGGGAGGATCTGACACAAAAATAAGTTAAGTAATCAATCATCAAGGCAAAGGAGGATTTCAAAACAGTTGTTCTATTTGCTTCTTACACGGGAGATAAACGTAAGTGGCCCAGTTTCCTCTCTCGTGCTTGAAGGAGCGAATGCGTCCACCATGAAGAGAGCTGTCTCCAGTCTGTGGTTCATCGTCATCATCAGGAAACATGCTCAGGAGGCAGCCGGGCAGAGGCAGTCTGCAAGACGGCCACATGTTTTATTTTCATCCGAAACAATAAACAGGCTGAAGGATTGACAAATTAAGTTTTTATGCCTACTGCATAAATATTTTATGTTTAAACTGGCTGCTGTAGATCATTTTGACTTTAGTATACCTACTAAACAAATAGTTTTTATTTACATAAAAAATATGATTTATCTTTTGCAAATTTCGATACTCTAATGGACTGGCGACCTGTCCAGGGTGTACCCCACCTCTTGCCCTGCTGGGGTTAGGCACCAGCCCCCTCCCCCGGACCCTGCATAGGTTGGACGGGTACAGAAAATGGATGGATGGATGGAACTTCGATACTTTCTGTTGAGTATATGTATTTTTTGACATAGATAGATAGATAGATAGATAGATAGATAGATAGATAGATAGATAGATAGATAGATAGATAGATAGATAGATAGATAGATAGATAGATTTGTTCAAACCCAAACTTTTAACTGTATCATAACATCCTTTCACATTCTCCTTGATGATCATTTCGCACACACCTCGCTTTAGGATCCAGTTCAGTTCTGGCTTTCTTCTTCGCTGGAAGGTCTCGGTTCCCCTCATCTTCCTCCACCGATCTTCGGCTACTCCCACTCGTCGCGTCGCTTCCGGGTTCCCCGTCCTCCTCCGAACTGCTGCTGTAACCGACCAACATCCCAAACCATCAAGGCATCGTACAGAGAAGATAGTTAGTTGATACAGACTCGGTGGTCAGATCCAATCATGGCTTCAGAGCCGAAAACAGTCTGCCCTACTTCCGGTGTAAACAACCGCTTGTTACTCTAATTCACGTCCGACTGAAACAAACCTTCTGCCTTTAAAACTTTCTTCTTGAAAACTGCTTGGGTGTAATACTTTATTGACAGTTTTTAATGTTGTTTTTCTTCATTAAAATACTTCAAAATCAAATAAAACTTTTTTTGGGAGATACTATACACAACATGAGCACTTCAGTCCATCTTTAATGTGCCAATGGTTCATTTTCACTTGTTGTCCATGGAAGGTTGACGGCATACAGTAAGATTAGTAAATAACACCCTTTGCTGTAAGACAACATAATAAACAGACCAAAACTTTATACACTGTTTATTACAAAACAAACTCAACTCACATCCCTGTGGCTTGATGGCAGAAGATATTTGAATGTGTTCTGATTACATGGTGACGCTCTGGAAATCCTGGATTCAGGTGCAAAGCAGTGGGTCATGTCATGGTGATTGAGTTTCATCATTACTTAACGGGATCACAGTAGACTGCACAGCTGTGGGGCAAGAACAGCATCCTCACAAAGGTGCTCTGAAACTCCAGGACATTTGTAAACAACATAGTTTTACTCAAGTAAAAGTGGTCATGCAAAAAATTACTCAACTAAGAGTAGAAAAAGTATTTGGTAAAAAGGCGACTCAAGTATTGAGTATTTGAGTACTTGTTTTGAGATCGAAACATATAATTTAATATTTAGAAATTGAGTAATTGGACAAAAATATAAATTTATGTGCAAATTCTTGAGACTCAAAAAAAAAAAAAATCTTGACATAATTGTAAAATAACAAATTTGACAACAAACATTTTTCCAAATCAGTTTCTTTCAACGTCAAAGTATTGAAACCAATACTCACAGTAGGTAATGTTAGACCAGGGTATAGGTACCCCCACTCGACCTTCAAATGGCACAACAGTCTCAGCAGATAGAAAATAATGTTAAAATGATGAAGCTTGTGTACAAACAAGAGGTCTCACTTTAACATAAACTGTATATGTGAGTCTCATGTAGTTTTGGTTACAAGCATTCAGTTTTTTTTTCAATAAAGGTACACGCTGTGGGTAGAGTAGCCAGAAACTTTGCTTAAGTAAAAGTAGCGATACTTCACAAAAATATTACTCAAGCAAGTAAAAGCAAAAATTACAGTCTAGCAAAACTACCCCAAAAGTAAAAAAAATTCAAAAGCTTATGGAGAATTTATTTGAGTAAATATAACTAGTTACTACCTGAACTTCCCCACTGTGGTAGAATAAAGTAGATTTCCATTCCATTCTATTCTGTGGTTCTTTTCTAATTTAGTTTTTGTATTTATTATCTTGCTGTAGGTTGTAATATACTTGCAATGTACCACTTATATACTGGAGTAACATTTTGCCCAAATTGATCTGTGTGTTTTCATCACCTCAAACTGTATTACAATCTAACATTGTTTTGTATTTCAATTTTTACACTGGTGATTATTAAGTGTCTAATTATACTATATATATATATATATATATATATATATATATATATATATATATATATATATATATATATATATATATATATATATATATATATATGTATATGTGTGTGTGTGTGTGTGATTGTTTTAACTGTACGCCCAGCATACCACTGTGACATTGTGTGACATTGTCACAAATTACAGTAAACGTGAATTGAGTTGAATTGAAAGCCATTGCACACACCATGCCCAGTGTGTGTATGTGTGTGTTCATGCCAATTAACTCTTGTGTGTTCATGTTCCCGTGCGCGGCCAGGGGCTCCGCAGCTAGCTCTCAGCTAGCCTCTAATTAATAACAAAATCACCATCTTCTCGCCAGTGGAGAGGATGCATAATGAGCCTGATAAATGATGCGAGACGCCGCCGTTAATGGTTGATTCGGGACGCTTTAATGACCCCACATTTTCGGCCCCCGGCTCCTGGAACCCCAGCGCTCCAACAAGGCGAGCATCGGAGCTCCGTCTGCGGATGTAAAGAGGAGACCCTCCGGTTAATTTATTTAGGGGGAGCAGCAAACCTTCGTCCTACTGAACCGGGATTTCCCCTTAGGGCTGACAGAAAGCTCCAGGTATGTAAATGTGTCTGTTTTCTCGTCGTTAGGAACGTGTCACCGTTGTTGTCGCTTCGCGGTCGTTGTGTTCCCGGGGCTAACCCGGTGTTGTGCCCAAAATAACACCCCTGCTAAAAAGAGCCGCCACCTCGTAGAAGCGCACAGCTGAAACAAGCAGCTCCTGAAACAATAGGCTGAGTAATTATTTAGATTGTGTGTATGTCTGTACAGCACTAAACAAATAATTTGAAGCATCGATATTTCAATCTGATGCTCCGTAAGCGGCGAGGGAGCTGTTTATAGCCGGGGTGCGTTTTTCAGCACAACACCTGGCTAAAGCTTCCTCCGTGGCTCTGTTAGCAAGTGGCTAGGCTAGGAGGCTATCTCTCCCTGGTTACCCCGATCTTTGCCTGGAGACGAAAAACACGTTAAGATGCGCAGACTCCGTTCATATTTTTTTTTCTTTTTCCGCAAATCGCTCAACTTTTGGATTTGTGTGGAAAGCGCATCGGAAACACATGCGACGTATTGATTTTCAAAGAAAGCGTTCACCCTGTCTAAATCATTTGATTCCAGGTGACATTGCCTTCGTTTGTTTTGTGTTTTTGCTCCTAATGGATGAAACGCATTCCACAGAACACGTGTTTGTGTGGCACATAGACTTTTGCGTCAGTTTATATTGAATTTATTACCTTGTTTTGAGCAGGGAATTACAGAACAGGTAGAAATTTAACTGGCTTTATTACTATGTAATTTAGTGCAGTTGACATTGTTTATTAACACCATATCACAACGTTGGTCTTCTGAAGGCATTAGGTACTGAATCTAAATCTCTTAAGTCATTTTTAGTCCAAACCAGTCCAATAAAAATCTTGTTTCTAAACAGTCAGATTCAGGCTAATTAAGAACATGCATGGGGCGATGGTGGAAAGGAACAACTCCCTTTCACCCACAAGAAACCTGCAACAGAACCAGGCTTAGCAGGGTATGTCATCTGCCTTGACTGGATGGGGTTGGAGAGGAGCAGAAAGGGATGCAGAGATTTGCCAAAGACTAGCTGCCAAGAGAAAGGAGAAACATGAGCTAGGAACAGTAATGATTGATCGAGGGTAGAAGAAAAATGTAAGGAAATAAAGATGCTCAGTGATTTCTGTCCCCTAGTTGTCGTTTACAACCTAACAATATAGAATTACAGTAGTATTAGTAGCCTAGGAGCAATAAACATGTAGACCAGGTGAACTGCGTTACTCTGATACGATATTTGTAATTTTGTCAGTATTACATAAATGAACGAGAGCAATCCTCCAGTTTTAAATATTGCTTCAGGATCTTTAGTGTTGACTCACTGATAAGCTGTTTAAAAAAAAGTGTAGTGGTAAAACCTATAGGTGTGTGTTACCCTTTTCTGGAATAAATTATTTTAAAGAATCTTTTTTTAAACATCCATGTATCAGATTTGCATCGCTGAAAATTTCACTCGTCGTAGTTGTGTCTTAAGTTCTGAGCATCCCAACAAATGTTGCATGTTCTGGTCTGTTACAGATTTATTGCCTGTCACCAAGTCTCCATAACAACCATTAGATGCTATTTACATGCCAGTTGTATGTGAGACATCCAATGAAAAGCCTTTTCTGTTAGGCCATCATGAACATAAACGTGGGGAGTTTGATCCACTGGCAAATTTACTGGATTTGTGTGCTGAGGTTTAGTGAGAAAGACGATTTAGAGAGATCATGCAGAGATCCCTCTCTCTGCATACTCCAACCCCGGGAAATGTTACTAAACTCTAATTACTGTCCTATTGGCGGTAAAAATAAGCTGTTCAATGTATTAAGGGTTTAATACATTTCCTTAAGTTAAAAGTCGAATTTTTCAAAATGTTTCATTGCCAGATAATAACTGCAATCAAATATGGATTTACTTTGAGTCTGCTTACACAGGGGTAGCCAAGACTTTTGTCTCCATCAAGATTTCCCCATTGATGATTGAAAGGGATGCAAAGGTTAGAGGTCATGCCAAAGATCAGTTTGAAAAGTAAGGTGAAGATTACATTGTGTGAATTTGTCCTTCTGTTTTGCTGCTGCCAACATCTTTCGCTGTGTCAAAATCAGCAGTCAATGTGAAAATTCCCTTTTTTTTTATTCTTAATTTTATTGAAATACTAGGAACAGAAACAGTACCTAATGCTTTTAAAGCATCATGTTGATATTTTAGCTTTTTAAATCTTCAGCCGCCTCCCTATTCCGCTCATCTGTTTAAGGTGATTGTGTTGTCTGCTCTCAGTTGTGCCCCTTATGTGGACCCCTGGAACAGGCCTGCTAACTAGAGTTCCCTATCAGGAGCGATAATATTGTGGTGTTTCATCAGAGCTCTGTGTGCACAGTCTGCCTCTCAGCTGCTGTCAAGCAAAGATTGCAACATTACTAAAGACCTCTAAAAGATCAGGTCGAGGTAATGTTTAAAGACTCCCGACTAAAGCCGAAAAGGATTTTTTTTTAACAACTGAGCAATCTTAATAGTTTTTGTAAGCGCTTAGCTTTGTGGTGTCTCCTGATAACGTACTATATGAGTGCCATGTGGTATTTCTGACGCTTTGTGGTTTTCTTGCAGATGTAACTCAAGGATAAAGTGAAAGTTGTGGATTTTCCTCCCCATCTTTCCCAACATCTGCTTTTCTTCAGTGGTTTCCAGTTCAAGCCTTCAGAGCCTCGGTCACTTCGCCGAGTTAAGAGATGGAGTGAGTTTTCCTTCCCTTCACATATTCAGAAACCTGCAGCCCATTACTCAAAACGTCTCTCTTTCTCCCCTTAGCTGGGCCGCTCCAGCTGCCAAACTGAATCCGTACTCGCGAGCCCGCATGACGGAGGCCTGGCAGCAGCACTCCGTTGCTCCGCCTCCTGTTGTCCATGCCATCCCAGCAGGAGCAGAGAACGCTTTGAGCTGTGCGGTGTATGGGATCGTGCTGCAGCCGGACGCCTCGTCACTGCAGCAGCATGGAGGTGGACAGCAGCATGCTGGAGCTCAACAACATACAGGTGGACAGCAGCAGCATCCTCCTCAAGCCCAGCAAAGCTCTCTGCAGGTGGGAACTGAGTCAGGACACAAGTGTGGGACATGTGGACACGACATCTCCCACCTGGCTAACCCGCTCGAACACCAGTGCATGGTGAGTCAGGACAGGTCATTCCAGTGCACTCAGTGTCTGAAGATCTTCCATCAGGCCACAGACTTACTGGAGCACCAGTGTGTTCAGGTGGAGCAGAAGCCGTTTGTGTGTGGAGTTTGTAAGATGGGCTTCTCCCTCCTTACCTCTTTGGCTCAGCACCACACGTCGCACAACAGCAGCAACCCCATGAAGTGTTCCATATGCGAGAAGACGTATCGGCCTGGCTCCTCCGGGAACACGACGCCAACATCCTCGAGCAGCTCCCAGCCGTCCAGCAGCGACGGGGCGTCGGCGAGCAGCAGCTCGTCCATCTTACCTTTCCCCTCGGCTCGAGACCGGCCGTACAAGTGCTCCGTCTGCCAGAAGGGCTTCAAGCACCTCTCAGAACTCACACGGCACGAGAGGGTGCACACGGGGGAGAAGCCCTTCAAATGCGACACGTGTGACAAGGCTTTCAGCCAGTCGTCGCATCTGCAGCACCACCAGCGGACGCACAGCAACGAGAGGCCGTTCAAGTGCGCCGTGTGTGAAAAGAGCTTCAAGCACCGCTCGCACCTCGTCCGCCACATGTACGTTCACTCCGGCGAGCATTTGTTCAAGTGCAACTTGTGCGAGCTGCACTTCAAAGAGTCATCAGAACTACTTCACCACCCCTGCCACCCGCAGGGGTCCCGGCCGTTTCGCTGCGCCACGTGCGGTAAGGGGTTTAAACGGCCGTCAGACCTGCGGCAGCACGAGCGCACACACTCCGAGGAGCGCCCCTTCCACTGCGACGAGTGCCAGATGAGCTTTAAGCAGCATTACGCACTCGTGCGCCACAGACGGACGCACAAAGACCCCTCTGACCGGCCATTCAGATGCAGTTTGTGCGACAAAGGCTTCATGCAGCCCTCCCACCTGCTCTACCACCAGCACGTCCACGGCATGGACAACCTGTTCAAATGCGCCTCCTGCCAGAAGGAGTTCAGCCAGTCTGGAGAGCTGCTCAGACACAAGTGCGGGGAGTCGTCCAACTCCTCGCCTGACAAGCCGTACAAATGTGACGTCTGTGGCAAAGGATACAAAAAAAGCTCCACCTTGCAGCGTCACCAGAACTCCCACTGCCAGGAGAAGCCCCTGAAGTGCTCGCTCTGCGACCGGCGCTTTCTATCCTCCTCGGAGTTCGTCCAGCACCGCTGCGACCCTTCGAGGGAGAAGCCCCTGAAGTGCTCTGACTGCGAGAAGCGCTTCAAGTACTCGTCGGACCTGAACCGCCACCGGCGCGTGCACACGGGCGAGAAGCCCTTCAAGTGTGACCACTGCAGCAAGGGTTTCAAACAGCGTGAGCACTTGATCAAACACCAGAGCACGCACTCCAGGGAGGGCCAGTTCAAGTGCGTCTGGTGCGGAGAGCGCTTCAGTGACTTGGGCTCGTTGCAGGATCACACTGTGCAGCACACGTCTGATGCTGGCGGTTACAATGTTCCACAGTGCATGTGAACCATGACTCTCGTATTCACTGAATGGACAGAACCATCAGCACTTCGTCCCTCTCCCACAGGCTGTTTATGAACCGTAACCTCACTGTTATTCAGGGTAGTTCTAGGCTGGATCTGGTTACCTTTCCAGATATCATTCGTCACAATAAAACCGAAACTTTGGGTCTGGTTGAACAGTCAAAGAAAAAAAGAAACTCTCCAATTTTAATTTTTACTTATTTCTCTAAAGTTCGAAAACACTGTGAGATAAAGGAATTGTATTCAAATGTATTTAGTTTTGTAGCAAAACTAAAAGTGGATGTTTTAAAGAACATTCAACAAAAATGTATTTAAACTAGATTTGCACAATATATAATATTCCAATCGCCATCACAAAATCAGTTTGTCCAATATCACAATTGCAAAGGACTATTTGCATGTTACATTTGGTCACTTATTATATTTCCAGGTTCATGCACTTGCACTCTGCATGTGAATAATATGATTGGCCAATTGGATGGACTTTTACTGCACAAACTTTGATATAGATTCCAGTCAATATCCCGCTTAAGCCAACAAAAAGGGAAGAGGAAAGTTTATGACGGAAAACATAAAGATTTGTTTTTCTAAGTCCAGGCAGCATAATATAAACTCAACAGCACATACTTTGATGCACTTGGTATAAGGGGTAAATCTTTTGATCCATAAACCAGCATGATCTGGCAAACTCTTGATTTTCTGTGTGATTCAAACTATCAAACAAACAAGTATTTTCTCTTTCATGTGATATAGTGGGTAGAGAGAAAATTGGAATCAGTAGTTCAATCCCAGTTATCTGTATCAGTCCAGAAAAGCCTGTTCAGTGCATCTTTAATCATGATACATATAGGTCATGTCAGAGGAAATGCTTAAATCCTTAACTCACATTTATTTACATTCATGGTAGAAAAAGGATCTCCTTTACATTCATAAATGATGGCCCGGCATTTTTTATTAGAATGGATCATATTTCGACTTTAAAAAGACTGTTCAACTGGATCCCTTTCTTCTCCTTTCTTTTTCTTATACCTTCATCTATTTTATGTATGTATTCGACTGCAAGCGCCACTCACATGGCTTTTCTGGTTTGCGCTTACTCTAAAACATTTGATTCTACGCATTAACCCTCTAACTTTAACCCGAAACTATGTTCAGAAATCATTCAATTTTAAACTCTCTGTTTTCCCGTTGTGCATGTGTGACCCCGAAGGGGTCTCAGAGCGTTGGCGTTTCAAAGCAACATTGAGCATCTGCAGCAAAATGCTATCACTGCAACGTCAAATCTCCCATCATTCATACATCCTTCCTAACGGGTTGGTAGTGAAACAGGCATGGCTCAATACGGTGTGATCCGCTCGATCCGCCCGTAAATCCTTTACGGGTTTTAGTTTTATTTAGTTTTCTTTCTCTCTTATTTGTTTTTGCCTGTTTGTTCTTTTCTCACGTTTACTACTTTAGGTTAAAAAAATAAGCATTACCAGAACAGTATTTGAACCTTCTTCTCCTGACCTACATGCATGGTAAAAAGAGAGTACTTTATTAGTTAAATAAAGATAAAACCTTAGGGGAAAAGCTGTGTGTAGAAAAACTAAGTGCACCCCATTGCTCGAGCGCCTTTAGCAGCAGAAACTTAACATCTTGTGTGTGTGCGTGTGTGTGATCATATCAGTCCTCTCGCATCGTTGCTCAGTGACTCCCAATCAGCCCAGATCATCACCTCTCCACCACTGTGCTTTGTGCTGACATTGCTATTTTTGGATTTTTGCAAACATGGTGCTTCCCATTAGAGCCCAACTTCTCTACTGTAATCTCATCTGTGCGAAGTATTTTACTTTGTTCTAGAGGCTGTGCTACCAATTAGGATGCAACTTTGTAAACTTTTGTTGTACCACTATACTTTTTAAAGAGAGAAAAGGCATTCTTCTTCAATTCCTTCAAACAAATCACACTTGTTCAGTATTTTTCTAACCCTCCTGTCATGAACTTTAATTTGATTGAACATGCTAAATGAGGCCTGTAGAGTCTGAGATGCAGCTCTTGGGTTTTAATGCACTTTTCTGAGCACTGCACAGCCTGACGTTTAAGTAAACCCTGTTTGGACATCAACTTCTGGAAGAACTGTCATTTTCTTAATGGTTTTCCACTTCAACATAATCTTTCTCACTGAAGAATGATGATCTACAAATTATGGCCTTATAAGCTTTTCCAGATCAATGGGAAGCTCCTCGAAGGTCCTTGCTGATATCTGTCCAGCCTGACATTGTGTTAACACTCAACTACCAAAAACCCAGGCTTTTATATACCTGCTCACACTGATGTTCATCATTTAATGTCTGTTAATTAGCAGCACTTTGCTGCTACTTTTTTCTCTAAATCATATGAAAGCAACAAGAGTGTACTTACCTTTTCACTCACTGCATTTCCATCTTGAATTCATCTTTTATAAATAATGACTGAATGGAGTTTGTTTTGTACCCTTGAAGTCAGATTTAAATCATTTTAGAACCTGGTTGCATCTTGATATGTAAAAGTAGAGGGTGTACTTTCTTTTTATTGTAACTGGAGCTTCAAATACATTTTATGTATCTTTATAGTCCTAATGTGAACTTATTGTCACATTAAAAAGGCAGAGGGCATGCGTTCTCTATGTTGATATCAGCTGCTGTTAGTATTACTGTCCCAGTATATGAGGCTGTGGTATCTGGTATCCAGTTCTAAAGAACTGAAGCTAACCACCAGTTAAAGTCCAAATGAGTTAGTCTAATAAAACCTGCCAGTTTAGACATACATAGAATTATGAATATACATATTTCAACACATTATTCTCATCATATTCCTGTAGAGGTCAGTGTTGTTGGATTATGCATATTGTATCTTCTCTCAGCGTGTACATACTACGCAGGTGTGAGCCAAAATGAAAAGAAATATCGCAAGTTGTTTTTCTGAAGATTTTTCTTATTGTTTTTACTACGTGGAACGTCTCGACAAATGCTCTTTTTTGTGGTTGATGTTTTTCTGGTCTGTGTAGTTTTCTGGTGCCAGTATGTTACGGAGACTCTTGAAGAGAAACCCATGAGAGAGTCCGAGTGTGTGAATGTAAAAACTTTGTTTTAAATAGAGGAATTCAGAGCGATAAGAACTGATTCGACTGACTCTGAGCCTTTGTTTCTTTGTTAAAGTACGTCCAGTCTGAGCTGCTCCTGTGGAACGATCCTGCTGTTTCCTGTTACGTCGTGTCCGTCGGGGCGGGTTGGCCTCTGAATCATCAACTTTAATTGCCACGAGATTGTTGTTTCTCTAAAAGAAGCCACTTTGTTTACGAGTTGACTGTGACTGCCTTCGTTTTTCCTTATCGTGTCCGTCCTTCCTCTCCTGTAAGGTTTGAGTGCAGTATTAAATACATGTTTTGAAGTATTTTCTACAAACCGAGGAGTTGATAAGTCATTTTCATTTCAGCCTTAAAATGTTTGCTTTATGACTCATTTCTTAATCATTCAGTGTAAGAAAACTAACCATAAATCCCTCTTTTATTACTTTATGATTTTGCAGACATGGAGAACAAGTTTGATTGCGTTTTTATGGTTTTGCACTTGTTTATTTTATATCTTTGTCTTTTATTGAATTGATACAATATGTGTGTTGTTGGAGTGAGAGACCAGGACCTTGGGGTTGGTTTAGAATAGAAAAGTGGGAATTAAAAAGCTTTTTGTATCCAAAAAAATATATACACACTATGTCTGTTCAAAGCCAAAGAACTCCACTTGCTATTGTTTATTTTATTTGTTTTGGAGTATTGAAAGACACTTGCAAATACTTAGAAAAAGAAGTGTATCCCTTCATCTGTTCTTGGAAATAAATAAATAAAAATCGACCCTTTATCTATCAAGGAGAGGTATAGGCACAATTCCAACATCAATTATTCCTGCTTTACTGGAGAAAAGTTAATACTGGCACCAGTTAAGCCACTCCATACCCACTTCAGTACCAATAAACCCCCCATGTTGGACTCTGGTGTTTCGTTCTTTCTGCATGCTTGCTGTTAGTTCCTGTGTTTGCTTTATTTTTTATTTGTTCCTCCCTGCTTCACATAACTTTTCCTTCCTACTTTTTTATTTTCTAATTGTTCTGTGGTTTATGTGAACGATGTTGAAGAGAAAACTTGGAAAAGAAAAAAAACTTAGTGGCATAAGCGCAGTTCATGTGCATTCATGCTGAATTCTTCTGTATGTTTTTAACATTCATTTACACACAGCACTAACAAATAAAACTTTTTTCATCTATAATCCTATGAGTGATGAAGTTACCTAAAGAATAGGCTTTTTTTGTGGCTATTTTAAATTGTAAAGTTTTGTCTTTAGGTTTCTGTGCAAAGTCATTTGTAATTCACAAGAAATCTGAGTTTAAAACGTTCTTTTCATAATTAAACAACTAATTTTATGATATTGCTCTCGGAAATGAGTATCTCAATATTAATCAGAAGCATTTTACAGCTTATAATTCTACGTTAGTCTAACCTAGGAGACGGTTCCAGTGTTGTGGAAGACATCCTGAGTTGTTCCAGTACCAAAGAAAAATCACCCATCAGTCATCAATGACTATAGACCTGTATGGGATCAGAACAGTATCACCTTGAAATGAAACTGAAAATAAATATTGGCATTGAAAAATATTATTGTAACTGAAAATATAAATTTTGAATCTAAAATAAATCTGGTGAAATTTTTTGTATTGAAAGTGATTTTTTTTTTACAATGACAATCCTTTTTTCAATGCCATCATTGTTTTCGGCTTCATTCAGGTGATACTGTTTTGACGCTTGTTTGTGCACGCGCATGAGGGGCGGGGCTTCAGCCCCCCATATGTTTGCATGAACGAGGCAGGAGGGAAACTGACTGTCCGAGTGGGATCAACATTTTCTTTGCTTCTAATGTGGTTTGTGGAAGGTGATAATCTGCAGTCGGGGAACCGATTTATGACAGTCTTTCTGTAGTCTTTTGAATCAAACATGTTTGATATCATCGCAAGTCCTAGTGTAGTCGTTGTGACGTAAATCAATCAACAACCAATAAAGCTGTTCTCACACAAGCGGAAGCACAAAGCTACAGATCCTGGCAGGGGTCAGGTGCAGAAATAATTTTTGAGGGTGAAGAATCTGTACCCTAAGTTTATTAAACCGCGCATGGAGTCATAATCTGTTCCCTCCGTTTATTCAACTATGTGACCGTGTGGGGGTCCTGTCCGCTTACAGTGTACCCTGTACACCAGTCTTAATTGATTTGTTAACGTTATTGACATGTATTGTAAATATGTATTGTGGATCTGAAATAAATACAGTTATTTAATATGGTATAGCCTATATAGTGTGTATTTACATCCCTTCATACCACACTGTCTGTAATGAGGAGAGCCTCCAACAAAGACAGGCTACACAAGCATAAAACTTTATCACAAAGACTCCTAGTCTACTGGTCAGTAGAAGAAACTGAGAAGAAACCGTTTATGTATTTTTTTCTTCCACAAACCACATTATTAGCAATGTAATGTCCTGTTGTGTCTCCTGTCTCGCCTGGACAGTCGGAGTTTCCCTCCTGCTTCGTTCATGCAAACATATGGGGGGCTGAAGCCCCGCCCCTCATGCGCGTGCACACACAAGCGTCACAACAGTATCACCTGAATGAAGCTGAAAAAATGATGGCATTGAAACAAAGATTAGCATTGTAAAAAAAATGAAAGTTTGAAAACTGGAGTTATTTCTTTCACTGCATATACATGAGTTTCATAGAAAAAAAAATCACTTTCAATACAAAACTTTTCACTAGATTTATTTTAGATTCAAAATTCATATTTTCAGTTGCAATCATATTTTTCAATGCCAATATTTATTTTCAGTTTCATTTCAAGGTGATACTGTTCTGATCCCATAGACCTGGTGCCCTGACCTCCCACATCATGAAGGTCCGGGAGAGACTCCTGTTGGCACCCCTGAGTAAGCAAACAAGAACGTATCAGGACCCACTGCTATTGCTTATTGCCATGGAGTTGGAGTTGAAGATGCCATCATCCACCTGCTTTAACCAACCCACTGTCATCTGGACAAAGCAGGCAGCACTGTGAGGATCATGTTCTTTGATTTCTTAGTGCATTTAACACAATTCAGCCTGATTTACTTTGTCAGAAACTCCTGAAGACACAGGTGGAGCCCTCAACAATCGCCTGGATCAATGAATACCTGAAAAGCACACCAAAGTTTGTGAGACTGAAGGATTGTGTATCAAACCAGGTGGTCAGCAGCACAGGAGCACCACAAGGGACCGTACTCTCGCCATTCCTTTTTACTCTGTATACCTCAGACTTCCAGTACAAATCAGAGACCTGTCATCTGCAGAAATACTCAGATGACTCTGCAATTGTCGGGTGTATCAGAGATGGACAAGAAGCTGAATACAGAGAGCTGGTGGACCGCTTTGTGACATGGTGTGGAAATGATCGTCTCACCTTAAATGTGAACAAAAAGGAGATTATTTTAGAAGAAACAGTGTTAAATCAAACACTGCATCACGGGAGAAGTGGAGGTGGTTGAGGAGTATAAATACCTTTGTGTTCACCTGGACAACAGACTGGACTGGAGGCGCAACAGTGAAACCGTCTACAAGAAGAGACAGAGCAGACTGTACTTCTTGAGGAAGCTTAGGTCCTTCAAGGTTTGCAGCAAGATGCTGCAAATCTTCTACAAGTCTGTTGTGGAGAGTGTAATCTCTTAAGAGCCAGGAAATTACAAAGGCTAAACAACCTGATAAAGAAGGCTGGTTCTGTTCTGGGGACAACTGTGGAACATCTGGAGATGATGAGGTAAAGAATGATTCTTCATAAAATCAAGAAAATTATGGACAACCCTGAGCATCCTCTTCATGAGACTATCCTATAACAACAGAGTGTCTTCAGTCGGAGGCTTCTTCAGTTTCCCTGCAACACAGACTGCTACAGGAAATGCTTCCTGCCCACAGCCATCATCATCTACAACAACTCCTTAAATAATTAATTTGTATGAGCTACAACAACAATTAATTTCCCTCAGGGATCAATAAAGTATTTTTGAATTGAATTGAATTTACAACTTTTCTGTAATTTAATTTATTTAGATAACACCAATTGATAACCAATTTAATCACACAGCCCTTTATAAAAACTTCACACTTATTTTAAGTGCCAAAAGTGGAACGATATAATGAACAAATCATTACATACTATCATCATATAGGTAAAACTTGTCATAAATAAATGTATTTATTTATGTAATGTACCCTTGATTATTTAGCTGTAAATAATGCATAAAGTACAAAATAATATTTTAAAATGTAAAGTCACATTTTAATTTTGACTTATTTCCAGAATTATAGTTATTTTATGGGTCTGACAAAAATAAAAACAAAACATATAAAAAATTTAAGTTTTCTAAATTATCGATTAGTATCTTTTGAAAGATATGTACATGCACTGACACATTTGAGCAGAAAATAAATATTAAAAGGTTTTTTTTTTTGGTTACACAACCGTACTCATTTCTCGTCGCCAGAGGGCGCTGTGGCCCTGTCAACGCTTGACGCATGGCGCAGTTTACCCCGGATACCAGCGGTTTCACATCCCGGGTACCAACATCCCCCCCCCCCCCCCTCCCCCTCCTGCTCCTCCTTCTCCCGCTCCACCTCCCTTCCTGCGCTCTCCACCACTGTGGAGGTCCGCAGGCTGCCGAGCTAACCCCTGAAACCCGGGCCCCTGAAGTTTGCGTGCGGCACCGGGCAGACAGGGTCCCGCTTGCTGCAGCCGGTTGCCCATGACGCGGGTTGTGCCGATGTTGGTACCCAGAGCCGAGCGCTCCCCTACGGTGCGACATCTCCGCGCTACCGTGAGCTAACGACATCGATCTTTGCTGCTGCTTCCACCGCCCCCTCTCTGCCTCCGGACGACCCCGCTACCGATCTGTCACATCGAGCGTTGATTGATTAGCGGGCGCTGGAGCTCCGGGGACATCCCGCCTACCATCGTCCATCATCCGGTGCAGGAATCCCGATCAGAAGCCCCCTTTCCCCCCTGCTTCTTTTCTGCCTTTTTAGGGTCCTCTCCTCTCTACCTCAGCACCCCTGATGCCTCCATGTCTATATCTCTGTGTAGCACCATCATCCCCTACTTTTATAATAAACCTTCACCCCGTCCGCTGCCTTTAACCATCCGATCAAGAAGCGCTTCAAGTGGGCCAAAGTCTGCGACGACCCCCGCCGACATATCTGGTTATCAAGTCGGTTTTTTTCGTCCTTTCTCTGCAAACCAACTGGCTGGTGTGTTCCACTTTCCTCCCACACGCAGCTGCCCCACCGCTCCATAAATCCGCCCCAGCCTCCCAGAGTCGGTCCAACCATCCACACCGGCAGGCCTCCGTGACGCCCGCCCTGCGGCGTCCGAGCCACGGGTCCCACCATGCCGGGTCCGGTGGCCGGGAGCAAGGCCCGTGTGTACGCGGACGTCAACACCCTGAAGAGCCGGGAGTACTGGGACTACGAGGCCCATGTTCCGAACTGGAAGTAAGAGCATTTCAGCTTACTGCATGCCTGTGGGAAGATGGCAGATGGGTGTTTATTATTAAACACGGAGCTGTGAGGTTGTGATGGCACCACGGTGGTCCTGCAGCCTGTCTGACACTTCATTCCCCCGCATCTTTGTCTGTTCTCTGAATGCCCTGTGATCTGAGCCAGGAACTCGTTATCTCGGAACAAAATTTAGCAACAGAAGAGCTGATTTCGCGCAGATGCTGAACAATACTTTTCTGGTTTTGTCACACATGCCGTCCTTCTGTCTGTCTCTGCAGCAATCAGGAGGACTACCAGCTGGTCCGTAAGCTGGGCAGAGGGAAGTACAGCGAGGTGTTCGAGGCTATCAACATCACCAACAATGAGAAGGTGGTGGTGAAGATCCTCAAGGTGAGAGACTCCCACCACAATATATCCCAAATTAGGAAACAAATCCCAAAATTATTAATTCCACTAATTCAGGATCGTATAATATTGCAGTTAAAACCTCTTGAAAAATGACTTCTACTTTTCAGTTCAGAAATGTTATGTCATGACCTGCACAGTCCAGGGGAACATTGCTGACTTGACTGTCACTGACACTCTCCACTAGGAGGGTCAGACATAAAAGGTCATTGCTGAAGAAAGAGGCTGTTCACGAGTGCTGTGTCAAATATAATAATGGAAAGTTGAGTGGAAGGAAAACGTGCAGTAGGAAAAGCTGCAGCATGGCCTGTTTCTTCTGCTTAGCGATGTTCGTTTCCAGTTCCTGACGTGTTCTCTGCACCTGTCTGTTTATTCCTCTTCCAAGTCTGTACCTCCACATTCCAGAAGCTTCTGTTTTTGAGCCAGGTCGAAGGCTTGTCTGGTGGTCTCGTCTGCACATTTTTCACTGTCAAGCTAAATTGCCCAAACTAGCTGACTTCTTATTTGTCTGTGTATAAAATAGAGGAGGAGTCTAAGTGTCGTGGTGTTTTGTAGCCCAGGGTTACGCAGGAGATGGACAGACTGATCTGGATGTTGTCTCCAGGAGTGCGGTTGGTGTTCTGGTCCATCTACATTCCACCGCTCACCTGGGGTTGTTAGATATGGATAATGACTGAAAGACGAGATTCAGGTGACAAGTGCCTGACTCATTCTTTAGAGATAAGCTGAAGATCAACATCAGAACATCTGATTAGGATGCCTCCCTTTGGTTCCGGTCACAGCAACCTGGAAGGAGTAGGAGGTACAGATTCAAAACCCACCAGAGGGCCTTTATACTGCTTCTTGCCTTAAAACGCTGAAGGACTGAACTGGACAGTCTCTCCTGTAGATGTCCAATTATAGATCAAGCAAACTAATCAGATGGCAGGTAAAAAAAATCCAGGCATATATTCCATTTATTGTTTTGTCCTTATCTTTTGGGGTTGAGATTTTTAATGCCCAGGATAGGATAAATGAACTTTTGTTGTGTTTCAGTCAGATGTTTTTGCAGAATGTGGAACCTGGAGATGACATCAGTTGGTTTTAAGCTAAAAAATGTAATTCTCTAAGACGCAAAACAAATGCTCCAGTAGGCCAGACTCATAGAACCAAGCATTACAGGAGCCGCCATTTTACAACCTTGAGTCGGTCTGTTATTGAAGCTTTAGCTCTACTTGCAGCCTCTTCGTTAGGCCAGCTAATGAACGTCTCCTGCTGTTCTTTTGAAATCAGAGCAGAAGATTAAAAACGTCGTCGTCAAAGACGTATGGCTCTAATATGCGTTGCTGCGTAGCTGTAGGTGTACGCAAGTAAAACCAACCTGGCTGCTGGGGTTCGTATGCTGCAAGCTGTCGTGGCTCTGCTGGCCTTCTGCAAATGTTTTCAGCCACTAAACGCCAATGCTGAACTGGATCAGCAGTAACGGTGGCCTACTCCGCTGTGATTGGTTATTCGCTTTGGGGGATCTGGGAGTCTGGACAACCATTAGTTTAATCAAGGATCCGTTTCTTACAGGTTGCAGATTACTTAAATCTAACCTCATGTTCAAAAACTGCAACTGCCGTTACAAACTAAGTACACCCCATGATGCAGCGGCCTGTAGAAACCACCTTCAACAGAAATAACCTGAAGACATTTCCTACCCAACGTCATCGTCTCTATGTGGAGGATCGGTGGCCCACCCTCCTTTACAGCGTTGCTCTGTTGGTTGCAGGATTTAGTCGCTCTCTGCTTTCAGACCGAAGGTCTCACATTTGACCCTAGCGTACGTTGGTATACAGAGGACGTTAGAGTTGACTGAGAGATGCAAAAACGAGCCCAAATCATCATCTTACCACCACCGTGTCTGACAGTGGGTGTGCCAAACGAGCAAAACCTGTTCAGTTTATTTCTGGTTGTCTTCTCATGAATGTTCTCGTTCTCTCGACCTCAACACGCCTCACCAACTGGGGCGTGTTGAGGCCGACGTGGAGCTCTTTTAACTGTCACTGTGAATTTGCTCAGAGATCCACTCTTGGGAAGATCAGCAGCAGTTTTAAACGGTTTCCAATTGGGAGTGCTCTCTCTCTCTCTCTCTCTCACTATGAAACAATAGACTTAAAATAGTTGATCACATGTCTTAGATAGATGATCAGCATTAATTACTTCTCTGAGCTCATTGCTGATGGCTTTCCTTGGCGTGGTGTTAGCAAGCACCTGTATGTCTTAAACCAGCCTGCTGCCAAAAGTCCTACTTTAATAGAGGTGCTCACTAGAGCTAGGCAAGATATCACACATTTATGTTGCCATTGCATTATCAGTCAGTGTGATATTAATGTTGCAAAGGACTTCTTGGAGTGCAATTTTTGTTGTAATTGTGTCAGGAATTCCTGATTTTCATGCAAATAATATATTCTCCTTGCTGGATGGAGTCTCCGTCTCCAAGTCATTATAGACCACAGCGTGTTCTGAGAGATGTGTAACAATGAGTGAGAAAACGGGGATTTATTGCATCTTATTGCAATATTTAACAATAATACAGCCATTCAATCCATTTTTGAAGCGCAATCATGAGATGTGTTCAAAATAACCACTGAAATAAGCTCCTACTGCACCGGCTCTCGTTCAGCCGCAAAGATGACAAGATAACCCAAAAATAAATGGAGGTGTCTCAGCCGAGAGGCGAGGATTAGCCGTCAGTCATTTGGTTGTGAGAGTGGAGCTCAGGAGAAAGATGCTGAGGAGAGCAGGGAGCAGCAGCGGTGAGGAGAGCCGCATCAGCAGATTCCTGAAGCTGCATGTTGGCAAACATTCCTGCTCTCACGTACTAATGTAATTTTGTTTCTTCGTCACCTCATCTGAGACTGCTCGGTTAAAATCTTTTATTTATTTTTCATTGATTCAGCCTGTCAAGAAGAAGAAGATCAAGCGAGAGATAAAGATCCTGGAAAACCTGCGAGGAGGGACCAACATAATCCGACTCGTGGACACAGTCAAAGACCCAGTGGTAGGCCTGCTCATCTTATGATTGTTTTAAAGATTGTTTTTAATGGACATGCAGGGAAGATTAGGAGTGGGGGTTGGAAATGGAACATTTCAGTGAATTCTACTTTCTTTGGTTATTAATCGGACATTCCTCTGCTTTTGCTCTTTTGTGATGCATCAGTCTGGCTTTTTCCATCCTGTTCGACTTTTGGAGCCTTCACGCTGTGATGAGATTACAATATATTTCATCCATATAGGGAGTATTCTTGAAAAGTAGTACTAAAACAATTTGGTGCTAAAGAAATCCGTGTATTAAAACTACAAATGAGCTTCACCCTGAACACAATGTCCCGATGGTGGAGCATGATGGTGGAATCATGCTGTGGGGAACAGGGACAGAAAAGCTGGTCAGAGTTGATGGGAAGGTGAATAAAGCTAAATACTGAGACAATCCTGGAAGAAAACCAGTTAAAAGCTGTAAAAGATGTCAGACTGAGGCAAAGGTTCTCCTTCCAGTGTAATAATACCACACGTTTTATATTATAAATTATTTGGAAAACCATGTAGTTTTTTGTGTTCTTCATATTTCTGCTTATGACGATCTATCACATAAAATTTGAATATATATATAATACATAAAACCTTGTAGTTGTAACGTGACAGAATGTCAAAGTGAGGACCTGTTTGCTTCAATGCAGATGACCTTGATCTGACCTTGATCTGATATTTGTTTACTAAATTTAAAGAACATGCTGCTTGTTGATGCATCTACAGACTGAGTGTGCAGATTAAATGCATTTAAAAATGGAAACATATGATATTATTTAAATATTTGAACTGATAAGCACCGATGGGAGTCGATCAAGAGAAAATAATCTGATTTTGATCACTTACTGAAAGATTGGTGCATCCTTTACTTTTTTGTTTTGCTGTGGATTTGACTGACGACGCCCTGAATGGCAACAAAGTGAAGGTTCATTAGTCAGATTAGTGCATTCCCTTTCCTTTCCTTTCCTTTGCTTTATTTATATTATTTTAAAGTTTACATCGTAATTAATCCAACTGATTGCACTAAAGCAATCTTAAAATCTACCTTTGCTAAAGCTTGTTGCATCTAGACATGGATCGATCAGGCTTTTTCTTCTCCATGCCAGTTTCAAGTTTGAGGTCTAACCTGCAATCTTTTTTTAATAAGGTCTAAAACACATGACGGGGGGAAAATTAGGCTTCAGGCTCCTTTTTTATAGACGTGGTAGCTTTCAAATCAATGAGCAAATTAAGGGATTATACCCAATAACGCATCAATGCATATGACACTTACCTTTTTATAGACTGAAGATATTTTGAGTTCTTAGTTTTGATGCATTTAATGAATCGAAGACAATAATCAGATTTTTCAACCTTTCACTCGCCGAACACCTTTTCTGTTGAATCGATCAAAGGAAATATGTTGATTATTTACATCCCAGATTTCTGGCAGCTTTGCTGAAAGGAAAATTCTGCATCACAGTTGAAGCCTTTAAATGTTTTGGAGGCCCCACTGACTGCTTTGGCCCCTTTGTCTGTAGCTCTAAGGATGAGGCAGGATGCTAGAAAACACCTCCTATTTACAGATCTCACATCTGTTTCCCAGGTTGGCAGCTCCTGATTAGTTTTCCTTCAGACTCCAACTGCAGTTGAAGTTAGCAATAAGTGCCTTAAACCTGAATCTTTTTTTTAAAAGTCAGAGCTGAAAAACAGAGAATGTTTCCTTCCATGAAAATGTTCTGAGTGGAAATAATATGAGGAGATCAGGAAGGAAGAGTATTTTTATGCCCCGACTCAGCCAGTACTCTCTGTAATGCTGAACACCGCAGGTTCTCTTTTGTGTGTCTGTACTTGTAAGTGACGTACGCAGCATGCGAGAAAATGTTCATTTGGGGTTTACAGTTTTTGAACAGTTTGATTGAAGCGAAGCTGCTGCAGCCTCTGTTTGTTTTTCTGACTCTCTGTCTTTCTGGTGGCCGTGCAGTCCAGGACTCCAGCACTCGTCTTTGAATCCATCAATAACACAGACTTTAAGGTACCATCTCCGCCTCTCTCTTCCTTTTTATGCTGTCGCCTTTCTACTGTTTGTTTGTTTGTTTGTTTGTTTGATTTGCTCTATTGTCAGATTATGATACAGCAGGCACCCTATGATGCAGATTTGTTTTATCTCTGCAGGAGTTGTATCAGAAGTTGACGGATTATGACATTCGTTTCTACATGTATGAACTACTGAAGGTGAGACCGGTTTACTATGCCTCTTTAACTCCCTCTCTAAAGTAATCTATCTATCTATCCATCTATCCATCTATCCATCTATCCATCTATCCATCCATCCATCCATCCATCTCAGGTCAGACCTAATTTCCTCCTCTTTTTTGCCGTTTTATTTTCATGTTCTACCACCAGGCTCTGGACTACTGTCACAGTATGGGAATCATGCACCGCGACGTCAAACCTCACAACGTGATGATCGACCACCAGTTAAGAAAGGTAGGTGGTGCTTTATATAGCCTCCCATTTGTTTTCATTCCCCCCCACACTTTGAATATCATCTGTCATCCTGCTGCTGCAGCTCATCTGTTTATTTTCCTCTGTGGCTTTTTATTGTGTTTGTTCCCCCCATTTTGAAGAGGAGCAGGTATTGCATTAACGCAGGCTTTCAGCCCTCGTGTGGGTGCATTTGGAGTGAGATAATTTAAACAACAGCGAAGGTCATTTCCATCTGAATAGACAAGGTTCCTGTTGTTAACAAACATTTAATAAATGTCCCTTTTCTCATTGTGAGCGTGCTTCTGAACAAATGCTCAAATCTAAAAGGGTTTCCAAAGTGCCTGAATTGTGGATAAAGTTCCTAGAAGGACTTGGAACTGAGTCTACTACTTTTATCTAATATGATAATCACCTTTTTACCCTGATGTTTTAAAACAAGAACTGGGTGCACAGCAGAGGTAAAGAATTATTCATACATGTCTAAATAAATACCCATACTCTTACTGTTTAGTCAAATGTTCTGTGGCAAGCTGCAACTTAACCACACAGTTTTTTTGTAGCTGTCAACAAGCTTCAGGCAAATAACTCTGGTCCGATATTTGACCAATCCTTTTTATGTAGAATGAGTTCATTTACATTTGTTGTTTTTTTTGGCACAGACCTGACTTTTAATCACAGTCCACAATTTGTTTTGTAGAGCTGAGGCAGAAACTTTGAGAAAGCCATTCCGGAAGCTTCACTTCTGCCTGCTTTAGAGGTTATTAGAGGCTTGATTTGTGTTTGGGATCCTTGTCCTGTTGGAAGACCCAATTTTGTCCCAGTTTCAATCGTCTTTCTTGAGTAAGTTGAAAAATTGGGAGTTCGTCCAGTTTTTTCGTGATTCCATCCACTCTTTCCCGCAGCATGATGCTACCACCAATGTGCTGGTTCCTTCATAAAGTCTTGTAAGGTTTTAAAGCCTCAACTTGACACTTGGTTTGATCTAAAACTTTTCTCTCACCTCCTTATCAGCTTCTTCCCTTCCTCTGTTTATCAAATAACTTATAGTTAACCAGTAAGAAACTGGTTTGTTTTTACCAGACTGGTATGATGAGGTGTGACTGAAAGGGATCTCATTTTTTTTAATTTTTTTCCCTATAAATTCAGATTATTTCCACAGGATGTTGCCTGTGGGGTTTAACTCCAGGTTTGCTGGCGGTGGAAACTCCTTCCTTTGAGGGTTTTTGTTAATTATTGCCGACTTGTTCCCTCAGGGCATTTTTAGAGCCAGATGAGATTCTAGGTTGTAGAATTTGCTGGTAGTTGTTCTTCATTATATTTATATTTATATTTTTGTGGTTTTTGCTACATACTTCAGTAAAGGTACTTATTTTGGCGCATGCGCTTCTTTCTTGGTTAGCTCCCTCTCGTGCTGCATTGATACAAAGCTGGCTTCTCTTCAGTTAATGGTAGGCTTTAACCTGGGTGGTTCCATGGTTATTCCTGAACATTTTAACCAATTTTGTCATCCGAAGGGGACAATTTGGGTCCTCCTTCCATCCGTTGGGGAAGTGGTGACACATCCCGTTAACTCGCACTTAAGTAAAAATTGTTTGCATGTTTTTATGCCTCCAATAGTCTATCCCAAACTGTGTGACTCTATAATTTTCTTTTCCAGACATCTGTTGACTGTTTTTGACAGTCCTATTTCCTCTGTGTGGTGCAAGTCCATTCCATCAGCTTGTATTATGATTCAGCATGCATCTCTTACTAAACGGTGAGGGTTTGTACGGAGTTGGTGTAGATCTAGTACAACCAGATTTTACTTTTAAAAGGATAAAAGATATGTTTGCTTTGTCCAGCAGGGGGCAGCAAATTCAATTCAGTTTATTTATATAGGGCTGATTCAAAATTGCCCTGTATATCATCATCAGATATCATCTCAAGGCATCATACAAACATTCCAATCAGTTTATAGTTTTAGCTAGTTTCCTATTTAGGAATCCCAGCAGATTGCATCGAGTCATTGACTGGCAGTTGCTCCCCGATTACCACAGACTTGTGTTGAGCCAGTTTTTTTAATTAGGAGGGCTGCAGCTCCATGTGTCAGAGGTGCTGCTGTGTTCGCTTGCTGTTCAACACAGTAGCTGAAAGGAATAATTCACTTGTGTTTCTTCCACAGCTACGCCTTATAGACTGGGGGCTGGCAGAGTTTTACCACCCATCCCAGGAGTATAACGTCAGAGTGGCCTCTCGATACTTCAAAGGCCCCGAACTGCTGGTGGACTACCAGGTAACATTAAGCTGTAACCAAACAGCCAATTTATTTATAAAGTACATTTTAAAAATAAAAGGGTTTACCCAAAGTGCCAAAGTTTTTGGGACAATTGAAACCAGCTGATCTAAGGGTCTGAGAAGGAGCAACTCAGAGAAATACAGAGGAGCAAAACCATTTGGGCTTTTATAGGTAAACATCAGGATTTTAAAACGAATTCTGTGATGCACATGATGTAGAGAGGACAGGATAGGTGTGATATGCTCATGTCTGTGTGTACCAGTTTGTATACAAGTCTGACAGCAGCATTTTGAATAAGCTGAAGACGTGAAAGGGATGCTTGATGAGCACTGCGTAAAGTGCATTGCAATAGTCGAGGCGAGTTGAGATAAAAGCACATATTAAACTGCAAAACAGAGCAGATCTGTTTGTTAAATTATAAATTGGATTCTGGGTCTGATGCCTCCTGTTTTTTTCACCAGCTGGGTGTCTTTGTGTTGCAGATGTACGACTACAGTCTAGACATGTGGAGTTTGGGATGCATGCTGGCCAGCATGATCTTTCAGAAAGAACCATTCTTCCACGGGCAAGACAACTACGACCAGGTACCCGAGCACACCAGAGGGGTTAATACTATCACCCGTTTGATCTGCAGGCCGATGGCACTGTTGCTTCAAATAGTCGATGAAAATCTGTTTCTTTAAAAAGTTTACAGTCTGATGCTTGAAATCTGTTCTGTTTTGGTTTGCAGCTGGTGAGAATTGCCAAAGTCCTTGGGACCGACGAGCTGTTCGGTTACCTGCGGAAATATCACATCGAACTGGACCCACGCTTCAAAGACCTTCTAGGACAGTAAGTTCTCTCCAAATCTCACCGTCCTCTGACTGCTGTTGTTAGGGTTGTTGTTCCACTTTTGGCCTTGTTATAACACACATATCTGCTCCAGAGCAGCAATCTCTTGCTTTCATTTGGGTTCTCAGACTGATGATGATCAGTCATTTTGGGCGTTTGATCAGCACCACCTAGATGCATTAGTATGCATTAACATTACAAGACGAGTGTCATGACCTGCCGATAACAAGCTTTAGTGTTCAATCATAAATGATCTGGATAATATTACTCCAAATGTTCATCAAGCCTTACAAATGGCCACAAACCTTTTTTTTTGTCTGCACAGGCAGAGCAGGAAGCGCTGGGAACAGTTTGTGCAGACTGAGAACCAGCATTTAGTTAGTCCTGAAGCTCTGGACCTGCTGGATAAGCTGCTCCGCTACGACCACCAACAGAGACTGACAGCCACCGAAGCCATGGAGCACCCATACTTCTGTAAGCATCCCATCGACACTTTTCTTTAGCAACAGTTAAAAACAAAATCTGTTGTGTGTGTGTGGGGGGGGGGGGGGGGGTTAATTGAGTAAACTTACAAAGCTGGAAATGGCTCCCTATATGTCCCTGCAGATCCTGTAGTAAAGGAGCAGTCTCTATCAAACGCTGACAACAACATGGTTTCCAGTGGCAACACTACAGCACGATGAAAGGTAAATGTTATTGAATTTCACTGCAATAATTTTTCTCACTGTTTAAAATGTCAGAAACAATAGCCTGTTTCAAAAGACACACCATGGTGGCATACACAGACTCTTCTGTCGACAGCCAGGACACCAACTCACCCCCCTTTTTCCGGCCATCTTGTAATCTTTTGTGAAAAACACCTGATCATGCCAAATTGCTGCCACAGGCTGGGCACTTATGAATGACCAAAAGGCTTATTAATGCTGGCTTCATTCTAGAGTGGATGTTTCTGATCTTCTGGAAATTGTTTCCCTTCTTACAGCTTTGCCGTAGGTGATTTTTGCAGACATTTTCTGGTAGTTAAAGCTGATAACTAACATTTTCTGCAGCAATCCAATGATTTCTTTGTAGATATAATCAATAAAATAAATGTTTCTTTATTAAAATGTGTGACTTGAAGTATAATATATTTATTTTGTTTTGCCTTTCTGGTTATTATTCATGTTTTACCTTTTCATATAGAGTCAGGGTTCAGGATTTGGGTGTTCACAACTAACAGCCTCCGGTTCAGGTTGTTCAGTGATTCAATGATTTCTTTGCATGTGTAATCACCAATATCAATGTATCTTTTTTTAAACTTTTTTAAACTGCAATATAACTAATAATTTACCAAGAGTTATTTTTTGCGTATGGTTTTTCTTAGAAGAAAATTAAATACAGCATTCATTGTAGTTCATTTTATCTTAATTTACTTTATTTTTGATTCTTTTATTTGTTTTGTTAAATTGTCTTTTTTTTTCCTCAAGATGACCAAAACAAACATCAAAAAATGAAAACGTGATTGTTTTTTTATTTGTTTTTAAATTGGATACAAAAAACAAAAAAAAGTCTTGTAAATTCATATTTACAATTTTAATCTTGGATAAAAAATACAAAAACAAACCCCTCACATGAGCCCTGCAGGTCAATAAAGGCCCGTAATACTGGAATAAAAACACTTCATTTGCCACTTTGCTGCTTAACTTTTGAGATTTAATGCATGGAATTGTCTGTCATGTTGGTCATGGTTACCTCGAAAGAAAGCTTGCAGGCATCATTGTTGTGCATGAAAATGGCCTTGGATGCATTTGACGGCTACTAAGAATAATTCATTTGAAAGAACAATTTTGTGGATCATTAAGAACATGAAGCTGAGAGGTTCTGTTGCAGAAAAGAATGATCAAGATATCCAAGAGGATCCAACAAGATCCCAGACTGTCAGCTGATAGGATGGCATGAAAGAGCCACGATGCCACCAGAGAAGAGCTTACTTGTAAACGATTGTTCTTTTTGCTCTTTTTTTACAGAAGTGGAAGGAAGATGGATGTCTGTTACCTCAACTTTGTAACCGCTTGTGTCAGAAACTTTGACAAAGTGTACAGCGACAAATGGATCAAAGTGACTTGGACCAGTTTACACACTCACAGAAACGTTCACACGGACAAACGTCAATGCAAGCACATGTCTCCAAACACAAACAGATGCAGAAACAAACACAAAAACCGCCCTCCTTCTCCTCTGTGTCGGTCTGTGATTGGCTCGTCCTGGTTTCCTGTCCGGCTATCGGATCAATGACCTCGAAGTTGCTGCTCCCCACTCCTTTGACTGCTTTCTGTCCCGTCCTGTCTGTCTCATGTAGGTCAACAAAGACGTTTAAAGACAAGTCCCCTCTCCTCTTGTTTGTCATACCTTCCTTTTATGTTTCCTTCTTCCTTGACTGCATCAGCATGGAGAATGAACAGGAGGTCTGATTGTTTTTTCTTCTTTTTTTTTTCCCCGCCCGTCTTTTCCTTCCCATCATCCTCCTCCCCAACAGACCACAGGCGTCTTCGCACTACTCCAGATCTGATGGCATGGTGGACTCTAGATAATATGATAAATATAATATTAATGACAAATAAATGATTTTTATTTAGATGAATTTATTATGCTGTAAGTGGTTTTGTTCCCTCTGAGCAATAATTTGTTAAAAAGATGATGTATTTGCTAATAGGATGTCCACATGTGGTGAAAATGTTATGGTTCAAATGCGATAACCATGCCTTAATCTCAGTTTCTTTGTTTTGGCTAAACTTGGACATGTGGACTAAAAAGTCCCATTTTCGATTTATTTTCCTACTATGGAGACAAAAACAGTGTTTATTTTCATGTAAATTCCTGGTCTGCATAAATTTGGAAAAGGAGCACCCTGTATGGGAAGTTATCGGTATTTCCAGACTTTATTCCATGTCCTATTCTTTCATCCATGCGTCCATTCATTTTTCTTTTTATCCACCCATCCATCTCCCTGTCCATTCGTCCAACCATCCATTTATCTGTCTGTCCATGTCTGCCTGTCCAACTTATAATCATTTATCCATTTACTATTCTGTTCATCGATTATTTTTAATTCACCAGTTCAGCTTTCAATCCATCTAAATGTACCCTCCATCCAGCCATCCATCTTTAGAGATTCTAGGTATAAAGCCTGATCTCAATGGTAATATTTACCGTTATTACCATTATATCATAGTAAACCTTTATAAATGGAAAAAAAAGAAAAAATGACGCTGGCAATTTGAACCTGAAAAACTGTGGCTCTGTGACATGAAAGAATGCATAGAAACCCTGAGATCACTTTCTGTTTTTCCAAAAATAATAGCAAAAAGTAGTTATTTTCAGTTTTCACAATGAAATCTGAAGCCAATAGCCTAACAGATAAAACCCTTTAGGGTTTAGGAAGGGCCCAAATTGAATGCAGTTAGATCCAATGACATGAGTTCATACAGTTAGCGTGGTGATCAAATACATACATTTAATATAAAATTAAAGCCTTTTATAATTCATATAAGCTGTTATTTTTGCAGCGTTGAATTCCCTGGAAAACTACTAACTTTACTGATTTTTAAAAACAAGAACTTGCTGCAGAGGGTTTTTATTGTGAGTTTTCTCTAATCCAGACAGGTTCAAACCACGTTATAAATATAGGCTCGGATATATTAATATACGATACCCACTAATAACTTGGTAGAGCTCCATTGGCAAGTTGCAGATAAAACAGATCATTTTAGTAACCTTCATCTAGTGACTGGTGTAATTCTGGCTCGATATTTTACCACTGTACTTAACAGAACTGGTCGAATTTACTTAAATTGTTGGCTGCATGGCAGGGACCTACTCTTTCACTGCGGCTGCTTCTCTGGCTGGTCAGGACATAATGGAGGGGATGTTTTGTATTAGCCAGAATGCCCTGCAGCTTCCTCCTCACCTGTCTCTCCACCACGGTTCTTAAAGGGTCCAGCTCCCGACCCAGCACAGAACCGGCCTTTTTGACCAGTTTGTCCAGACGTCTGCGGTCTTTGTCCGTAGTGCTGCTTCCCCAGCAGACAACAGCATACAGAAGCACACTTTTAATGACTGTGTGGTAGAACATCTGCAGCATGTTACTGCAGACATCAAAGGACCTTAGCCACCTGAGGAAGAAAAGGCGACTGTGTCCCTTCCTGTATGCTGCGTCTGTGTAATACAGAATTACTCAACATTTATAAACTTTGGTGCCTGTTCTAGAAGTGCCAGCTCCCTGGAAAGTGACTTGCTTATATCCCCATGTTTCTTCTAAAGACACTTATAGATTATTTTTTGAAATAGTTATTAACATGAAGAAGCTGCATTATATCAATCTTTTAGGCATGCTGTTTTGAAGAACAATTGTGCAAATCCAGAAACTTAGTGTCAGTATTAACAAATAAGGCCTCACAGACTAGATTAAGGGTTATTAGAATAATTTTCTATGAGCACAAATCTAAAAACCTCCATCGATGTTCAGGATGTGTTTTAGGTCTTCTAATACCTGCTTACAATGCACAGGCAATATATCGGATAATTATATTGATGCACTTTGGTTCTGTCCACTATTCAGAGATTTTGGTGCCACATATGTCAGAACCTTTTTCGTACTTCTCATGTTCCTTCTTTTTTCCCCTTTATTTTCCATCTCTGTGTCCATAATATCAGAAAAAAAACACAGCAATTTCTAATAAAGATTTCTTACACATATATCAAGCGGAGTATTATAGCAAATGCTCCACTTGTGAAAGTAAATCTGTTGGGCTTCTACCGGTACTCGGACACCAATTTTGAGTGCCCCTCTGCCAGATAGGACACGTAAAAAAAAACAAAAAACCTCCAAGTTGAGATTATGGTAAATCACTGATCTGAAAAAAGGTGGGCCAAGAACACAATCTTGTGGTATGCTTGTATTCAGCTGAAGTTGGCACAGGTACGACATGGATAGATAAAAAATAAAGGAGAAATGTTGGATTTTTTATTTAGTTACAGTGAGGAACATAAGTATTTGAACACCCTGCGATTTTGCAAGTTCTCCCACTTAGAAATTATGGAGGGTTCTGAAATTCACATTGTAGGTCCATTTCCACTCTGAGAGACAGCTTTTTTTTTACTTCAGGAAATCACATTGACTGATTTTTAAAGAATTTATTTGTATTTTATTGCTGCACATTAGTATTTGAACACATGGCAATCAGCAAGAATTTTGGCTTTCAAAGACCTGTTACGCTATCTTTACAAAATCTACATTTACTCCACTTATTAATCTAAATTAGTAGCACCTGTCTTTCAAAGGTTACTGTCGGTAGAACACTACGACGCCATGGTTTAAAATCATGCATTGCACGAAGGTTCCCCTGCTCAAGTCTGAAGTTTGCCAATGACAATCTGGATGATCCAGAGGAGGCATGGGAGAAACTCATGGTCAGATGAGTCCAAAATAGAATTTTTTGGTCTAAACTTCACTCCCCATGTTTGGAGGAAAAAGAAGAATGAGTTGCGTCCCATGAACACCATCCCTACTGTGAAGCATGGGGGTGGAAGCATCATGCTTTGGGGGTGGTTTTCTGCGAAGGGGAAAAGACGACTGCACTGTATTAAGGAGAGGATGAATGGGGCCGCGTATTGTGAGATTTTGAGCAACAACCTCCTTCCCTCAGTCAGAGCATTGAAGATGGGTTGTGGCTGGGTCTTCCAACATGACAATGACCCAAACCACACAGGCAAGATAACCAAGGAGTGGTTTCATAAGAAGCATATCAAGGTTCTGGAGTGGCCTAGTCAGTCTCCAGACCTAAATCCAATAGAAAATCTTTGGAAGGAGCTGAAACTCCATGTTGCTCAGAGACAACCCTGAAGCCTGACAGATCTAGAGAAGATCTGTGTGAAGGACTGGGCCAAAATCCCTGTTGCAGTGTGTGCAAACAGGATCAAGACCTATAGGAAACGTTTGACCTCTAATTGCAAACAAAGGTTTCTGTACCAAATATTAACACTGATTTTCTCAGGTGTTCAAATACTTAAGTGCAGCAATAAAATACAAATCAATAATTTTAAAATTGGACAATGTGATTTCCTGAATAAAAAAAAAAAGGCGTCTCACAATGGAAAGGCACTTAAAATGTAAATTTCAAACCCTTCCATAATTTCTGTGGGAGAACTTGCAAAATCGCAGGGTGTTCAAATTCTTATGTTCCTCACTATGCTTTTTTTTCAAACTGTTTATCAGATGTTAACTGTTGTAAAGGTCAAGGATTTTGCGGACTATTGGAAAAAACAGCCAACAAATGTGTCAGATCTGAATCCTGGTTAGTTAAAATCTGTTAAGTAGACCATTCAACATTTACACCTAAATATTAATAAATGTTGCAAGAAATGTTTTAATGGGAGGCACGGTTGCCCTTTACAGGTCACTAACATGAGCGGTTGTTTTTCTTAAGTGCAGCGCTCAGGTATCGCCTTCCTGCTTGTACAGAAACCAGAGCTTTAGCTTCCTGTTTGACAAACTGGGGCTCACGTTCAGATCCACCCTGAAACAAACACACATATACCCCTCACATGTACCTGAGCCATGACACATTCAACAGAAGACACTTGTCCAATTAGTACTGTACCCTTCAGAAAAACACTGGTCAGCTCTCTATTATTCTAATGTAAACCTGAGCTCTAGTTACCACACTGTTTTAGTTCTATGCAGCTTTAGATCCTTTTACATGAAGTACTTTTCTTAATTACTTCTTTTCCTTTGGTACATTTTATTTATAAGTACAGCTTTTAGGGGTTCCTTTTAGCATGCAACATTTGAGATGTGGATGTTTCAAAGTATTTTACAACTTTTATTTGGATATTTGACTTGTAATCATGAAAGAAACTGGTGGTTTCTTTGGTTGTTTTTACTGATGTACTCAGAGAAACCCATCAATATCTCTTTTTGCTAAATTCCAGAACAATGAGATTTTATAATATTCAAATTTCACAATCTTCAGATGCCTGAAGGTGCCACTTTCATCTCCTTTTTTATTGTTACTTCATCTGTTCAAAGAGATGCAGCTCTATGAAAAAGAAGGCATTACTTCAAAAAGCAACTAAAAAAAAACGTTTGTTTACAAATGCATATAGAGACGAAGACTTTTCATCCGACCATGTATCCTGTGGTCATGTTGTCAAGCGCAGACAGCAAGATGATTAATGAGGCCCCGAAACCCTAAAATGTCATCAGTGGCCTGCCGTTTGCTTTTTCTACTGTTGATATGAAAGTGTAGACCCCAACAATCAAAAACTGACTCTACAAGTAACTTTCATTGTAAATGTGCAAGGAGGAAATATTTGTTCTCTAAGAAAACATCAAGGCTAAACTAAAGTCTGCTGGCTTGAAAGACTAGGACTTTAAGGATAATATTCCTTGGACAGACGAGTATAAAACAGAATTGTTTGAACACCAGAACAGAGGATATGTTTGGCATTAATCAAAAACAGCAGTCCAAGAAAAGATCATACCAACTATGAGGCATGGGGGTGGAAGTGTCATGGTTTGGGGGTGATTTGAGCAGCAGGACCTGACCAGCTCACCATCACAGAATCCACCATGAATTGTACCAAGAGTCAAAGGGTGCCTGTGAAAATTGTTACATGTGTAGAAAAGTTGAATCAGACATGGATGCAACATGAAAATGATCCAAAACATACCAGTACTTCCACAAAGGACTGGAGGAGAATTTAAAAATACAAACTCCTGGACCTAGTCAAAGCCCGGCTCTTGATCTCATTGAGAGACTATAGCGTGAGGATGGAGACAAACCTCTCTCGGAACGATGTCAAAGACTGGTAGATGGCTACAAGAAGCATCTCGCTGAACTTATTTCAACTACACAGGTTATCAGAGCTATTAGGGGTAGGGTGTCTTAACTTTTTCTTCGCTTAGAAGACAGATTTTTGATTATCTTTCTTTTACTTAATGAAAAATTGATATTTTGGATTTTTTCCTGATAATTAAATCATATTATTTTCCACACATAGCTAAAAAGTGAAATTTAAATATTTAATGTAGCGTCTTTAATTTTTTTCCCACATGACTGAATGGTTCCAGCAGCGAGTTCTGATGTTTGCTCTTGATTCTAAGAGAGGGGTGTTCTCGTAACACCTGCAAAAGGAGGTGTCCATGATGCATGCTGATCAGATGCCAGAAACATCTCAACTGGCCAATACAGAGAAGCAAATCCACTCTGAGCTTCTACTAAATCAGGGAAATCCTCTCCTTGTGGCTGACTCCTTCCAGCTTGCAGATGAGACTCGTTTTAATCACTGGTGAGTTTCTACCTGCACCCAAGCATGGCTTAATCAATTTAAGTGTCTGCTCGGTAAAACTTTAATTAAAAGAAATGCGTCTTTGTTCTGTTTTCAAAAAATCCCATTTTTTGACTCATTTCTGCGTGGCAGCTTTTTTCTCTCCAAATTTTCTGTTTTGAATAGTGGGATGTACATCTGACTTTAATGTTTTGTAGTAATTTGCAACTCAACAAGCACTTGAATCAACCCTGCAGTTGTCAGTTCAGGTTTTCATTAAATGAAAGAGGAAAATCCTTTTTCTAGCTTTAGTCAGATAAGGAATGAGTAAATTCTCAGTTTTATGAGAATTCCCCATATTTTAACAAACAATTTGGGCACAAATTTATGAACAATGTGAAAAAAACAAGTTAATCAGTTGCCCTTTCACAAATGTAAAATGTTATTTTATCATATAACTCAAAGAGGACAGACATACCAGAAATCAATATTGAATTATGAGTTGACATTTTATTGTATACTTTAATAAACAAACCACTGTTGTCATATTATAGCATTATTGGAATAAGACAACAAAAGTCCAGAATAAAGGAAAGTCCTGATGTCGGTCTTAAATTTGGACACTGTGACACCAAACAAAAGCTGAAATGTAGCTTAAATGACTTTTTTGAGAAGCTTTTAACTTTTATCTCAGGCACTCCTGAAGGACAATTTTTCAACCCTTCACCAACAGTTTCTCACACACAGCCACATGTCCAATTTCAGTTGATCCTCTTTTCAGGTTAGACTGAAAATGATGATGAGGAGGATCTCTCATGTCACTTCGACAGACAGAACTTGGTGGTAAACTTCTTTCTGCTGGTTCAAAGCTGGAGTCGGAGGGTCAGCTAACCCGTTTTAGGCTGCGTTTGCGCCTGAGACAACAGGGGACACATTTCTTCTCAGACTTGACCCCTGGGGACACCGGGGCTGGAGATGAGGATCCTTGCTTCCTGTGTGGACACAAGGAGAAACCGGACACAGAGGCTGAGAAATGAGAGGAGGAAGTGAGACCAAGTTTTTGTTCTGCAGAGAGACACAAAAGAAAGTACTGAATTATTAACATCAGACTCCTGTGGCCCCTATTAGAGTGCAGAGGAGTGATCTGAGATGACCAGAGACAACCAAACCTGCACAAACAGGCTGGTTAATGGCCTTAAAACCAGAGCAAACCTGTTCTCAAGGACCAGAGTCCCACAAGATTTAGACATGTCTCTGCTTGGCCACAGCTGATTACAATAAAAGTCTTAGTAAAACCCTAAAAGACACCTTTTAACGTCTCTTCCTCAAAAATCATATAATTGGAAAATTAACAGTTAGGAATTTGTAGAAAGTGTTACACATAGATTTGAGACATTCTAATACATTTTGCTGAAAGAAGTATTCACACCCTTGTGGTGTAAAATTGTTATGCAATTAGGAATTAAGTGTATATTCTCTGTTTAGTGAATGCATCTAGGGTAAAATGACAAGGTTATTGCTCCAACTTAATGTTTATGATATATATGTGTCAGGTCACCAGAGAGACAGACGCCAGGGCAGTAAGATAACAGTCTGGCCTTCGGATGTGCTGCTTTATGCGTTGCTATGAGACTCGCATGGAGCAGCTGTCCAGAGGCGGGGCGTGAAGGTTGGAGAAGACGTCTACAGAGATAAACAGTGATTGCTGAATACTATTTAAGCGGTTAGTTTAGAAAGGTTGGTTAGGGTGATGCACGAGTAACTCTGTCCCCTCCATGGTCTGGCCAGACATGTTTGTATTAAATACTTAAACGCCTTCTGGGACTCAAGTCTTCTTTATTATGGAAACCCTGAGATACTTTTTTGTCATAACACCCTTTAAACGTTTTGCACATTTTGTCATGCAACAACTACAAATTTTAGTGTGATTTCTTTGTTGTTTTGTGTAATCAACACAAAATATAGCACATGATTAAGAACAGGAAAGAAAAAATGGTTCACAGTTTACAAAATTTGAATTCAACCACATCCAGTTTTCAATAAAATATCCTCTATTTCACAGTAACATACACTCCATTACTCCTCATAAGACTATAAAATATGCATTAATATGCATGATTTTGAAGTAACCATTTCTTAGTTTGACATGCAAATAATTTAAAAGTTGTGCACATTGCCCACATCTCCGTGGGCAATATGTTCCATTGCCTCATCACACCCAGTGTGGATATAATGTGAGAAAATATGGAAAGGTTTAAGATAAATAATTACATCAATCATTTATTAATCAATCATCAATCAAAATGATCATCAATCATTTATCAATCAAGTGATCAATAGTTCTGCAGACTTTGTGAAGGTCTTTCAGTGTATTACTTTGGACTTGTTTTTCCATTCTTTGTAACCCACCATACTAACAGAAAACTCGAAGCAAGATCTTTCTAAAAGTCTTGACAACGATTGATTATCTAAGGTCCAGTTACTGTTTAATGTTTTGTTATTTGCTTCTCTGAATAAACAAATAATTTCTCAAGCAAATTGGATCAGATTGGTCAATAATCCATCATATTTGTAATGATATTTAAACAGTGGTAGCAGAATGTTCAATATTTTTACTTCACTTTTACTACATAGTAACATTTCCTAACTCGTATTGCACATTTCCTGTTCCTCACCTGGCGGTTGCTGCAGCTTCTCGGTTCCTGACCTGCTTCAACACCTTCAGCATGTGGCAGATCTGCCATAGGGTCATCCTTGGGGCGTGGCAGGCCAGACGGGGCAGTGGGGCACAGCGGGGGCCCCGGTACTTGAGGAGTGACAGGTAGTTGCCCCCTGCAGGTGTTTTGCCAAACAGCTGCAGGGGCCGGACGCTGGCATAGCAGGATGCAAACTGTGTGAGATGAAGCAGAGTTTTACTTTCGGTGTGGAAATAACTTTCTCGAGGTATGTCTGTTAAATCCTGAATGCAAATCAAAGATTCAGTTTTATTTGATGTCCAATTCAAGTACATATTTCAAACATACAGTCGTGAAAAGTTGATAAGATGTCCATGATTGAACCATGATTTACAAGCAGTAATGACACTTTCCAAAGTAAATTGCATGCTAGAGCTTTTAAATGGCAAAAATATAAACAATAGTGAAATATGGAAAGAATGTTTTTATTTTTCCTTTTTTCTCAGGAAAAAAAGAAAGTTTTAAATGTTGAAGAATTAGATGAAAAAAGTCAGTGAGAATTTGGGAGCCTGTTTGGATAATATTGAATTTTCAGTCAAGTTAAATTTATTTAGAAGACAATGAGACAGTGTTGCAGGCTTTTTCAAACTGTAAGTCAGTGGCGGTTCTAGACCAAATTTACCAGGGTGGGGCCAGAGTTTGTTCATGGGGGCACAAAACAAGAGAATGAAACAATATTTTAGTATGTCATCGTTTAATATATTAAATGAGGCAAAATGACTCTTGTGGCTCCTGATCCAGCAGATGAAACTCAATATGGCTGAAGCTAAAAGTTCAACACAATAATTTTTAACTCATTGTTAAAATAAAACTTTAAAGGTAAGAAATGAAATCGGTCCAAGAGATAATTTAGTTATGGTTTCTGTCCTAAATCATCTTAAAAAACTGATTTAGTATTATTTCTGCAGTACATAAGAGGGGCCAGGATCAGTTCTAAAGGGGCACTGGCCCCCGTTGGCCCCTGTCCTAAGTAATTACAACATAGATAATATTAGGGTCAACATCAGACATAAATCTCATTAAAAGGCAGAATTATTAATACAATGTAAGCGCAGCCCCCTGCTGTTTCTACTGACTGAATTATCAAAATGCAAATAAAAGTGTGCTTAAGTTTGTAGTTATTGCTGCTACTAAAAACAACAATCAAATATTTTTTGTACTATTGCAACATGGAAAACAAGTGATAAGCATTTAAGTTCAGTGTTCAGTGTTATTATCTATCCAGTCTATTTATCAGCGGAACCATAATTGAACGTGTAGCTGACGCAGCCAAACAGGATAAGGTCATATGCATGTCATTTACACATCCCATGATATACCCACACCCTAATGCACACAACCTTTTCATTAGTGTATGTGTCTGCCTTTTTCGAGCACACACATACAAAGCTGTGCTGATTCATTTACAGCCTTTACGTAAATCAAACACTTTATGGCATTACTCTTCATTTTTACTGTATCACTAGCATTTAATAAACTTCAATGGTTATCAAACATTATGTTTGAGCTTTAAACACATAAGTAATTTCCATTGTATTTCTGAACACATTTTAGTCTTCAACCCATTTAGTTTTTCATTTTCTGAAGGTATTTCAAAGTTTTTCTTTGGTGTTTGGCTGCTTTGTTAAAAACTTGTTTACAGTGACCATTTCTGACCATTTTCAGATCATTTTTTTCTGTTTTTTTTCTGTCAGTTATTTCTAACCTATAAATAATTTAGATAATATAGAGTCCTAATTTCTGTGAGATACAGCAAAGAAAACCCCAACTTTAAATCAGATATTTAGTCTCATTTGTGATTTAAAATTGGATTTTTGACTAACAAGTGGGTCTGCTCTGTGACTATTATGAAATTAGATTGGAAACCCTACAACCTTCCTCTGTAGTTGACTAGCTCTTTCCTCCCTTTCCTCCTTCCTCTTTATCACCAATAAAAAAATCCTGGGGATTTTCTTTGACAGTAGATTTTTGCAATTTAAAAGCAAAATATAGAAACCTGTCTTCGGTCTCGAAGGTCTTCAAGTCCTGTGTTGGACCCTTGTTGGATTATTATTATATTTTTTTTCTTAGATACATGAGTTTCAAATACGGTTTATCTGCCGGGGATAGCTTTGTAGGCCTCATGTTTCTTTTTTGATCCTTCACTGTTCTCTTTTTTTAAGGTGAAACTGGAGACAAAAAGTCTGAAAAGCCCCAAAGTCCTGAGAAAAACTGAAGAAAGACATACGTTTCTGCAAGCCTTTCTTCAGTTTTTTTTAAACTATTCATCAAGACAATTTTTAGAGATTACAAGAAAATTTGGCTCCAACAAAATTAGATTTTACAAATGACTAACAATCCATATTTATCTATACATAGCAACATACAAGCTGATACTCACAGGAACAACAGCAGCCATGGATGTACGTTGATGCTCTTCAACAAAGAAACATTCATCAGCCTGCAACTTGTTCCCATCTTATAGATTCTGAGATGACCAGGCCTCAAAACAGACCAATCAATGCTCAGAAACTAAAACTTCCCTCCTCCCACATCTGGCATCACCACAGTTAGGTTACACTCAATACACACACACGCACACACACACGCACACGCACACACACACACACACACACACACACACACACACACACACACACACACACACACACACACGCACACGCACACGCACACACACACACACACACACACACACACACACACACACACACACACACACACACACACACACACACACACACACACACACACACACACACACACACACACACACACTAACTAGTAGAGTTTAATAGCTAGTTAAACATTGTGGGGACGACCAGGCAAAATGTCCTCACAACTACAAATGTCCACACAAAGCTGTCAAAGGTTGGTCCACACAAGTATAGCTATACATGTACACACACACACGTCCTGAAAGACTCAGATTACAAGAGCACTAATGTAGTTTATTATTAAGGAGTGTTTTGTTGTGCCTTGTATATTTAGAAGCAGGTGTAATTCGGAGAAAAACAAGAACAGGCATGAATGTGGGGTTGGAGAAGAAAAGAGTAAAAACAATTATCTCACCAAAGGAAAAGCAGACATAATAGGAATGAACTGGTGATCACTGTAAGTATAAATATGTAGAAAGCTGCAGAAAATCTTCAGGGTGCGAAACAAAGCAGGTGACACGGATTGGTCCTGAACAATGGGTTGGATGCATCGGTGCACATTGTTTCATCATTCCATGCAATCTGACACGGTGCTGATGGGAAGTGGCAGGAGACCTCCACTCTGATGAGGTTTGGACCTCAGAGAAAGAAGAAACTGAAGAAGGGGCTGGTATGCCAACATAACTCACCATCTGAGCTTCTGTCGGCTCATATTAGGCCACATAAAACTGCAGCTAAAAAAGAGAGGAATGAATTATAGATGTTGCTTGTTGCGTTATCATGCAACAAACAACGTCAGGGGTGAACAGCAGCCTTTGTTTCCTGCCACAAATACTGTTTTGTGTACAGACCAACAAGTTACATTTTGGTCTCAAGTGACCAGGAGCACTGTCTTTCACGTGTCTGCTGTGTCGCATGGTTTATGGTAAACACCAAAGGGGTCTGAATTTAAATATATGACACATTTTTACATTTTTAGATAGAAAATCATTTAAAAACATATAATTTTCCTTTCACATTAACGTTATGTGCTAATTTGTGTTTACATAAAGCCCCAACGAAACAGACATTTCTTTTGAAAAGTAGTAATTCTAAATATGAATTCAATGTGAGAGTTACTTCTGTGTTTTGGAGGCAGTTTTAGTCTGCATCCTCTGTTCGAACAAAAGAAAGGCATCAACTGTCTTTCCTTGCAGGGTTGTTGGTGCTTATCTCCTGCGGTCATTAGGCGAGATGTGGGTTACACCCTGGGCAGGCCGTCAGTCCATCACCAGGCAACACGAAGACAAACAGGGCAACCCACCATGCACAGACACACACACAGACACACACACACACACAGACACACACACACACACACACACACATCTGACGACAATTTGGAGAGACAAATTACCCTAACAGTCATGTTTTTGGACTGTGAGATGAAGCTGGAGAGAAACCCATGCATGTACATGGAGAAAATGCAAACTCCATGCAGAAAGACCCCAGGCTGGGGTGCAGTGCAACCAAATGCACCTCTGTGCGGCCCCAAAAGAAAGGTCATTATGAAACCCACTGCCCTGAAGCCGTAAAACAAGGGGAAATAGATTGCAATGCTGCATTGAATTACTCTGAAAACAAGAAAGGCACAGAGTTAACAAGACATTTATCTTGAATTTGTTGGTGAATTCTGAGTTCAAAAAATATTGTGTGATTAATTCTTGTAAATCGGTGGCAGAAAAATACAAGAAAAACTGAAAAAGGCCATGGCCAGTGAAGGAAGCACCACCAATGCACATCCAGGCAAGCAAAGCAAAAACTATATTTCATTAACTTTATTTACTGAGATAAATCCAAATTATAATGTTTGTTGGATTAAATTCTGTTCCTCATGTTGAAAAAAACTTACATCCAAAACTAACTTCAGTGTACCATGTAAAATCATATGAAACATATCAAATCTTATATATGAGTGATATATTTTATATTGTGTGAGCAAAAACTCTCACAACATAGTTTCAAAGACTGAATGTTTCATTTGTTTGGTTGATAGCACTGTTGCCTTGCAAAATGAAGGTCCAGAGTTCAAATCTGTGGTTGGGGTTTCAATGCATGGAGTTTGCAAGTTCTCTTTGTGCATGTGTGGGTTCACACCAATAAAATGACCATTACATTAATCTAAATTGTCTGTAGATGATTGTGTGCATGGTTGTGCGTTTCTGTCCTAACAGTGATGGACTGACCAGACCTCCTGTCCAGGGTGTACAATGACCACTGGAGACCAAACCCCCTCACCACGCACCCAGCAAGGGCAGGTGGTATAGATGATGGATGGGTGATAAGCATAAATGTTCCTGTATGTTTGAACCAGTGATGTGTAGCGAGGTTAATGATTGGTGAGGCAAAGACTCTTTTTGAATCAGAAGTAAATTCGAAGCTTCTGTTTCAGTTTTTTGAATAATTGGAACATTTGTGTCATTTTAACAACTTCTAATTATGCTTTAATCAATTCCATGCTATTTAATAATATGATAGCTTGAAAAATAATTTAATATTTGATATTGTGTAAAAATGGTTATGGTTATTTTTGGCTGATCTTTTTTTTTATTTTTGCCCCCTATCATTGAGGCATTTTCTGCCTCACCCTGGACATTTTGACTGCGCATTTAAGGCCAATCAGAAAGACTAAATATGTCACATACATTTGGTGAATATATAAGACAGACTGTAGAATGTCAAAATGTGTTGTACATGTTTAATCAAACATGTAGGCTACATAGGCAATATAAAGAGAAACAGAAATGAGCATGCGCCAACTGCCTGCTTCATTTACTGTGTGTGACACAGCGCCACCAGAGGTGAGGCACAGCACTGCACTGACTCGCCTCACACATTATCCGCCTCACACCGCAGGCATTGCCTAAATTTATATAAATTCAGTGAGTCTGACCATAATAATGTTGAAATATTATAGAAAACAAATTTACACAACAGATAAGTTTTAACACTGATTTTCTATTATCCTGGTTTGAACCAAAGACTGTATATAAAGAGGTTTGAACATACACGTCTTCGTTGACTGATGTGTCATTCCGGTCCTGCACTGCCACCTCCTGCTTTTAATAGGTAACAGCCCACGCACAATTTGACGATTAGCTTTTAATTTCAAACATGATGGAGGCCCCTGCAAGGATCCAGAAGGTATCACGAAGTGGTTCAAGGATCAGACTTCAGAGCATTTATATTTTAGGCTTGTGGTCAAGAAAATCCCCAGATCTTAAACCTACTGAGAACTTGTGGTCACTTCTCTAAAAGCAGGTAAAGAAACCTAGGCCAATAAACTGTGATCGACTCTACACTAAAAAGATAAGAATGGAATGATTTGGTCCAGAAGAATTGTCAATGATACATATTTGATTTCAATTTGCTAATAAAAGCTTTTGAAACATTCAAAAGTTGTAGATGTATATTATAAAAAGTTCAGGACAACATAAATCTAAAAACTTCTCAATTACTATGATCCTCAAAGATGCAGTTAAGACATAGACGTTTAATATGAACAAACTCTGTTTCAGACAGACATGGGAAATTAATTCATAAAACGCTGTAAAACATCTTGTCTATGTCTAGGTTCTATCAGGGGGTAATGATTTTCACCCCAGTCTGTTTCTGTTACTGTCTCCACACATTCTATTAACAGGTCAGACAGAACAGAGAGATGAGCATCTGGGTCATCTAGCAAACATCATTTTCAGAGAAGTAGATATTAAAGCACAAAGCTGTTTTAAAAAGCTATTTTACAAACATGTATCGCTGAAAGGCAAGATCACTTAATAACATTTTAAAGGAATAGCAAAAGGGAACAGTTTCAATGTTTTTTTAATGAACTATCCTCTTTTTATCTTTTCCATTGGTGGCAGATATGTGCATGATTATGATATTGTTTTATTTTTCTATTGTATGGAAACCACTTTTAGGCTCTTTTCCCAAAAATATCCTGTGTGAGTAAATAACCTTGGATGTACAGTTCTAAATCGAATAAACTGATTGATGTCTAGACTTTGACTAGGCAATTAAAACACATTGATTCGTTTCCTTTTCACTCAGATTTACTGCTGTCTGAGTCCTTGCACTGTCTTAAAGACCCAGTTTGAGCTATGCTACTGCTACAGAAGTATTATTGTTCATTCAGATGCAGCTTTGTAAACCTAAGTCATGGGGCCATGTTATTTCTCAGAAACAAAGGTCTATCATTTAACCCTTCTTAACTAGGCATCTTGTTCAATATTTCTCTTACTGTCCTACCATTAAGTTTATGTTGTAACGTATGAACTCAGGGATGAAGAGTCTGAGGTGAGGCCTTTGAATTTTTTGCTGTTAGGATTTGGATTGTATGACTGGGTTTGGTGCAGGTTCTCCCCATGGATGCGTGGTTTCCCTCCCGATACTCCAGCTTCCTCCAACAGTCCAAAAACATGACTGTTAGGTTAATCGGTCTCTCTAAATTGCCCTTAGGTATGAGTGTGTGTGTGTGTGTGTGTGTGTGTGTATGCATGGTTGTTTGTCCTGTGTGTCTCTGTGTTGCCCTGCGATGGACTGGATGTTTAGGGTGTTCCCCGGCTCTCGCCGATGAATCCTGAAGATGGGCACCAGCTCCCCCGCAGCCCTGCAGAGGATAGATAATGGATGGATAGACTGACTGGGTTTGGATCAAGCCAAAGATGTCTGACAGGTGGTACTTTGGACTCCAGAATACATTTTTGCTTAGTGTATGAGTTTGTGGGCAACTGAATGACATGATCCTAGGTCCTGTTGCTGCAAGATAAGCCCAAATCGTCATGCCTGCATCACCCTGTGTGACCTTCGGTGCGAGGTGTCTGATCTGATATGGTGTCCTTGGTTTTCTTCAAGTGTCTCTTCTTTAGTCTCATCTGTCCAAAGCCCAAGGGAAAGGCATATAACGAGACCATAAAGTTAAATTTTCTATGGGAACTTTTTTCTTTTAAAATCATACGTGAGAATAGAATACAGTAGAATAGAAATAACATTTTTATGTCTCTCGTTTAGGTTTATCAACAGTGAATTGACAGGCATTTGAAGCATACATTCACACAGATGTAAAAATGACTGTACAGTAAAGGCAAATTACAGCATAACAAAAAATACCATGCAGTTATTCAAAAGTAGCATACTCAGATTCAAAGAAATGTGCTACTGAGTAGGATCACTTTAAAAATGTACATGTCCATGCATATTCGTGTTAAAACAACAACAACAAAACAACAGACTACAAGAAATTGAACAACTGTGAACATAACAGAAGGGACACTTGTTGAGTTTGTTTGGATGAGTGATGGTAACAAAATCTAGCAGCTGCTGGGAGGAAGAATCTGCATTGATACTTGTTGGTGCACCTGAATGCAGTTTATCACTGAAGGATCTCTCCAGTTTTGCAACAGCTTCATGGGAGACATTGTCCAACAGTGATGCTATTTTTGCCAGAGTTCTTTTGTCTCCCACCACCTCTGCTGGGTTGAAGGAGCATCCCTGGCCTTCCTGATGATCTTATCCAATCGCTTCATCTCAGCTGAAGATAAGCTGTGGATAACAACACTTGCCAACTTTATGTTAGGTCAGATCTTTTCACAGTTTTAAGGGTGATTTTGACGATGTCCTAGTAAGACACTAGATGGCGCGCTTGAACAGACTCTTCTTCCAATATCGTCTTCAATAAATTCTGAAAATTTCGGTAATTTCATTTAAATTTGTTCTAATTATCTTGATCTTGTTTTTTTAACTGCGTCTTTTCGTGGGTTAGTTATATGTAAGAATTCAACATGGATAGAAAAGAAAAACAACTATCTCACTAAAACTTCAATAGCCTACGTAAATCAATATTTTAGTTACTTTTGGGACTGACGTTTAATAAAATAACCAAGCTCATCTGTTGCAGATAAAAGATGAGAACCAAAGATACGTCATATATTTTAAATTCGAGGAAATATTTGGTCCAATTTCCCAGTCTCCATACACTTATTTCAAGATAACACGTGTGGCTGTGCCATTACGAATCTTTTTCAAAACTACGCAAATGTGTGTGCATGTAAACATTTTGATAGTTATTCTTAAGAAAAAAAAACAATATCCTGTATATATAGCCCATTTTTCACTGATTCACAGTTTGCCTACTATTATAGATAGGGCACATTATAACTATCTATCTTAGGTTAAATACCCCATGGTGACGTGATGGTAGCATGAGGAAATGATTACGTGACGCTACTTCAAACACCTTATGTCACCCTTTCGGTTGACTCCCATGTTGCTCATTAATTTGAATTGATGGGGTGTAATAATTTGTCATCCTTTGAAAAAAAAGTGAAAAAACCTTATTTTGAGTTACTTCTAAGCGTTTTATCTTAATTGTCGCGCTTACTCTATCTCAGAGCAACAGGTGCCACTAGATGTGGCGCTGCGTTTTTTGGTACTCGATATTTTCTTGGCCGTATTTAAACATGTTTTATGACTATTAAGGCAGAAAATGGTTTTAGTTAGTTTTGAGTGTCAGACATGTCGACCATAGTAGGGTTTATTATTTAGGCGTGTGAGGCTGTTCTACACACCTGTAGGTTATATAGTCTATGATCAAATTGAATGTCATATTTTTTCCTGTGCTTGTAAACGCCTCCCTCACCCCGCCTTCTGACTCGCTGTCTTCTTGAGACTTTGAGCGCAGCTCACAGTGAAGACCCAGTTGACTGCAGACGTCAGGTCCCTCAGAGGAGGTCTCATCCCTTCAGCTTCTTTCGGACCCTTCACACACAGATCCCGCACTCAGGATGTCTCCATCCTCATCCCCCCGGGTCTTCACCGAGAGGGAGGTGGCCCGCCACTCCACGAAGGACTCCTGCTGGGTGCTGCTGGGGACCAGAGTCTACGACGTGACCGCCTTCCTGCGGATGCACCCGGGCGGCGAGGCGCTGATACGGAGCCGCGCAGGGAAGGACCTCACCCGAGAGATGGAGGGACCCCCGCACCGACACTCGCCGAACGCCCGGCGGTGGTTGGAACAGTACTACATCGGGCAGCTGGACCGGGACAGCGCCGCAGAAGAGGTACAGGTAAAACCCGGGCGTTAACTGACCCGTTGCTTTCACCCCAACCCTAAAGCTCATCCCGGCTCATCACAACACGGTAAAAACACGAAGGAAACCGCGTGGGTTTTACACGTCATGGTCAGAAAACCTGCTTTATTTTCTAACAGGCTGGAAGAGGATTTTATTTTGTCATGAGAAAATTATTAGTTTCAGAAAACCTTGTGACCGTTACCCGACCGTTACACAGTTTCATGTATTTCTGCCTGGAAGTTTGGAGGATGTTTGATACAGGCGTGATTCAGGACTCCGCTCCCTCTACCTAAATGCCAACCTAATGGGTCTCTGTCACTTTAAAATGCTCAGTGCTCACCTGGTGCGTGGAGGTGATCAGCCTGTGACCCTTCTCAGGTGTTAGGAGGCCTACCTGGTAGGACTGTACCTCATAGGTCAGACTAGTTTGTTAAGCCATTGGTCATGTATCAGGTATCTGTAGCCTACTATTGGCAGCGTGGGCAGGTGTCAGGTCCTACTGGAAAATGAAATCAACATCTTGTTTAATATTTCCTGGTAGGTGACTTTGGACTTGTTAAAACCCAGTGAAACAAAACTAGCAGATGACATGACTTCTCAGATTATCCTGAACTTCACACTGGAACTTCAAACAACTTTTATTCTGCCCCCCCCCCCCCCCCCCCCCCCCCCCTTCCCCTTCCCCTCCTCTCTCCCTTCAGATGCAAATGAATTGATTTCCAAATCAGATATTGAATTGACTGAATAGAGGACTTTGTTTCAGAGACCAACAGGCCAGTTTTGTTTTTTCTTCTTAGCCCAGACAATACGGATCTGACATTGGTCCTGGAGTGGCGTAACACAAGGAATGCAACAGTTGTAGCCTATGTCCTGGTTACATCTTTATATGGTGGCTCTTATGCGTCTTGTGCATCTCATCCAGATTCTTAAATGGGTTTCGCTTTGCAATCCTCTTAAGGTCGTACTTATCCCTGTTGCTTGTGTACCCCCTTTTTTTTTAAATCAGTTTTTCCTTCCACCCAACTTTCCATGAGTTGGCCACAGTAGGCTAACTGGCTAACAGTTATTTTAGCAATGACCTTTTGTGACTTCCCCTCTGTTCCCCCTTCAATGACTCTCTGCTGGACTGTGAAGTCTGTAATCTTCCTCGTGATTATGTTGGTCAGAACATTTTCATTGATTTCAGTCATTCATTGGTTTTATCTCCTAATTTACTAAACAGAAAAAAAGAACCTCTGGTGTTTCAATAGCTGTGAACCCTATTAATCAGAATTAAAATTATTGCTTGGATTACTGTATTTTACTATTTTAAAATTAATGTGCTGTGTGAAGCCAATATAAGAATAAAAATATCACAATCTTTGCATCATTGGAAAATGACCTTTACAGCAATAGCCACTGGCTCAGCTATTTGGTCCAGAAAATGACAAACACATTCAACTTGTATCTTTTCCCCTTCATCTAAAACTAATCTTACTGGCTGCCAATTTTGAGGATATTATTTATATTTATATATTCAAGTTCAGAGCAGAGTATCTCATTTTGTCCATTTTAAGTTAGGATTATGTGTTTGATTGTATAACTCTGATAAGCTAGGGAGCCTCCAGAACGCTTTGTAGCTGGTGGCCCTCGAATAATTATGACTGGACACACCAAAACCAAAAGCCATACACAAAATGTCAGGACTCTTGTCGAGGCATTTTGCAATGATGGGGCGTTTGCAACCACAAACAGCAGCTGGTCATCTGGTGCGCTCAGTCTGGCTGTGATCTTTTTGACCATTTTGCTGTTTTTTTAATGTTTCTTTCGCCGTCGGCTGGCTCAGTGTTTTTGTCAGAATGGAGTATCAGATTTGTTGTGTTGAATGCAGCTCAGTCTTTTCCACCACGCGAAAAGCCAAATGTGCACACCTTACAGGTGGCTGCTGCGCTGCCTTCACTGTCCAGTTTAAAATACGCGAAAACTGCAGACATTTTCGCTGTAGTGAGGCGTTTGCCCTGCATTAGCGTACTAGCTAACAGCTCACTGTTGTCTGAATTCCCCACCTGCCGTAAATTGTGACGTTACGGCATTGTTGTTGTCCATGCAACAGTGAATATTGATGTAGTGAAACTTTTTGAAATTAAAACCAAGTCATTCCGTTTGACAATCTCTTTCTCAGGATGAATTTAAAATGGCATGCTTGTTGGTTTTATAAGGTTATATCCGATCATTTCCACCCGATTTCGATCATTTTAAAACCATGTGATCGGATTGAGACATCCCTACTTCAAATTGTTTTTAATGAGTTTTCTATAATTTTCCTGAAAAGAATATTTGGGTCTGTAAGCATCAGCTGAATCGGAGCAAAGTTGAATCTATTGACTTTACTGGGTGTTTTCTCACAGATCTCCTCCTTCCCCTAGCCTGTATTGGTTATAAGGGAGGGAATGAGGAGAAGCCGAGCGCAGGTTCAGTGGTTGTAAGGAGGGGCACACAGGTGATATGGCGAACCTGTTCGCCTGATCCTGAATGGGTGTGGAGGGGCTCGGTGTCGATGAACTATTCAGGGGCCCCGAGTGAAAGAATGGGATGAGAACAGAGAAGAAACTGGTTTGTCTTGTCCCATTAGAGAGGTTTTCAAATGTGTGTGGAAAGGGGATAGTTTTTATCCTCTTGTTGTGGCATGAACTCACACCCAACCTTTGCTTCCTGTATTCCTGTGTGTGTTGGTCTCTGTGGACAGCGTTTGCATAAATCTCTTGTTGAGAAGAGTGCACATTTACATGTATGGCCACTTACTAGTCTGTCCAGGCTGCATCTCAGCACAGAAAGTTCAACCAAAATAACAATATCATCCAGGTTTTAGGGATGCCATACATGTCATCAAAATGACCTTTGGCTGCTCTTGTTTCAGTTAATCAGCGAGTCAAACAGAGGATGTGTTAAAGCCACCCTGCAAGCATTTTCACACCTTCTCACTGAATAGTTTTGAGGCCTTACTTCTAGTTGTGGCTGAGTTATTTCCTTTTTTTTTTTTTTTTTAACACGTGTCCTGTTTGGCAGTGTGGAGCAAGTACCAAGTAGAAGAACAGATTTACTTTCACAAGCGGAGCACTACAGCTTTTGCTATAGTCCTCCACTTGATATGTGTGAAAAATCTTTATTATGAATTGCTGGGGTTTTTATTTCCTGATGTTATGGACACGGAGACGGAAAATTAAGGGGAACAAAGAAAGAAGATGAAGAAGAGAGGTAGTAATTTTCATCACTACAGAAAGTAAACGACTTTGTTTGGAGATAAATCAGCTCTGAGGTTGGTGAACTATACCAGTCTGAATCTGTGGGAGAAAAAAGGCTTTGGTCTAAGTGTCATTCCCCCAACAGCCTTTAAATAAAAAGAGCAGCTATGATGGTGACAGAATAAGTCATCAAACTAATAAAACCTGGTAGTTTAATGTTAAAACATACAGATTTATACAGATTAATTTTTTTTGCAGATTTTTTTCCTGATCAATTATTACACAATCTGGTCTACGAACAGATATCAATGGCAGCAGACTTTTATCTGCAGAAAAGTACATCACTATCTTTTATCTTTGTACAAGGGAGTTGTGCTGAGAGTAAGACTCAGAAAATGTTCTTAGTTTGGAATTTGATGCAAATCTAATCTGGATGACTGAATAGTTTGTTTCATTTTCTGTTAAGATTCATGGTTTTTATGTTGTCTGCAAAGTCTGAACTCTGATTTAAGTATTTTCCAGGTCTGGATAATTTTGGAAAAATAACAAAGTATGATAAACTGTTTGATACTAACGTTAATTCTCTATGATGAATATCTGAATTTCTAAAAAGAATTTTCTTGACCAGTTTGGTTTTTACACAGTTTTTCTTGATCTGGTTGCCATAATGTCCTCCTGTGTGTCTTTCCTTCCTTCCATGTATCCTTGGCCCTGTCTGTTGATTCAGCTGATATTTAGTCCCTCCGTTCATCCAGGTTTTTATCAGTTTGTCCTAGTAACCAATCTTTAGTCCAGTAGTCCTTTCAACCACCTTCTGTTTGTCCAGCCAACTGCCTCAACCAACTAACCAAGCACCATTTTATATCTTTCTTTCTCTTCATTCACCTATTCAAATTGTAAAAAAAAGACTTTTACTCTGAGCTCCTCATCCTTGAACTTTTTAGGAGTTTTGGACTGTGAACCTAATCTATTAAATCTATATGTAGCAGGTAATTGATTATAAATCCTTCCAGTTCTGTTGTTTCTGGCAGATATTCTTATCATCCTAAGATGGCAAATTGTCAACTCTGGGTACTTGGTGGTCTCAGGAACAGGAGGTGATGAGGAAGATGTTATCCTTGCTTAGTGATGTAGTCCTCCAGGTACCGCTCTATAGAACAGGTTGACTTGATCTGCTCATTTTTTGATCTGTCAGGAACCTAACTGAGAATGTTACATTTGTCCTCATTTTGCTCAGTAATCATTGGTCTGTAAAAGACAACACTGGGTATAATGTTAAGCCACACTGTTAATTCATATTCGCGCTCTTGAGTTGGATCCAATGACTATTTGAGATTAAATCATACCACCTACATAAGAGGGTTATTTTAATCTTTGTGATTGTGTTCCAACATGGTGGAGCTTAAAGACTGGTTAAAAATGAACTGAACCATCAATAACCCAATGGAAAAAATGGTTGTGATAAGATTTACAGCAATGCATCATCAACAGTGGTCCCATATGGTTCTTTTATTGCTCCCAGTTTCTGCTTATTGGAGGGTTATCCAACCATGTGCTGGTTTATAGCTACTTTATGGTTCCACATTCATGGTAGAAGTTCAGCTTGTTCAACAATGATGGATAAAATGAGGGAGTTCACCAATCCTAATAATTTTATATAATCATAGTGGATATATTTAAATATTAGATTAGCAGATTAAAATGTGTAGCAATTAGAGGGATCAAATCTGAGATAAAATTTATTTATTTCTTTACAGTAAGAATTTATGGGAAGAAAAAGCCAAAGACATTGTAAAGCATAAGATACTGCATATCTGTGCTGATTCGATTTACAGGTGTCTGACAATAGTCACGTTACTTTCGGATTATATAAATAAGTAACAAAGAGAAGCTATTTCTAGTTATTGATCAGCCACATCAAGCGTGACTTTAGTTATTTTTCCAAAATTTATAGAGATGGATTCTATAAAGAATATCACCTCCATTTCAACCTTGGTGGGAGTTAAATTTCAGTTCTGGCCAAATCTGCTAAATATTTTCACTGAGATGTTTTGTTTTTATCAATGGCAACAGATGGTCTTAATAAGAATGTTGCCAAGTGTTTGGAGGTAGGAAAAAAAAGTTTTCCAAAATTAAATGATTTATCTCTGAATAATGAACCAAAAAATAAATTTGTTTTGTGAAACTTAAGGCTTTGTAACAGTGTGTTCTAGGACAATTTTGGTTATTCTGTACATTAATAATGAGCACAAGGTTTGAATTTTTCTGTTTGCTGACCTAATGTGAGTTTTACAAGGTGCCAGTTATGAACAACAAAGAAACCTTTCCCTTTTATCTTTCTAGATGTTTGTACATGGTTAAAACTGATGTGACTAATGTGGATGCAGGATCCTGTCGGATATTGGAAGAACGTGGTACGAGTTAATTACTGATGAAATTTATTTAGCATTTCACTGAAAGCCGGTGGCTCTTCTGCTGCTTTGTCATTTAAAAACACTAGAAACACTTTCAGGAGGAATTATACGACATGTTAAGGCATCCCTGTTGGCAGTAAAAACGACATCAACCTAAGCAGCATCTGTGTTTATTAGATGGCAGACAGCCTGTAGTAACACCACAAAAGGTCGTTTTAGAGAATGATTGTGGGGTAAATATCAGACTGGGGACTAGAAAGAGACTCGCAGGGTCTTTTACTTTTTCAGTGTTCTCAGTATTTTTAAAAACCTTCAGAACGTCAATATGTATGTTAGATTTTTCTGCAGAGGTCAGACATTAAATCTGTAATGTGTTAAGAAGTGGATGGATGTGAGTGGTCAATGTATGGATGAATAGATTGGAAGGTGCTTAAAAGATGGACTGAGTGGAAGATAAATGAATAATAGCTGGATGAGTGGAACAAACTGATGGAAAAATGAAGAGAGAAATTGATGGAGTAATGAGTCGAGGATTGACTAACCGATGATTGAGAGAAATGCATACGATTGAATGGATGCAACTGTTTGACAATGAGAGGTTTACGGTCTGGGAGTACATTTTTCTATACTGATCTAGATCAGCATTATAGAAAAATGTTATGTTTTTCCTAGGAATGCTGGAGCATCATCTATTATCTGACTGCAGATTTATCCAAAAATAAAGGAAAACAAATCCTGAAATGTATTAATATTTTATTTAGATGAAGGCATCTGGAAATGTTGAAATTAATTTTTTTTTTAACCAGAAATCCAAACCTGTAATTTAAAACACTAAATGTGTCTTCCAACATGGCTGCCTGGGAGAATTGTATTTATTTAATTTTTTATACTTGAATTTCTGACCTTTTAATTGCTTTAGTGAGGTTCTTTGAGACAAAAAGTTACGGTATTCAACAAAGAGTCAGTGAATCCCTGATCAAGAGTAAAGATCACATGATAGATTTTTATTTTATTTAATGTCTGCATTTATTTACTTTTTCCCCCCAAGATGATCTCAGTCACGGGACCCTTTCAGGCAGGTTTGGAGACAGAATTGAACTCCTGCGGCAAGAGCTGACCTTAAAATGGCAGTGTGGATGGTCCGGTTTGAAGCTTTATCTGCTACAGCAGAACACCTGTAGCTGTTTCCGTCAGTGTCTGACATGTACATGCAGTTTTACAATCAAACAGAGAGACCGTTTACACCCACAACAGCTTCAGCTGGTCAGCGACGCATAGTCATGGCTTCTGCTCAGAACCAGTGCTGGGAACTAGTTAGTCTGAGGGGAAAGTAAAACCAGAACTTGATCCAGTTTGGAGAAGAGAAGGTGTTTTCCAAGCATTTATTTCTGAACTGTTTGATCTAAACATTATTTGTTTTGCTCTCTGCTTTATTTAAAGTTGTTAGACTGGCCTTGTCGTCCTCTTCTGTATGCTACAGCAGACACTAGATACTATATTTTTAATATACTTGGCAGCACTGGAGTTGATCTGTCAAATAGTTTTTTGTTTGAAATGTTTTTTTGTGTGGATTTTATGAAGTTGAAAATGCAGCAATTGTGGAAAACCTCTGAGACTGAAATAAGTGCTGATTAACAGCTCTACTGTTAACTAATATGAGTCTCTGAAACAATTGAACTTTAACAGTGTCTTCATTCACAAAACATACAAATTAGTTTCCCTTTTAGGGTGTTTCATAAGCTGCAGCAAGAAGGTCCTGGGTTCGAATCCCGGCCTGTTGTCTTTCTGGGTACTCCGGCTTCCTCCCATAGTCCAAAAACTGTTAGATCTAAAATTGTCCTTAGGCATGTGGTTGTTAGTCCTGTATGTCTCTGTGTTGCCATGTGATTGACTGTTGACCTGTCCAGGGTGTACCCTGCTTCTCGCAGAGGCTAGATGGGTACAGAACTACAGAAAATGGATCGATGTTTCATAATGAACCAATTATTATAGTCAGTCGAAAAATATAAGATGTTGCTTATCACAATTAAAAGATTCATCTATCCATTATCAATACCAATATTCATTGCTTGCTCTTTGCCTTTGACTAGTGTTAAAATTTACAAAATGGAAACAATCTGATTGTCAAGCTTCAAATGCCAACAGGAAGAGGTCAGCTGTTTTCAAAGCGTGTGGTTTGGTGAACACAGTGGTTTATAGTTGGAGAATAGTGACCTAAATGTCCCCAATCAACAATAAAGTCTTAAAATAGTACCATCATAAAACATGGACAACGGACCGCCTCATGTACCAGCAGCAGATGAGGTGACTAATCGATGCCCATACACTGAACTGTGCCAAAGTTTTAAACCAACCCAAGAACCTCTTTATATTTTCCTTCCAGCCATCCTGCCATAGACTGTATATGACTGGACGAAGCCTCAGTGATGTCACCCATTGGTTTCTGAAGAGCAAAAATGAAGCCAAATGGGCTGTTCCCACCGCCGCCATCTTGTCTGTGTCACGCGTTTCGTCACTCCCAGAAAATACAAAAATGGGCAAAGAGGTGGAGCTGAGAGTGGCGCTGTGAGGGCGGGGGCGGATGATTGACACTCTGAGCCGATGTAGCCGGGAGCTAGTCCTGGAGCTAACTGAAGCTAATTGAAGCTAACGGAGGTTAGCGGGCATCTTTAGCCTGAAAGCCGCAGTAGAGCAACTCTGCTACCCTCCTCATTCCAGGCTGTAAATACAATATTAGATCGGTAAGTTAACATTTAAATTGAAATAATTTATTCAAATGAAATGATCATTAACTTAATGCAAGTTTTCAATAATATTTTTAACTTAGTTATTAATAGTGAATGAGATCTATTTAGTCTATGCATGATCAAGCTAAGTAAGTAAGGATAGTTCACATATTTATATTAATACGTGTTTGTATTTACCCTAATTGTTAGTGATTGTACTACCATGTAGGATCTCCCAGTTAAAAAAACTGTTCCCACAGCTATTGTAGATTAGCAACAGCTAATACGAATAATTTCAATCCTAGTCAATTCTGCAATGTATGTATTTTACTAATCATTTATTGAGGTCTGGGAAGGAATAAGTTGCACTTTTAGTAAGACACTTGTGTTTCTTTTTATAGATTTTGTTTACCAGGTCACAATGGTTGCATGCCTGTCCTCCACAACAGCCAAACAAAGCAGAAAATGTAAGTACCTGTCTCCATCACTTCATGTAGAATTTTAATAGTATTATACTTTCAACCGATAAGCCACACCTGTGCAACTGCCATTCATTATGCTAGTTTTTTTTTCCATAGCCATTTGGATCATTGGAGACAGCTATGTCTGACATAGTTCTGAGAAAGCTGAAGAAACCATCGGAGGAAACCTCGGCCTCCCAGACGTCCGCATCTCCTGGTTTGGCTGGGGGGGCTGAGGTGGAAAGGAGGAAGAGCAGCTCAACATGTCCTCATCATCAGCTGTGGCAGAGATGACATGGGGGCGGTCAGCAGTGTCCAGTTGGTGAACATGATGGAAGACCTTCACCAGCTTAACCTTCTCCACCCTCAGATATCCATCATCTTCTCCCTCATCAACCAAAGGCGTCGATAGAGGGCAGGTGTAAACCCAGCAAAAATAGAAAAACCCAGCAGGTTTGTCAACAGTGTTATGGCTTATTTTATTCGTAGATTAAATAGTGCCATCTTTACGCATCCTCACATTAGACAAGACAGTCCTCTTGAACAATTGATGTTAAAGCAAAAAATATAAATATAATCCTGATTATGTCTAATGTGTTGTTGGTGTAGTTTTTTTTTATTTCAACAATTACAACTGTTGCCATAACATTGTTGACAACTCTGCCCCCCCCCCCCACCCCATTTTACTGTACATAAGTCTCATTTGCTTTATGGCCCCCCTTGATTTTTTTATGTGTCCCTTTCTTTTATAGAATCTTGTTTAAAAAAAATTAATGTTTTATTCTCTATAATGACTGAAAATTCTTTCAACAGTATATAACAAGGGAAAAAATAAAACAAAGTAATTAATCAGCCAACTGCATTTTTGAATTTGATAAATTCCTTCAACATCTCAATATTAAAATAAATCTTGGTGTCTGTAATATTACAAAGCCAAATCATACTTCTTATGAGACTACAAAACTATTATTTTTTTTTCCTGAAATGGAAACAATATCTGTGTGAAAGAAAAACAAACTTCATTCATTTGTTTATTTAATCAAAAACAAAAAACGGACAGCACCTAACGATATGAAAGAAGTGGCATTAAAGATGATGCACATATAATGTTAAGTACTTCTCCTTATGATCTTCCTGTAGTTTTAGGCGATTGATATAATCTGTAAGAAAAAAAACCCAATGTATATTAAAAACTTAAAATTTCAACATTGCCCGTCTTAGTTGGTAACCCACTCACCACAACAAGACAAACGTGCTGTAAACAAATGAACACACAGACATAACACTTATGGGTGTATGTATAAAAGTACAATGAAGGTGAATGAAGGCAGTCCATGGCGGCAAGCTGTTAGCCACCAGCCTTAGCGCTGACGGCTCATCTGAGACCTGTCAATCAAAAGGACACGCCCCTAATTATTCATAATTTCAAGATTAAATTATGTCTAAACGGATGAGTTAGAAAAAAATTCACCCCCCTCAGAGTTGTCATGATGATAAACCTGACCTAATAAACCTAAAATGGTTTTTTGAACCAGGCTGTAAACATGTTTATTTCTGCTGTAAAGTTGGCCTTTTTAACATGGGAGTCAATGGGAACTTGCTCCTTTCTGGAGCCAGCCCCCAGCGGATGAGGGGTGAACTGCAATTTTTGTTACTTCCGGGATGGCTTCAATTCTGAGCGGCGGAGTTTGCCCTTTGCATCCTGCAAGTAATACTTTAAGTCAAGGGCTTAACTTTGGCTAAAAGTGTTTTTTGTAGCTGAAAGGTTGGCCTTTTTTAAATTTAAGAGCTTTCACAGTTACACAAAGATTGTAAACACTACTAAATTCAGGATTTAAAAAAGGGTGATCAGTTCAGTGTTTTTGTTTATTTATTTAAACAGTCCAGTAAATGCATTGACATACCCCAGTAAACTGTAAAAAACAAAGCAAGTTATTTATTTTGAACCTTTTTGGTTTTGTCAACATCAACATAGTTCATGCTGATAATTAGTCTCTCAATGAGTTTTAATTGAGGCCACAGCGAAGCACAGTGTTCCAGTTTCTCCACTCTTTCTTTGGTCCTCCACCTCTCCTGCGTCATCAGTTTTTCCCAACAAACCTTTTGGGCGGACTGCCTCTTTTACAACTCCTGAGAGCTGCTTATCACCGCGGTGATGCATTACTGGATATTGTTTACCTTCGCTGCTATAGAGACACTGCAATTAGTGCTCAGGTGGAGGCCTCAGGTGGCTATGCTCATTGCCACGATTACACCTGCAGAGGAGTGAGAGGGCAAGGTTCAGCAGGACATGGAGGGTGAGAGCGAATTTATGTGTTGAAGGTGCGGTTGATACTCGGGCCAGATGTGAATGTTTGATTTCACAGCAAAATATATCCAGATGTGGTCCATAATTATTTAAAATTTTAATTGAAATGAATTTCCTGATGGCTTAATCTCGTAATTTTGCCCTACGTTGCAAAATTTTCTAAAATCTACTGATGTATAAATGTTTTTTTGGGGGCGGGGGTTTCTTACTTAGTTTTGAGGCTTTTAGTACCAATAAAAAAAACTTGGCCAAAAGGCTATGGTGACTTATTTGCTTTTAATATCAAGATTAGCAGATCACATTTACAAATGTTTTTTTTTTTTTTTAAACAGACCAATTTTATTTTTCTTTTACATAGTTTGTTCTTTGTTTTGCTGGTGTCACACTTTTTAACTTCTATAATTATGCTTATTTGAATTTGTACTCTTGCTTTTTTTAAAACATCAAATTAAATTTAAAAACAGCCATAAGATTTTAGACAGCACACAAGTAAAATACATCTTAAGATCTAACTGAATGGCTAAATAAGTCAGTTTTATTTAGTTTTTTACTCTGTAGGTTACTTTGAACATGAACCATGCTATGTTTTAGAACGGTGGGCTTTAGTGGTTCGTGCATTTTGTTGGGCAATCGGTCTGCATGTGACCGTAAACTATTTGTGGATGCAACAGTTTGGCTCACCACACATGCTCAGAGGTGTGCTGTTGCAATGAAATGAAAGTCAGCCACATCCAAACAAGAGGAGATCCAACAAAAGGCATGAGAGAGTATCTAGTTATCCTTTGCTCTGGAAGAAGTATTCCTTCCTAATACTTTGCTCAATTGAAAAATACTTTATTGATCCCAGAGGGAAATTAAGTGTTGGTATATCTCATATAATTCATTCTTTAAGGAGTTGTTGTAGATGATTATGGCTGTGGGCAGGAAGGATTTCCTGTAGCGGTCTGTATTGCAGCGAAACTGAAGAAGCCTCCGACTGAAGACGCTCACCTTGAATGTGAACAAAACAAAGGAGATGATTGTAGATTTCAGAAGAAACAGGGATAAGTCAAACACTGTTTCCATCATGGGAGAAGAAGTGGAGATGGTTGAGGAATATTAATACCTCGGAGTTCACCTTGACAACAGACTGGACTGGAGGCGCAACAGTGAAGCCGTCTACAAGAAGGGACAGAGCAGACTGTACTTCTTGAGGAAGCTTAGGTCCTTCAAGGTTTGCAGCAAGATGCTGCAGATCTTCTACAAGTCTGTTGTGGAGAGTGTAATCTCTTCAGCCGTCCTCTGTTGGGGTAGCAGCATCAGAGCCAGGGATTTAAAAAGGCTCAACAACCTGATAAAGAAGGCTGGTTCTGTTCTTGGGACAACTGTGGAAAATCTGGAGATGATAATGCAAAGAAGGATTCTTCATAAAATCAAAAAAATTATGGACAACCCTGAGCATCCTCTTCATGAGACAGTCATACAACAACAGAGCGTCTTCAGTCGGAGGCTTCTTCAGTTTCGCTGCAATACAGACCGCTACAGGAAATCCTTCCTGCCCACAGCCACCATCATCTACAACAACTCCTTAAAGAATTAATTATATGAGCTATACCAACACTTAATTTCCCTCTGGGATCAATAAAGTATTTTTGAATTGAATTGAATTTGTATTACCTCGTTGTCCTAGTTACACACATGTATTAAATTGTATGTGCGGCCTGAGATGCAGACAGGAAAAACTAAAGAAAACAAAGTTTTTGCATCCCATAACCATCTTCAGCTTGATGGGTTTAACAGTTTTATAGTTCAGATTGAGTGAACTACAAACTGAAATGCTCTTGTGCTTTAAAAACACAGCAAACCTTAACATTTGCCTATGTTGAAGGCTGCAGATGTAAAATGAGTCATTACAGTAGTTAAATGTGTTTGACTTTAACAAGGTAGGACAAATTATATTGTTAAAATAAATTATTGGCTGCTTACAGACTAATTGGGATCATATGAACGAACTCACTGTTCAAGGGTGGATTCGGCTGCTGCAATTCATTGGTGTTTCTTTAGGTGGTATTTATTGGTGAAATCTATTGGTGGTGGTGAAACTACGCTTTCATACTGGGTGAATACTGATAGAACCTGTCTGGTCTTTGCAGGACCTTTGGTAAGAGTTTGGACCTCAATGAACTCTCCTTATAGGCATAATAGATATTGAGAGTTTCCCAAAGATTTTGAGAATGAAGAAATCCTCTATAGTGAGATTATGGTGGTGCCCAAATCCAATCCTGGAGAGCTACTATCCTGCATCCCTTCTGCAAGACACCTGAATCAGATGAATGGCCTCTGCAGAGCTGAAGGACATTCTGATGAGGGAATTAATCAGTATTACAGACACTGACATTATTATTATTATCATTAACATACAGTCAAAGCAAAAAACAACAAATTTGACATCTTTATTTTTACTCATTTAGGGTTTTTATTTAATTGATATTTAACACAATGTTAAATTTTGGTGTAATTGTTTCTAATGAATGACAACAAAGCAACTACTTTGTTTTTGTATACGTGAAGATAACACCCCCCCCCCCCCAATCAACAGTGGTGTACTTAAAAAGATAAAACTTGACTAAGTCAAACAACTTGATTATTCTAAAACTACCAACTTTTTTAAATTAGAGAAACCTCGGTTGAGTATACATCTGAACTTCTGAAAACTTCCCATCCATTCAATATAATCTCTTTTATTACCTCCTCTTCATTTTACAAAGTGTTATTACAGAGTTCTCTGTATTGTAGCTACTCCGCAAGAAGGTCCTGCGTTCACATTGAGTTGGGGGTGGTTCTGTGTGAATTTTGCATGTTCTTTCCGTGCATGCTACAAATTACTCCACCTTCTCACTGAAGGTCCTACATTGGCCTCCGTTATAGATGTGAATGTGTGCGTTTGCAGGGTTGCCAAATGGCCACCATTGAGAAATACACCAGCCTCTGTGGCCCTAACTAGTTTAAAATGGGTTGATGAATCATTGTATTAACTTTACCTGCCCCTCAGTCACCTGTCTAACCCTCTTATTGCCCTTTGGAAAAATAAAGGAAGTCCTAAGAAAGTAGTAAATGTTTATTAAGTTATGATTTTCCTACTTTTATATTTCAGCATCTTCATAATTTCAAATCTAAAATTAAAATGTGAAAAAAAGGTGCAATGTCCTGTTTGTTAGACTTTCCAACATCATGTGAGAATGAGGTCAAAAGTCTAATAATTAAAAGATTATGACTTCATTATGGGATGTTTAGTTACCCAGGAAGTTACTTATTGCCTTACAGCCCGTTAGTCCTTCATTTGGTCTTAGATTACTTATTAAAATGTTGTTCCTTATTTTGTATTTACAATGGTAGAAAAACTGTAAAAAAAAATATTCTAAAAATTTTGGTGACTCTTTCCTTTCTAAATTGCCATGTGTTCACATCAATTCAAACTCATCAGTTCGAGATGCATCTTACAGTTTGTATTTATACAATGCATCTTTGCCCTCTGCATATGGCACTAAAAAAGGGTCCTTCTACAAAGTTCATTAATGATTAATTTTACCTCTACAATGGACCTTGATTTATCCAGGAGAACACTAAATTGATGCCTAGCAGCTTTTTTTCTTTAGGAGATGCAATAGCCACAATGCAAACACATTAAGTGGAGTCGGAGAGTGTTTTCGTTGCAGTTTGGCTCGCTGTGTTTGTGGTAACATGACCCCTTTGTCCACATGTTCGCTGCTACAGCGCTCCTCTGATTGTTGCACATGCTCAGATCTGACACACAAAGCGAGAGAGAGGCCGTAAAATATCTGGAATCTTGAGTCCTCGTCACACAGGTTCGACGGGTTCTTCCAGTCGGTGAAACCAGTTTTCTTGTCTGCATACAGAAGAAAAAAAAACATCGACACTTGCTAAGGCTTGCGTCATCACCCTCACTCACTATGCCTTCCCTCATTTGTTTTAGGTTGTATCCCTTCCCTTGTTAAGTAACTCAAAGACATACAGTAAACTGAAGTAATACACAGGGGTTAAGTACTTGAATTTGTCATGCCTGCTTTGCAGAACTTAAGCAGTGTTTACATTTAAGAATTCCTAAATAATGTGCTGATGGAGAGGTTGACTCAAGGTTTTCTTTAGTTATGAATGTTTATCCAATCAGTCATTATAACTTATTACAGATCTCTGTGCCTTATACGGCTGCATACCATATCACCGTCTAGCTGTATACTACACACATTTATTATTTTAGTCACTTTGAGTTTAAGTATGCTCTACAAAAGATGAATTTGCAGGCAAAGTTTGAAAAAGTCAAACGTCAGAAACAAACATACAACTCAGAATAAAGACAAATAAGGTCAAATTAAGCAGGTTTTTTTGGTTTCCTTCAGGGACTCTATGCAGTCTTAAAGTCTAGAAAAGTCTGGAATTTGGTATCATTTTCCAAGTTTGGATGTATATGGAAACAGAGAAAATTATGTATAGAAACTGTGTGTGTGTGTTTCCAGATCATCATTTATTGAAATCGAAATTATAAAAATTTAATAACCTCATTGCTGCAGTCTGAACAATCGTTTGACCCTGTGTTTAATGATTACTAATGCGATAATGACTGCAATTTATTATATTCTGTGGCTTTACCTATAATATAAACCTGCTATTAATATAAATAACCAAATAATCCATTTAAGCCATAACTGTAATAAACAGATACAAAAATACTGCATCCATGTTCTCAGGGACAACAAATGTGGTACCGCCTACCAGGTTCATAGTCTAAATAAAAATAATGTCCTGCTAGTTTCACTTATATGGTAAAGCAGACTTAAAATTATTAGCCCGTTATTTAAAAAGATGACGCCAGTTACACTGTAGTGCAGACAAAAAAAACATTAAGCAGGTAAAGGCTCAATAACTCTAATTTAGTTGACCGACGTATAATGGATTCTGTTTACCTAAACCCTTGACCTCAAGGCAAATGGACCTCTGCAGAACCTATTTAACAACCTGCTGAGGTAATTAATTCCTTTTTAATCAGGTGTGTCAGAATGTTAAATTAAAGCATACAGAATAGAGTGCACGGATGACCAGGACTGGAAAACGCACATCTATAGCAGCATCTCAACCTATGGAGTCTGAAGAGAAACTGGAAAATCTTTGATTATTGATTAATCGACCCTTAATTCTAAAAATCGACTCCATTAATGAGACATTTTTTTGTTTTTTTTCTCCTTAACATGTTTTTTTGACAATGGCCTTGCACAACAAACCATGGTGGAGAAACTATGTGGTTCGAAGCTTCTCTGCTGTAATTCGAGGTGATGACTTGCATTTTAAACAAAAGTTAGCCAATACATTTTCCTGCACAAGGTAACATGGTCTGCGTCTAGTATGCCAAGAGTTTTACCCTGTTGTAAAATAATGACTTAGTTCTTATAGAGCCCAAAGTTCGGGCACAATGACATAATGGTGCAGTTAAAAACTTAGTTGCCAGATTAAACCACAGAGTTGGTTCGAGGTAAACCGGGCAGAATGGTGAAAGTGTTCTTTAAAGCCTAGTTTATAACTCTCCATTAGCGGAGACACGCAGCGCCATTATCCATTGACGCAAGGGCTCTCTGTCACTCACGCAAGGATGGACAGAGTAGAGCCCAATTTTTTTACTGTTCGTCGAACGCAACAGAGATTGCACATCTGTGATTGGTCAGCCCAACATCAGCCCCAGATAATTTCACCAGAGTGGTGCTCTATAGTCAATGTAATTAGGAGTCGACGCAGCTTTTGGACACTAGATGCTTTATATTACAAGGCTAGTTTATCTAATGTGGTCTTTTGGCCGTTTTGAACACAGAGAGGTGCAAAGAACAACTTAACAGACCGCTGTTAGTTTGTTTACATGCGTTTTTAGTGTATTCAATGAGCTGCACTTCTAGTAAAAAGGTTTCCAGCTCAATCAAAACTCTCTCTCTGTCGGCCATTGCGCCTTGAGTGGATGTGCGTTTACAAGCTGAAGTAAATAAACTGTTGTTGACCAGAGAAGTCACTGCAATGGTAGGCAGACCTGCCAGAAAAGATCTGCACCCCTTGCTGTCCTGGCGCAGAATTGCTTTGCAACACTGACACCAACGTAGAAGTATAAAAGGAAAATGTCTCCGTCAATACGTGTGCGTTTGGGTGCAAACTTTTTAACGGAGCTGCATATTTTAAGAGCAACACATTTTCGCATCGAAGGGGGGACATTCTGGACCAGTGAAACTTTTCCAATGGTTGTTTTGTCACAGAAAACTTTTAAATGTTATGCTTTCTAACTTTTCTTTATTTCTGAAATTATTTGTGCATTTCCACGACTTCCTGAAACATTAGGCAATAAATGGCGTTTGTTTTGAATTAAAATTAGCAAAAAAAGTATATTTGTCAGTACTAGTTTAAAATCAACTATATTAGTTGCATCAAACTGGGATTTGTTGAAAGCACTTCACCTCTCCTCCTCCCAAACTCCGAGTACAGAGGTTTCCCTACATTTGTCCTAATCCACCTCCCTTCCGGTCTGCTCTAATTTGGGAGTGGTGAGATGTTTCAGCAATGGATGACAAACACTTTGGTGCAATAAGATCAGCAATACGTGTAGCTGTGATGTATGGGGGCTGAAACCAGGCAGCAGAGGAGTTGGGCTCAGTCATCTGCTTTGAGAGAACTCAACTTTCACACATGGTCTGATTTTTCTCTTGATGCTGTCGTTATTGGATTGTATTTGCAGATTAAGGTAATGACTGAAAACTTGGTGTGTGATTGATTGATTTATTTATTTTTTTAGACCTTACACTGTGCTTAATTAGGCTTTTTCATGCCTAGTAATTGCCTGATAAGATGCTAAATTATTTTACTAGGCCGATTTTAAAGTTTAAACTTCTTAAAGCATGTCTGTAAAGGTGGTATTTCTCTTATTTGTAAATAAATCATTGGGGTGACTCAGCCTTATAAAACTCTTCAAAGTGTAAACCTTTGCTCTGTTCTGTCCACATTGATCCCACATTAGGTAAGTGCTGCTGTCACACCATTGTATGAACGTGCAAACGGACATGCACAGTTGTCACATTTTTACACCACTATATTACTTTCATCCCGGATGTGCACTCTCATCCTATCAATCTTCAATTTAACCACAGTCTGGTTTTAGTTATGATTTTATTGCTCAAAAATAGGTCTGAAAAAGTGTTAATGTGCGACAATATACAGGAATAAAGAAACACTTTTGTACTCATTTGGTTTAGAGCGGTCACGTTTATGAACTTCTAGTTGGAAATTGTCATTATGGTCAATGATTAACTTGTTTCGGTTCATTGTCATGCCAGTGTTTATATCACTCCAACAGTGAGTGACTAATTTAAGACAAACGACTCTCATATTCAGGCAGCACAAATGCTTGATAATAAAGGCAGAAATGTAAATATGGGGCCATGGGGGAAAACTACGTCCAGTCTATCATCCAACAGCTCATAGAACCACCTTCAGCAGCAATAAATCAGTCAAGTTTTGACATGTTTTTTTTTTCTTCTCACTCTTCTTTTCAGCATTCAGTTCATTAAGGTTTGTGGACTTTTGTCTGCACACCTCAAGATTTTATCGGGTTGAGATCTGGACTTTGACAGGGGAATTTCAATACCTTCATTCTTTAGTTTGTCTGTCATTCTGTTTCACTGCTGTGTCCTGCTGTTATCCCAGTGTGAGCCAAGCTTCAGCTTCAATGTATTGACTTTAAGGTTCCCCGGTCCTGTGGTCCCAAAACAAGCTGTCGTCATCATCCCTCCACCATCATGCTTCACAGTTTGTGTTAGGTTTTTCTGCTGTTATGCTGATTTGTTTTCTCTAGGAATGATGCTTTGCATTCTGGTCAAACTTCTTCATCTAGGTTTGCAAAGTCTCATTTAAAGGAAGGGTATAAGATTTCAATTTGAAACACTTTTTTCAATACTGGGAGAAATACTCTTCATATACCGATGGCAACCAATAAGTTTGGAGTTATTTAACATGATAGAGTAATCATTAACCCCTGTGCAGGGAGAAACCTTGGGGAAAACCTCATCCAATCAAATGTCACGGTCCGTTCTGGATAATAGGGTCGTAAGCCAAACTTCCGTGTCCAGCACCTCCCCTTCTGCGCGTCCCCATATTTGTGCATGCATCGCGCTTTCTTGGCTGTAAACAGGAAGCGAGGTTGCGCTAGTTTATCGCCATAGCAGATAAATTGATTTCGCCAGCTGCAATCGAAGTGTTTGTTTGGCGAAGTTTGTTTGTTACGGCAGAAACTCTTCCAAAAATGTTTCGAAAACGCAAAGGTGTTTATGAAAAAACGACAAAGAAGAACCAACAAGACTATGCTGACTGTGCATGCTTGTGTTATTGAGGTGTGGCTTAGGGAGAGAGTCTGAAGAAAGCGGTGGTATTTATTTTATTTTTTAAATAACGCCCTCTTGAACAGCTCTCCCAGAAACATATATCCTGCCTTCAAGTAAACAAGACTTCTGAAACGGTGTTCTTTGAACAGATTACCAACATCGCATTGGTCTCTTCTTTTCAAAGAGAAGAGAGTCTCTCTCCTGGAATTTCAAATGAACCGTGATTGATCAGACTTCTTTAAATTGTAGTTTGAAACTTTAACATGCTAAATGGGGCCTTTAGAGTCTCAGATGAAGCTTTGTGGTTTCTCTGAATATTGCCTGATCTAATCTTGGTGAATATTCTGGGAAATCCACACATAGCAAGCCTTAAATGTTCTCCACTCATGGAAGCCCTTTTTTCACACTTAGGACAGAAAAACTGGAGAACCAAGTTAGGCACTAAGAAAGCATGGTCCAATCTGCACATGCAGAGTTGTGATGGTTAGATAAATAATAGGTTTGAGTTGCCACTCTGAAGGTTAATTGCCAGGATAGTGTGGGAGGGCATGGGGCGGGCTCAGCGTAGCAAAGTTCCAGGAAAAATCAGTCATCACTCAGTTTTCCTACATTACAGATGCTGACGCTGGAGCCGGTATCTAGCCCACTCTCTCCCTTTACTCGCCGGCCTTTCACCATAAATGCGACCTGCCCCACTCTGGCTGTTGTGGTCCTTCACGGCCTGACATCCATCACAAAAGTGATGTCACTTTTGTGACATCACTTGTTGAGGAGCTAGTTTTTAGACTGTGTTGTAAATGTCTTTATACTTTGTCTGTCCTTTGGTATAAAACACATGTTGACTGTCTGTCAGAGCTTTTCACTTTGACATGGATGCCCTTTGTTACAGTTTTTCTGCTCTCATCTTGCGCAAGATTCCTAATGAACCTGACGTGGATTTTCACCTCAACCGTGCTTGGATAATTTCATTTTTTCATCAACAACTGCATTAAAACTCTGTGTTGGTTTTGAGGGCTACCTGTTTGGTAACTTTTGGGTTTAAAGTGTTTGCATGAGACCAGGTAGTCGTAGTGACTGTTGAATGCTTTAGAAACTGTTTTCTTTTCCGTTTCTGATTTTACCACTTGTCCCTTTTGGTATCCATCCAAACTAATAGTTGAAATTCTCATCTGTGGTCTAGTATCTCTTATTTATTCAATTGAACACAGATTAAATCATTCATGTTACTAACTTTGGAAAGAAAATAATCATTTAAACCAGTGAGTATCACCCAGTAAAAGCCTGTTTTGTGCATTTTTAATCTAAACGGCAAAAGTGTTGCCTTTTAACTAAGGTAAATGAAGATTTTATGAAATGCCACTGAATCTCAGTGACGAGACTTGAAGAGCCATTCATAATCAGCATTTCTGTTTTCTTTGTAACATCAGAAATTGTTGGAAAATTAGATGTGCACACAAAGAAAAACGCCATAGGATGAACATTTTTTTCTTTAATTGGCCCTGAACTGTGGTCAGCAATTAAAATACAGAAAAATTGGAGTTTAATCTATTTTATGAATCAAAAATCAGTTGTTTTGTGTCAACTTTAAAAAATAGTCTGTCTGCCAGAAAAAGCATGAAGGATGCTATTGCCTTGCCTGTATTTAATTTTTAGGAACAGCAATGAGAATTTTAAGTATTCGACTTGACAATAACTGATCAGGGAAAATTGGTTGATTGGTGTATCTATTCTTTGAACAAGTTCCTGTAATGTGTTGTCTTGCACAACACTGACTGTGGGAACAAAATGGATCGTTTTCAAGGTGTGAGTGTTGCTTTTGTCATTCTTACAAAATGATCCTATCTTTATTGAAGCAATAAATCAGGCTAACTCTGGTTGATTGAACTCGCCATTCCTACCTGCTTTGTAACCACAGATGTAATGACAGCTTTTTTTTCTCTTTAGCTGTAAAGCCTCGGCCTAAAAAAAAGCACTAATCAATACAGTATGTGGCTTTTTCCTGACATTTGTCATCACACAGACATTTGGAAAGATTTGAATTACCTGTAGAGATGAACCCGAAGAGCAAGTTTTGTCACCAAGGTGGCAATAAAGGTGATCGACGGTATTGGCATGACCCAAGTATTGAGAACATTTTAGTGATAAAAAAATAACTAAATCAGGTTTTTCTTTAAGCAACATTCAGCAGCTGCATAACTTTTATACACTTTGATCATCATTTTTACCTGATGCTGCTTGCATACCAGAGGACAGAAAAACCTCTAACCTTCACCTATACACAGTCCTCTGGTCCCAACTGCCTCCTATCTGTGGCAATAAAATGCTTAGCAATAAAATGTGATGAGGAAACATTTTAGAAGTGACGTTCTGCTTGACTCCGTGTTTGGTTCTCACACCAAACCGACAACCCAGAAGCCTCCAATAAAATCCATTGGTTCCTAACCGAGTCCTAGACTTAAGCAAATCCAACCTCAGATGAGCAGTTCACCAGTCAGCATAACATATGACCACATACTGTCCTGCATTTTACAAAATAATTTCTGACATGTCAGAATGTGAGGTTTTTGTTAAATAAGCACTTCAGTTACTGATCTGTTTAACTTGTATGAAAATATATATATATATATTTTGTGGTTTAATGATTAAACTCTGACTTAAATGTGCCTTATCCTTTATTGACAAGTAGATTGATGGAGATGAAGACTTTTGGAAGAGATTCAGTTAATTTCTCTTAGTTTGAGCCAGTCATTTCTCTTTCCAAATTCTTTTTGGTTATGTGCAAACAAATGTTGCAAAACACTTTGCAGAAACATGAAACGGTGCACGTTTCCAAGAATATTTTTATCTACATTTAAGGCTTTAGAACTATACTTAAACCTAGTTCAAAACTTAGTTTAGTTGATAAACTCCAGTTTAACCTTTGAGCTAACTTGCAGCTCACTTTTCTGTTATTTTATTACTTTCCTAATTCCACCCTTTTACTGACTCTTCTTGTAAATTTAGTGCTGTTAAGTATTTTCCCCCTTTCAGATTTTTTTTTTTGTCCTACTTGAATGTTTTAGATCATAAAACATTGTATAACAAAAAATAAATAGAATATGCTGTGTAAATGATTTACCGGTTCTGTATTAAGGGGGGAAAAACTATCTAAACCAAACTGTGAATTAGTATGATTAGGCACATTTTTTATTGACACCACTGTTCAATTTAATCAGCCACACATCTGGTCTGATTACTAGTGTGCCTGATGAATGACACAACCTGTCTGATAAGATAAAGTGGGCTGAAAGATCTCAAACAGTGGCATGTCATCCCACAAACTAAAGAAATGTAGCAATAGATGAGCCATATCTAAGGCTTTGGGACTCTAGTGACTCTGTGAGAACTGTAACTCCCTTAGGGAAATAATTGAACAGTGGTGAATCTTCCCAGGAATATGGTTGGGCTAAGAAAACTCCAGAGCCCATTGAAGATGCATCCAGGGGGTCACAAATTAACCCAGAACATTTAAATAATTAAAAGCTTTTGATCCTTCGTTTGTAATTGAGCACTTTATTAAACAGGTGTTCCACCAGGTTGTTGTTTCCAACGAAAAACCATTCATTGGTTCCATTTTCCTCACCTCTCCTCCTCATCCTCTCCAGTGGAAGTGGACTGTGGTTTCTGTGTTATGATGGTACCAGGCCAAATCGCTGCCCTACTCCAACTGTCCCCTTTTTGTTTTCCTCATTCTTTCACACTATTGCCTCCTCTTCCTCCTGGGACAGAGCAAGCCTTATGTTATACTCTTCCTGCTTGCTCTCTCTGTAAACTAAGCCCATTGATACTATTAAGATTCATTGTGTTTCTCATCTCGAATTTCCTTTTAACTATAATTGTCCGAAATTTTAAACCCGCTTCAAATTGGGCTGAGAGTCTGAAGATTTCTGTTGGATTAATATAGTTTTGAAATGGTCTTAACATTGTCCCCATTCATTATGATCCCGTCAATAGGTGAATTTTTCAGCCTGACAATAATGGACCATTGTAGAGTGTAGAGTAATGTCAACATTGTTTGCATACCACCCATTGCCTGGGTTATTGCCTGAGGTGTGTACTCAGGCACTCCTGGGTCCAAATAGAGACAAAGCCCCTCCTGTTGGCTTTACAGCTGAGAAATCTTTTTTTTATTTATTTTTAATAAAAACTATGAAGGTTCAAAAGCTTTCTGGCTTTATGTTTAGATAGCAATATTAAAGTATGCCATGCCAGGTGTTGGAAATTATGGATAGAGTATCGACAGCAACAGCGACTGAAAGATGGAGAGGTGCTGCACTGACTGTGTGGACTGATCAACTCAGTCCACTAGGGGTTATTCCGTCGAACCTAAAGAGTCAGCAATTTTTAGCTTTATAATCGGGCAAACACCCACTATCTCATCTGGCGAGAAACACAAAAACATGCAAGTTGTCATAGCTTGCATAACAGACCTTTAGAGGATACAGAGTTTAAGTTGGTTGAACTTTTCTTCAATGAGCCCTGGTCTTAATGGCTGTTGGCTTGACTTCTTCCTGAGAATTTCTCCTTGAGTCTCGAAACTTGGATCCTTCGGACGAACGACACCTAAAATGATACATTTGAATTATTAGAAGTAGGTTCTGTGAAGCAGTTATGACTAGTTACGGTCTTATCTGCTGTAGAAAACCTTTCTTTAAAAACCTCATCTGGAATAAATACATTGGTATGAACCTCCTTATTCGATTTTTAATGTATTTGTGCTGCTATATCTTTATGCAGGCTAAATGGTTAAAATCCATTCTTCATCTTGTATAAGCCCAGTCTACTGTAATTGGGGACTTTTAATGAACATTGCCTTCATTTCATGAGCTAAAATCAGAAATGTGATTGAGGCATTTCATTAAGTATACAACTAATATGCTTCACACGTTTAATTTGATTATGTCCTTTTCCGTGTAAAGTAAAAGGCCTCACATTTGTTTTTGGGATTTATTGGTGTTTTTATTGTTTGGAACGTTTTATTTTATTATAAAGATGTGCATGCCATTTGGCTGCTGGTGTATCATTGTTTTTGATATGCTAATAGATTTGTTTTGAATGCAAGCATGTTGACTTCTTAAAGAAAAGAGAAAAAACTCTGCTTTGAATTACAAATGTTTACTTCTTAACAAAAGATGGTTCCATCACAGCTTTATTTATTGAAATCTAAATATTTATTTTCTTTGTGAGCCATGTGGGCGATTAGATATTGTATTTAAAATAGACAACATGCAAAATGCTGGCGACCTGATTTTTCTTCCAGATGTAGCTCAATCAGTTCTGACCAAAAAATAGATATAGATGGATGGATGGATGTAAAAAAAAAAAAGCATTAATACACCTTGTCATTTTTTATAACCACACTTTTTATTTTACTGACTAAAGATCAGAGTTTATTCTAAGGGTGTCGAATTTGTTTATATCACAACTTCATTCTTAAATCTTTAGATTAAAAGTTATGTAACTTTTTTTTCTTTTATCACCATTTTCTCATTAAATGAAACAGACATTTGATTTTTCTCCAGCAGCAATTCAGTCTTATTCAGATCAAAAAATATTCAGTATTTTTAGGCAGGTTACAATTTTCAGCAGATACTACTCTGGTCAGACCCAGCTAGGACATTAAACTGTGATCCGTCTGTCACACTGATTACTGCTTAACTATTAGTGTTAACTGTGAGACACAAAGTGAGCAAGAATGTTTGCTGTGACTATAGGGCAGTGTGGCTTAAACTTTGTCAGTTGATTTAAAAAATCGGCACAAAGCTTTTTTGCACCGTAACTATACATGTTAGTGAGTGAAAGGAATTGGATTTATACTTGATTCCCTTCAATTTCCGCAGTCCAACAGCACAATTTATTCTTTTATGATGTTCAAAGGTTAGGTTGTATAACTAAAACAGAAAAAAAGCTTGCCAAGGCTGTTGCTGAATCTCTTCCTGGTGGTTAATTTCCTGTTTGGTGCATGTGTACAAAGAAACAAACTAAGGAGCACCTGGTGGCATGGTTTTAAATGTGCCTTATGAGCAAATATGGATGCATTATCACTTCTATCCCTGCCCCCCCTCTCTTTACAGAAAAATAAAATCTCGACATAACATGTGAAATTAGCTCCCATGTGAGGTTAGACTCTGCTACAGGCGTGGTCTATGTTGGCTGCCATGTGATGCCTGCAAAGATGGATCCATAACCTTTAATGGCTTAACAATTATGTTTCTTATCAAGTGTAAATGTTTAAATGGAGTTTTGTCAGGATTAGGCCTCATTACAACCTGCAGTAATTGATGTTTTTCTGAAAAATAGCTCAACAGTTTTCCTTGGACCTTTTGTTGCCTAAAAAAAAAGAGGCTGTCAATAACAATGGCAGAACAAGTGACCATTTGCTCCTGAAAGGAAAAGTTACCATCAGTCCACAGTGATTGTTTGCATAGTTTATACTTTAAATGAATGCATTCACCTCAACTAACTAAAATAACCATGCACTGCATGAAGTTGCATTTATGAGCTGTTTCTATAAAACTTCCTCCCTTCATCCCAATATACTACACTGTATAAGCCAGAGGTGATTACTTTTACCAGTCTCGGCAATAAAAAATCCCAATACCTGGTGATGTTAAATGTATCTCTAAGTGACTTTCAACATGATAATCATGCTTATTTTGTTACAATATATACCAATGAAACTATGGTCTGTTTTTAACAAATTTGATCTTACTGTTAAATTCTTGCCTGTATGTTTAGGCAGCACAATATATCCCGACTATATAATCACAATATCTGTGACAATATCTATTGGGCTGTTTAAGTGCAGTAATTGTTGACAAATATATTCCATTACATCACAATATAATATTTAGCCAGTTAGAGAGTTTTACAGCAGCAGATGCTCACATCAGACACAAATTACATTGCTAAAGGTCAGAGATTATGGAGAGGAAAGAAGAAAACGGGCAGATAACGCTGTCGCCAGGTTTTCTAATATTTTGCTCTTCTACAGCATGTTTTAATGGTTGAGAATCATTAGTAATTTTATTTCTTACCCAGAAGCAACAGACCAGACCAAAAGGAAAGTTTACCTTTTGCCAAATTATGTTGCCATTTTAAGGTTTTGCTGTAGCATTTACCAAGCTAAGCTAACATGTCTCAAATAGGGCTCAAAGAAAACAGACTTGCCATGAGCTGAAGAAGAAAAATTAAATGGAAAATATTATGACCGAGTGCTTGTTGGAGTCATTTATTGGCTGGCACTACCAAACCCCTGAAGATGAGTTCCTACAAGGAGGAACTGATCTTTTTTTGCAGTATAGTTATTTTTTTAATGTTTTGATAGATTTCTCATGTCATCTTTCATCAATGCTGTGCAATGTTTAAGTTAAATCCAAGGCAAAATGAAGGGGGGGGGGGGGACAAGAGGGAGTTAAAAAAAAAAAACGGTATCTTAACCCCCCGACCTTCTAATAGCTGCTGGGTCGATAATCTAAATATTAATAATTAGGGATGTAAGAAAATATCAATACGCTGATATATGGCAATGTTTTGTCACAATATTGTATTGATTTTCAAAAGCAATGTATTGATTTCTTTCATTTTTTTTAGAATTTGAATGGAACCTTTAATGATGACAGTAATTTTCAAAGTAAAATTAAAAGTACGACCGCTAGTTTGTGGCTGTTTTCACCTTCTTTGTTCCAGTGGATCAACTAGATCTAGTAATAAAACTGGATAAGTCAAATAATAAAATGCCTCACTCCCCTCTTCAATTTATGCATTTGCTTTTGAGGGGATTACCATTTTAAACAGTTGTATTTCCACCTCGTGTATATCGCCACAAAGTATTTCTCTGATGCTGTTTGCATCATAGTTGGTGTGATTCCAGTGAAATATTTCCTCAAGTGAAGTTTTTGGTCTCTGATTCAGCTGCACATGACTCTGTTCTGATCATAGTTTTGCTGTCATGCTGAGTTCCTCTGCTAAAAAAAACCCAAAAAACACCCTTTCTTCTTTAGTCAAGTCATGCTGAATCGCCCTGCACAGCAAAACCTCAGCACTTTGGCTTGTTAGTTCGTCAAAGCGATCAATTACTGTAAAACAAAATGACAACCTAATCCAGGTGTTTCAAAGGCATTTCTGGGTTTTTTATTTATCAACGATTTGGATTTGAATAAAAAGGTTCATTTTAAGAGCTTGAAGTAAGGGTGCTTTGACACCTGGAGCATTTGGTTCGATTAAAACAAACTCAAATACGGTTCGTTTGAGCTGGTGTGAATGCAGACCAGTGAGATTTGGTCCGGACTAACGAACCGGACCAAGACCCAGATTTTGAGGTGGTCTCGGCCCGCTTCCAAACAGACCCTGGTGTGGTTCACTTCAGGTGTGAATACGAACCAGCCTCAGTTTGGTCCAACTTCCTGATAAAAGCCCTTTTGTTCTACAGGTCCTTCTAAAAAAATTAGCATATTGTGATAAAGTTCTTTTTTTTCCATAATGTAATGATAAAAATTAAACTTTCATATATTTTAGTTTCATTGCACACCAACTGAAATATTTCAGGTCTTTTATTGTTTTAAAACTGATGATTTTGGTATACAGCTCATGAAAACCCTAAATTCCTATCTAAAAAAATTAGCATATTTCATCCGACCAATAAAAGAAAAGTGTTTTTAATATAAAAAAAGTCAACCTTTAAATAATTATGTTCAGTTATGCACTCAATACTTGGTCGGGAATCCTTTTGCAGAAATGACTGCTTCAATGCGGCGTGGCATGGAGGCAATCAGCCTGTGGCACTGCTGAGGTGTTATGGAGGCCCAGGATGCTTTGATATAAGCTCATCTAGAGTGTTGGGTCTTGCGTCTCTTAACTTCCTCTTCACAATATCCCACAGATTCTCTATGGGGTTCAGGTCAGGAGAGTTGGCAGGCCAATTGAGCACAGTAATACCATGGTCAGTAAACCATTTACCAGTGGTTTTGGCACTGTGAGCAGGTGCCAGGTCGTGCTGAAAAATGGAATCTTCATCTCCATAAAGCTTTTCAGCAGATGGAAGCATGAAGTGCTCCAAAATCTTCTGATAGCTAGCTGCATTGACCCTGCCCTTGATAAAACACAGTGGACCAACACCAGCAGCTGACATGGCACCCCAGACCATCACTGACTGTGGGTACTTGACGCTGGACTTCAGGCATTTTGGCATTTCCTTCTCCCCAGTCTTCCTCCAGACTCTGGCACCTTGATTTCCGAATGACATGCAAAATTTGCTTTCATCCGAAAAAAGTACTTTGGACCACTGTGCAACAGTCCAGTGCTGCTTCTCTGTAGCCCAGGTCAGGCGCTTCTGCCGCTGTTTCTGGTTCAAAAGTGGCTTGACCTGGGGAATGCGGCACCTGTAGCCCATTTCCTGCACACGCCTGTGCACGGTGGCTCTGGATGTTTCTACTCCAGACTCAGTCCACTGCTTCCGCAGGTCCCCCAAGGTCTGGAATCGGTCCTTCTCCACAATCTTCCTCAGGGTCCGGTCACCTCTTCTCGTTGTGCAGCGTTTTCTGCGACACTTTTTCCTTCCCACAGACTTCCCACTGAGGTGCCTTGATACAGCACTCTGGGAACAGCCTATTCGTTCAGAAATTTCTTTCTGTGTCTTACCCTCTTGCTTGAGGGTGTCAATGATGGTGAGGGTGTCTGAACTGCTTTTACCATATAAACCTTCGCGGTCTCTGCGCTCCTCTGGCAGCCGTCTCCTTGTCACCCCAAAAGTCAGAACACACGCATGGCGAGGCGCCTTTCAAGTTTTATGGCCCTCACCTCTGGAACAGGCTGCCAGAGGACCTCAGGGCTGCAGAGAACATTCATGTTTTAAAGATCAGGCTCAAGACTCACCTTTTTTGCTTAGCTTTTAACTGATTATTATTTATCACTGTTTGTTTAATTGCTCTGGATGTTTTATATGATTATATTATCAGTTTTACTATTTAATCTTAGCACATTAATTTACAGTTTCTTTTTATACTTTAATTTATCTTAATCCCCGTTCCAGTGTTTCCTCTTTGGGAGCCCTCTGCCCCGGGAGCGGTGGTCTGCTGTGGCTCCCTGGTTGCTCTCCAAGTGGAGCTTGGGTGGAGGTGGGGGTCTTGGCCTTGCCTCCACTGGGCGCCCTGTGTCGGTGCCTCGGCTGCTGCTGTTAATCTACTGCTGCCGGGGCAGATGGCTCCTCTGATGGCGTTTCCTTGCATGGTTCATCTACACTCGGCCCAATGTCCTTTTAACTTTTTCTTTTAACTGTGTGTGTGCATGGGAGATGGGTTGGGGGGAGGGGGGTATAACTGTGACCATGCTTTTAAATCTGTGGGGGAGGGAAGGGAAGGTGGTTTTATGTGGGGTCATTTTAATCTGTAAAGCACTTTGATGCAATTTCTTGTATGAAAAGCGCTTTATAAATAAAGTTTGATTTGATTTGAATGATGGCCTTCTGGGCAGCAGTCCGGTCGGCAGTCTTACCCATGATTGCGGTTTTGAGTAATGAACCAGGCTGGGAGTTTTTAAAAGCCTCAGGAATCTTTTGCAGGTGTTTAGAGTTAATTAGTTGATTCAGATGATTAGGTTAATAGCTCGTTTAGAGAACCTTTTCATGATATGCTAATTCTTTGAGATAGGAATTTTGGGTTTTCATGAGCTGTATGCCAAAATCATCAGTTTTAAAACAATAAAAGACCTGAAATATTTCAGTTGGTGTGCAATGAATCTAAAATATATGAAAGTTTATTTTTTATCATTACATTATGGAAAAGAATTAACTTTATCACAATATGCTAATTTTTTTAGAAGGACCTGTATGTAGGCATCCGTAGCGCGCTGCTGCGCTGTGCACTGTGGGAGGCATCGTTTCTGTGTTGTAACTTAGCATTAGCACCAATAATGAATCGTGGTCAAACGTGGCGTCGGAAGGAAGCCCAGTGCTTCATTGAGATTTGGGTGATGAACGATGTAAATATATATTACGACCACCACAACAAGGAGACAAGCGCAATCCATCTGTGTATGCAGAGCAGAGCTAAGTCTGTTTATTTCCGGGAGTTTCACCGCGTTTGCTGCTGGACCAATTCGAAATGACAGACATCATGCATTTGTTTCCTGTTTGTCTTTTTCATTGACTTTCTTTTGGCAGTTATTGCTACAGCGCCACCACACGCAAGGGGAATATTAAATGTAATTCAAAAATACTTTATTGATCCCAGAGGGAAATCAAATTTTGTTGTAGATCATATATTTAATTCTTTAAGGAGTTGTTGTAGATGATGATGGCTCTGGGCAGGAAAGGATTTCCTGTAGCGGGCTGTATTGCTGCGAAACTGAAAAAGCCTCTGATTGAAGACGCTCTGTTGTTGCAGGACAGTGTCATGAAGAGGATGCTCAGGGATGTCCATAATTTATTTTTGATTTTATGAAGAATCCTTCTTTGCATTATCATCTCAAGTGGTTCCACAGCTTTCCCCAGAACAGAACCAGCCTTCTTTATCAGGTTGTTTAGCCTATTTAAATCCTTAGCTCTGATGCTGCTACCCCAACAGATGACGGCTGAAGAGATTACACTCTCCACAACAGACTTGTAGAAGATCTCCAGCATCTTGCTGCAAACCTTGAAGGACCTAAGCTTCCTCAAGAAGTGCAGTCTGCTCTGTCCCTTCTTGTAGACTGTTTCACTGTTGCGCCTCCAGTCTGTTGTCCAGGTGAACTCAGGTATTTATACTTCTCAACCACCTCCACTTCTTCTCCCATTATGGAAATAGTGTTTGACTTATCCCTGTTTCTTCTGAAATCATTATACAAGATGTAAAAGGTTTAGTTTGTCAAAAGTGCATTGTGAACACGAACCGCACCAGCTCAAAGTCGCACCAATGTTACAAAATTGGTCCCCAATTGTACAGAGTCCAGCGGACTAACAGGTGTGAAAGCACCCTAAATTATGTTCTTCTTGGTTTAATATTAATCCATGAGGATCTGCCAAAAGTTATGCTTCATTTCATTTTTCAGCTGTAATCTAAATTACAATCCAACTACTGAGTGTATTTTACTTGTCTGATCCCTCGACCTTATTTGAGAGCTAAAACTAGCTCTGATTGGTTTAAGCTTTGTTTACCTGTTGTCAGGTGCTTAGTTCATAATCCTGAATTGTGAAGTACGTATGACTCGTGCAACCACACGATGGTACACTTGTGAGCTGTGCGTTCTGTGCACATTAACATAATACTTAAGCATCTTAAAATTGCAGGTATTTGTCAGTGCAGCGTTGTGAGGTGTCAGTTTGTATTATTTACTCTGCATGAACAGTGAGTGAAACTAATATTCAGTGTATTCACAATGTTGGCAGACACTTTAATCAGTCCTGTCCTTTTCACTGTGTTAAGCTTATTTAAATGTTTAACAATTTTACTATGTGACAATTGTCTCACAGAGAACCATTTTTACTCAGTTTGAATACAGTAAAACATATTAGGTTAATACGGTTAGACAGCAGCTTCTCAAATACTGAGAAATATTTATAAAATATAAATTGGGAATTAAGCTCCTTACAGAATAAAGCTCACCAATCAAAAATAAGTGATAAGAAATTGCATTATAGACAGTATTTATTTATGAGTAAGCTATGTAATAAAGCTGGTGTGTAAAAATGAAACTCCCTGTCAGGTTTATTAGGAATCTTGCATAGGAAGAGAGCAGACAAACTGTAACAGGGCATCCATGTCGAAGTGAAAAGCTCTGACTGACAGTCAACACTTGTGTTTTAAAAGACAGACGAAGTTCAAAAATATTTACAAGACAGTCTGAAAACTAGCTCCTCAACAAGTTACTGTAAGAAACTGAGTTTTATTTGTTCTCTTTGCAGCTGTAGAGAACAATCTCTGGCAAATAGCCTTCAGAGTGGCAACTCGGACAAACTTGTTTCACACAAGATCCATAAGCATTGGACATAAAGATATAACAGAAAATATATTTTCAACACAGTCATAAGACTTTAGCATGTCATAAAATTTTCAATTTCAGTGGCCTATTGAAGTCCGAGGAGAACATTTGAATTTTGGCTGAATGACCATTTCCTTTTCTATTTCCTATTTCACTGAATTTGATTTTGGTTCAGGTGACAGAAGTAGTGTTGATCCACTGGAATGAGCTTCTGTTAGCTTGACTCTCACGTATGACTGCTACCTTAAACATGAGTAATTGATTTAAAATGAGTTTTAATTGAATTTATCTCTAAATTCTGATTAGACAAAGTTCTGGGTTTTTTTTCTTCAGAAAATAAAAATTTGAACATTCACAGCATTTTAAAGTAATGGGTCTAAACTTTGACTAGGCCATTGCAACCCCTTGATTATTATTATTTTTATTTTTTTGCTGTGTTTTGGACTTTCTATAGTGTTTGGGATAATTGTTCTTTTGAAGCTCCAGTTTGGACCAAGCTTAGGCTGTCAGATGTTCTTACATTTGACCCTAGAATACTTTTGTAAACAATTGATGGTCAATCTGATGAATGCAAGGTGTCCAGTGAGTCCCAAATAAGCCCAAATCATCAACCCTCCACCACTGTGCACTATAACTGGAATGAGAGGTTTATGGTGATTTTTCTCCTATAATACCCAAGTCGTGGTTATAAAACAGGCCCACAGCATCACTCCCATCCCTCCCCACTATTGGTATGAGCTCTTTAACAAGCCTAACATTTCTACTTTGATCTCATCTGTCAAACGCATTGTTCCACAAGTTTTGATTCCCTCAGAGGCAACCAAGCAAACACAGGGCATCCTGCCATATTCTCTTTAGCGCAAAGAGGTTTTCTCCTGGACAGCTGACTAAACAAGCTATACTTGTTCAGTGTGTTTTCCTAAGTGTCCTATCATTAACTATTGTGTTTAACATCCTATTCTCCTGTCATGAACGTCAACATTTATTTTTGCTAACTGAGAACTTGAGCTGTTGAGTTTTTATACATTTCTCTCATTACACTGCTCTGTCTGGTTTGTGTGAATTTGCAGAAACATCTACTCCTGTCTTAAATGTTTCCCACTTCTTTGTAAAATGAGCAGCAACAGTAGCCTCTCGTTGTCTTTCCTTCTGGCATTGTGGTAACACCTGTATGCTCCAAAGCAGAGCTGGTTGGACTGATGATGATGATCAAAGGTGTACTTGTCTTTCCATTTTTGATTTAATCTTTGCTTAATAAATAACGAGAGTGTGAAATAGGCAGAGTATAGTCGGTGTGTGTTTTATTCAAGCCACTGATGTTTAGTGATAGCCAAATGTCATGGAACAGCTTTATCACTCAGATAAAACCACCCAGCAATAAATGCTTTATTTTAGTGTAATGGTCTAGATTGGCTCATGCTCCATCTGTATTTGTTTCCATTGATTTGCTGCTCCTCCTAAATTGGAGGATTATAAAAACCTGGCTTCCTGTCAGATTCCTTTAACCTGGATGATCTCTTTTTTTAAACTCCTTCTGTTGAGGTTTCAAAGCTGTTTCCAAACTGCATTCAGGATAAACACACTTGTTTCAGAAATTAAAAGTAAGCTCCTTGCCTTTTGGGGGGGAAAAACCCGTTGGGACATTTACATCTTGAGCTCTGACAACATGAGCCCAAAGCTTCAGAGTCAGGTAATGGTACGCTGCTCGGGCCACGTTTGTGAGCTCATATGTATAAAGTGGGATGAGGCGCAGCTCCTTAAACAACGCCTAGCCTGTGTTGCTGCGGATACAGCGGGTGTGGCGCTTTATTGCGCTCACCAACAGAAAGCTGTGCCACTGCTTGTTTACGTGGAGGCTGTGTGGAGATCAAAACAGCATACAATAATAAATGTTTGTAGCTAGCTGAGATATTTGCTAACCAAATTTCATTGTTTTTATATTCTTCCATTACAAAAATACCTGATACTGCGACTGAACTCTGCACTCAGGATGTTCTCTAAATTGATTTATAGACTTTCTCCCTTTAAGTTCAAAAAGATGCAGATAAAACAGCAGGAACCTGCTATGTTTTATTAATCATTTCATGATCAGAAAGTTTGGCTTTATCAGAAATGTTATCCTTTCACTGGTTTAGGTTGAAATTAATGTGACTTGGAAGTTATTTCATATCAGAAACACGAAGTCTGATCTTTGTAGGATTATTATGGTTAGGGTTTGCATGAGATCAGAATGAGTTGGGAGCAAAGATTTCTTATTCTGGATGAACTGAAAATAATTTAGGCAGACTGCTGTCGAAAACGAGTATTCTTTCAAATTCCCTATTAACTTTAGTAATGAAAGATCGTTAGCATGTCTTTGCCTTTCTTTGTTGTTGTTTCCGCCACAGTGTGATGATGAGATGGTATAAAGTTGCAACAGCAGGTGTTGAGTTGCAGAAGCCATGTCTGTAACAAACGGCAGCCCCGTATGAGATTCTGCTGCTTCACATCAATTTTCCAAGTTCATCAGCTGTTCCAGTGATTTTATGTTTTAGGCTTCCTACATGGTCTCTGCTTTGTATAGGTACAGTATGCATGAAGAAAGGAGGGGGGTGGTATTTGTATTCCCAGACTTTAATCACTCTCATCCATTAATTCAGATGTTTTTCAAGGTTTATTCCTCAAAGCCTCTTCCTCCATCCATTTGCTGCACCCCATTAATCACACATTCATACCTAAAAGCTATTTTTATAATGACCAGTTAACCCAACACGTAGGAGGATGTCTCAGTGTATTTAGTTTTAGACTGAAATTGTTTTTTTTTTAAACAGATCTTTCTGAAGCCTGGAAAAGTACAGAATGTCGACTCAAAATGTGGAAAAACCATTGTAGTTTTCTGTACAGCTGGAATCTGGTATCTATACTTGTTTCTTGCCTTGTTTCATTACCATCAAAACATATATAAATAATCTTTCCATCCGAGGAAATGTTTTAAAACTGTCTGGCCGCTTTAGAGTAGATGTGTCCTGTTTTTTTTTTTTTTTTTTTTAGATGAGCTCTTTGTCAGTCCAGACTAAGTGGCGATTAGATTCATGTGATCTGCAACATGTGATTTAGGAGCATTGTTACTGATAAAATAGTTGAAATATCATCATGATGAGCTCTGTGGTGTTTCTTTAGTTGGTGTTTGTCTATTATTTATGACAGGAGAGGAGTGAAACCAAAACTTTTCTAATATTATAGCTGACAGATGGAGAAACTCATTATGAACTCGACATATGTCAGTTAATAACCAGAGAAAAAGCTAAACCTGTTATAGCTGAAAATTCAATTGTTTATTTATATAGCGCCGATTCACAACAGATGTCATCTCAAGGCACTTAACAAGAAGTCATTTCAATACATTCATACAAACATTCCAATCAGTTAAAGAGTTTCCTATTTAAGGAATCCCAGCAGATTGCGTCAGTCATTGGCGTGCCAAATGAAGCTCTTCTCTATCAAAGATGAAACTGAGTCCCAGAAGGCGTTTCAAATATTTAATTCAGCATGTCTGGCCAGAACATGGAGGGGTGAGAATAATTTAATGAATATGTAACACATTGAGTATTTAGGAGTACGTAAATTAAACCTTTTTTGGACTGGTTGAGACTCATAGTCTGACGTTATGGTTCTAATAGGAGGAAAGGTGGACTGTTCCCTCCAGGTCGTGGGTCAGGCTCTGTGCTTTGTTAGCAAGTGGGGGCAGGATGGAGCAGGAGATGGACGGGTAGGTTGCCATGATCTGGTGTGGTGAGTTGAGCCAACATGGCAGAGCTCTCAACTTACTGGCCCATCGACATTCCAAGCCTCACTTGTGGTGATGAGATATGGATCGTGACTGAAGGAACGAGAGCTTTCTCCAGAGGTGGGCAGGGCTCATCTTTAAAGATAAGATGAGGAGCTTTGAATAGAACTGCTGCTCCTCTGCATTAAGAACAGTCAGCTGAGGTGGTTTAAGGACCTGGTTAGGATGCTTCCTGGATGCCTTGGAGGTTTTCTGGGTACATCCCACTGGGAGGAGACTCTGTCAAACTGTCATTCTATAGTCTGAGTCTATAAATCCCGTCTGCCCTGGAAACTGGAATATATTGATAGTGAGAAGTTTGTCTGGGTTTCCCTCCAGAAGCGGTAACCTCTGTAACCTGACCTCAGTTAAGCTGAAAACAAATGATGCGTATCACTGCCCGGTAGAAGAAGGTCGTACCTTTTGTGCTGTTAACACCTTATATAAATAATTAGTTTATTATATTAAAAATGCCAGCACTATATAGAAAAACTTCAGTTGCGATGTATATGTAATTTTAATAATTCAAGATACTGATTTCATTTAATAAACTGGGACCAGCAGCTGTTGGACCGGTGGTAATGAGACGAGTTCAGACTGCTTAGTTTCTGATCTCATGACATTTAAACATGGCAACCAGAACAGCTGTCGTAGCTGATCAACGGTTGTCAATTGTTGCAGGTCATTAGCAACAGCATTAACAAGTGACTTTCAGGACAGAGGAGCAAAGGTCAGAGTGTAGCAAGCAAATAGACCGACTCATTGTAAACATTGTTCATCCTGACCCAACCACAGGAAATAGTCATTTTCAGTTATTCTTCAGTTCTGTACTTGTGGTGTTCAGACAAAAATGTCCCGTTTCATTTTTATTTCTACTCTTGTATAAAAAGCACCAGTTCACCTGTCTGACTTCTTGTGCTTCTGATCACCTGTTTAAATAGATTCCCTTCTGTTTCCTGCTTTCCTTCCAGACTCTGAGAGAAAGAAGAAAAGCCAGTGAACAGATTGAAAAGTCTGCAGAAAAAACAAATAAGGTGGAAGAAGAGGACAAGGACTCCCCTTATAAGCTCTGCAGCTCTGTGGATCTAGATAAGGTGTGTTTCCATCATTTTCCTATTTTATACGACACCATTTTACAAACAGTCTCAATCTACTGCTCATTTCTTTATGCCAGGGGCTGCTAAAGTTGGAGGGGAGACCTCTGATGTTAAGCTTGCTAATGGCGAATTGATGGATTTGATTGTGTTGAAGAAGGAAAAACAATAAATCTGTCACAGTAATTTTGAGCGTCGAGCTAAAAATTCTGAGAACAATTACTTGAAGCATCCAGACCTTTTCTAATAATAATCTTTTAAGGTGGATTTCTTGAAGATTTGCTCTGCACAGTGGAAGCTTTTTTTCTACCGGTTTTCACAAGTGTCATTTTGCGTTTGCTATAGTCTGTCTCCACTGAAAGATTTTCATCCCAGACCTCTAATCATAGCTCAGAGGTAAATGGCAATCAGGGTTTGCTTCTGTCAGATGAAGTCAATGCTGACTATTTCAGGAAATGGCAAAAATTGGTTGTTCCATTATTCAGTCTTCCTCTGCCTCTGTGAATTGGTAACCTTACAAAAAGCACATAAACTACATATATAGACCAGCAGAGTGTCTAGAATCTCAAAAGTATAACAGTTTCCAGAAATTACTCTTTATTTTATGATCAAATGTATAAAAATATTTGTTTATTTTTTACTAAATTCTTTTCATTGAGTCCTGGGTTCTGCTCAGTGGTCTCGTAGTGGCCTATCCAGACCCGGCGCCAGGGAAATTTAGCTGGGGGGGGGCAGTTTTTATTTAACCCCTTAACGTTTTTACCTCCCGTTGGCAGTGTATTAAACATTTCTGGGTCAAAACGACCCTTTTTGACACTATGTACATATTCATATTATACATAATTTAAAAAGGGACTAGCTGAGGTAGGTTCTGGAGTTTTTCTGAACGATCGCTCTGTTCTAGATCGATGGTCAGAACGTTTGTTTTTGTTCTCTTGAGAAGAGGTTGAGTCACTGTCACAACCCTATCTACTTGTCTGTGAGTGAGCCATCTTCCTTTTATAGAAGATCATTGTCACTCAAGTCGCGCTTATTCAGAGGGAAATGAGCAGACGTCACCAAACAACCAGCTTTGTAAATATAAGTTACTCGCAAACCCGTTAATAACAGCTGCAAACAGAAAACACAGCAACAAGCCCTACTTCTTCCATATCGATTCTCTTATTTTTCTGCTGCTTTGATCAGTGACGCTACTCGCTACTGAAACATTTCTGATAGACTCAGAAAGAAAAATAATGTAATGTCCAACTCACCATTCTTAGCTGCACATCCACAGAGCCATCATCTCGAACAAAAACAATCTTTTTACATCCAGTTAATGTACTCCAATAAAGTACTTTGTCCGCAAGTCTTCCTCAACCCAACTCTGCCGCTAAAAACCTTTTGCAAGTTCATTTCTTGCGTGTATTTCTCCGAATGTTTAAATCATCACTGCCAGTTGGCACGCTCTTAATAGCGTGCTTCTTCTTCTTGATAATTATTCACGGCTGGCAAACAACCAATTGGTGCGTTACTGCCACCAACTGGTAAGAAGTGTGGACCAGAATGTCATTTAAGGGACTCATTTTAGCAAACTACTGTACCAAAGTGTCTTCTTCTACCACATCCAAAACTCCCGATTTAGTAACCTATTGCACCCTCTGTTGGTTGTCTTGGGCCAATACATTTGCATTAGGCATTGTAATCGCCCATGGCGCCTGGCCTGGGTTCAAGCGAGGGAAGGAAGAAAGTAGAGAAAAACACGAAGAAGGAAATCACTAAAATATTAACATGTAATCATTTATTTTTTTTGTGTGCAAAAAAATACTTTTCATAAAGTTTGGTGTTTATCTTGGAGCAGCCTGGTAGTGTCTTATCCATGAGGTGTGTCATCCCTGGCTACAATTTGGATTGTTTATCTGGAGAGAAACCTAGGACTCGATGAAGAAGAGAAGGAAGGACAAGCAAGAGATGAAAGGGCAAAAGAAAGAAAAACCACATTGAAGCCAGAGAGGTAGAACACAAGGAAGAAAAGAGAGGAATTAATTAAAGGGTGGACGGGCATAAGAACAAAAGGAGGGAAAGAAGAAAAGTTGAGCAGATGGAGGAAAGGACACAAGGAAGGAAGTGAGGTAGGATAATTCAAAACAAAGGATAAAGAAAGGGAGTTAGGACACGTAAGAAGAAGGGGGAAAATTAATGAAAAGGGGATGAATACAATGAAGAAAGTGTGATGGGAAGGAAGGTAGGGCACATAAAAGGAAGGGAGGTAGGACAGAAGAATGCATTTTTTTCCCACATTTTCTCTGTTTGAATTTATTTAAATGACCAAATAAAAGATGCTACAGTCAACAAAAAAACTTTAAAATCCGAGTAAAAGGCTGTAAAACTGTCCATGCTCCACAGACCACTAGGCTGCTTGCATAGAAAATATAAAGAAAACAAAGGTGGTTTAAAAGTTTTTCCAAAGTAGCTTTTCTTCTTCAGTCTTCACCATAAAGTTGGCTGAATTGAGGATTTAAGCTGCAGGTAAAAGAACAGTGGATCTTGCTGGATAACAGGGAAGTGAAGAGCCATGGGGTCATTCACCCAGGCTTTCTCAAACAGCTCTGGTGTGTTTGTAGACTTTGAAGTTCTCACACTGCCAGATGGAGGCATGTGTAAACATGCTATTGGGTGGTACCTTGTGTGTTTTTGACATGTCATAAGACTGGTTCTTAGTTCACTGGTTCTTAGTTCTTAGTTAACATTGTTCATTGTAAAAGTGAGAGTCAAAGTGTTGAAACTGTGTTTTTCCACTAGGTGCTGAAACCCAGGTCACTGCATGCCTCCATAATGGATGTTAAAGACTGATTCAACCAGTCTGGCTTGTTTTGTCTCCAGGCAGCATTGTATTAAATAAGATGCAACGTTCTAGACTCTTGTGTTTACGAGATGCAGCATGGGTGTGGCTTACTCCCCAAAAGTGTTTGTCTCTAACGGTGTTCTTGGTTGAGGATTAAAAAGAAATATAGATCAAACAGCTGGTTACTTCAGTCTTGAAGTTCTCAGAGTAACATCCATCCTCACTCCGCAACACGCCCTTCACAGATCAGCCCTGGGTTAGATTCAACAGGGAGCCATTGAACTACAGACATGTGGTGAAAAAGTTTGGTGGCTGCTGCAATCAATCTCTCATTTATTTAAAATCTCCTTATTGGGTTTCATGCCAGAAGGGTGTCATATTTGTCTTCACCTTGACTCAAGAATGTAAGGCATGTCTTCACACATGGCCTTGTTTCCTTCTGTTGTCTCACTCACAACAAACATCTGATCACCTGCCTCCTTTAGCAAACAAACCTCACCTTTGAAATATCAGACAACTGCTTTCAACTATTAAAATTGCGCAGCGGGCATTCTTAAAATTTGGGCTACTGCATGATAGAGGATACTTGCAGTGGGATTGTGTGGCATAACTATAAGCAGCCAGTATCTTACCTGCAGAGGATTAGGACAACTTTTAATTATGTATTTTACCTACCAGTCTTTCAGACATAATTTAATTTCTGTGTTTTCCAAGTTGAACAATGTTAGCATTGCATGCATGGTAGCTAATCCCAACAACTAGACACAAAGTGAATGATTTATGAATGAGCAGGATTACAAAAGGAATGGTTGATCTGGAGATTAAAACACTGCATCTGGACTTGAATGATCAGAAGCAAAAAAAAATTTTTTCTTCTTCATTACTTTTACTCTGCTGGCGACAGGAAGGGCCTGCAGAAGAATGTGCAAAGATCAGCAGTTTAGATTAACTATAAAGATTTTGAGTTTTTGATGGTGTACATTTCTTTTTGTTCAACTTCCTGCTCCAAGTAGTTGCTAGCTTGACTCTTTTATGAGTTGGTTGTTGTTTTTCCAGACTGGGATCCCTCTGTTTGCTGCTGAGGAACACTGTTCTCTAAATAAACTGTTGCTTTAAAATCATATAATTACTTTCAGGAAGTTGCAGGAGTTGTGTGCTTTTGCTTACCACATGACAACCATTTTCACTTCTTTTTTTTTTTTTTTTATCGACTTGACGGTTCACAAAGATTTTCCCCAATGTGAAAAGTGATGTGCTTTAGCTCAGCTATGCGTGTGTGTGAGTTTATTTACATGATGCTCACTGTTGAGGTGGATATGTAAATGATTGGGACTGCTCAGTTGTTGAGTTATGTTTGGATTTCTCTGTCAGGTTTTGTGACAAATGCATTTTCATCTGGGCTTTAAACATTTAATTAAAATTATTTAGGCTTTGTACTGGTAGGTTATGAAATTGGATCACAAATTAAGAATAAACCCTTTCAGACCGGCTTTCTTTTTCACCTAATTTTCCTGAAGCACATTGCCACACACAGCAGTATGGCAGCACGAGGAGCTGCTAAAGACTTTATAACATTTTCAGCCTGCTGCCTTTGGACTCGATGACAGTCTTGAATTATTACAATCATTATTGGGCTGAAGTGAACCTGCAGCATCTCATGCAGACAAATGGAGTAAACATAAGAAAGCTTCCTAGTTTAATTAATCACTGATGTTTGGGTGTTTAACTCTCTGCTGCCACCTGTTGGAGATTATATGTAGCTCTTAGTTTAAGCTTCTTTGTTGTGCGTCTGCAGGATCTGGTGGACTGGCGGAAACCTTTGGCCTGGCAGGTTGGCTACCTGCGAGAGAAATACGATGCTTGGGTTCACCAGCCAGTCGACAGACCCATCAGACTGTTTGGAAACCCATTCATGGAAGCTGCCACCAAAACTTCCTGGTATTAAATGTTGCTCCTCATAGCTAATAATTGAAAATCTATGTCCTAAACTCGGATATTTGTTGCAGCTCAAAGACCTAGAAATTAAAATGGATCCTATTTGGGTTTTTTCATAGGCTATTCCTGAAATCTTTAAATAAGTTTGACCTTTTTTACATGAAGGGTCACTAATCCCAACAAATAATTGTAATTTAATTCTAACTTTTAATCTACAAATTGACCAAACCTGAAAAAGGTAAAACATTTAAGCATTAAGCAGGAAAACCCCTTTTTAATACTTTACATTTTGTGCTTCCCTAATATTCATAACTTTGAAAAAGTTATAAATTGTATGCTGTTTTTAAAGAGATGATTAAAAAAATATATCTTTAAGATTTTCTTTAAACATGAACACGGATACATTTCCAATAAGTTTCTTTTTTTTTTTTTTGTAAATATATTCAGTGTTTTGTTTGCTCAAAACATCAAATCAACAAAGAATAACATTTCCAGATGTGTAAAATATCAATTCAAAGAAAGGGAAAACTGGCCATAAAACAGCAAGTAGTCCCCACTGTGAGGTTTACAGATGTCTATTCTTTCAGCTCGCAAGAGCCTCATATCTATAAATACTGCATCTGGTTTATGAATTTAATTATTTACCCTTTTTCAATAGGGTTTTGCTGTTTTTAAAAGTGCTCATATAAATTGTATTTTACTTCATTTATAGCTTTTTCAGGTATCCCCTTTTAAAGCTCAAAACATTTACCAATGTATTGGTGAAATCCCAGCCCACCCACCCCCACATACAAGCAGAATAATAATAATAAAGAAGTAAGAGCAGATTTCACAATCTAAATGTTCAGTGAGGTGTGATGACACAGATGTGTGTTTAACAGTGTGAACAGAAATGGGCTGTGTACACAGGCTTGAGGGACCCCAGTGGTAATAATGGGATATCATTTTCCCCAATGTAGATGGACTGTGGTCTCAGTCAGGAAGTTAAGAACCCAGAGAAAAGTGGCAGTCTTTAGGCCAAGCAGGAACATTTTCTATTGGTCTCTTTAGAATGACGTAATAAAGTAATATAGTGCCTTTTCAGTGCTTATTTGTAATGTTACATGTATGATTAGGAGTAGCTTAATTTGAGGGAAAGATTAGTTTAAAATGTCTCAGATTGCTAAGTAATTATGGTTATTTTGAATATTGGAATAATTTATGTTTGAATTAGTCAGACTTCCCAAGTTTTATAACTTATTCTTTAGATTGGCTTTTTTCCACCTCACACATTTGATGGGTAGAAATATTATATATCCTTGAACCAAAACCCTAAACAGATTGTAAACACAGTCAAGTACTTAAAGGGTCATATTTGGACTGGATAGATTTTTAAGAGTCTTTCTGGTTTGTTGCTACAGGTACTGGGTCCCAGTGGTCTGGCTTCCTATTGTCTTCTACCTTTGTTGGCACTGCTACACCACCCTGGCACAGGGCAACACAAAGCTACAGCTCACCTCAGGTAGGACACCCCAGTACTCAGTGATACACACGCAGTACAAGCAGCATGTAAATTTGTCCTCATTGCAGCACGATTGTATTTGTTTTGCAGATTTCTCCATCACGGTCCAAAAGCAGATGTTTCCGGTCCTTTTTATGATGGGCTGGTTCTTGTGGACTTTCATTGAGTACTGCATCCACCGCTTCGTCTTCCACATGAAACCGCCGGCTCATAACTACTACCTCATCACGCTACACTTCCTTCTGCACGGGCAGCACCATAAGGTACAAAAGCTTTTTTCTGCCGGTCATAAACCACTTTTTCTACTTCTCTACATTGCTTTCATTTGGTCAAAAAAATGTACTGGAATACTAAACACGTTTGTTACAGGTTCCCTAAAAATTAAAGCTTTGGGTTATTCTAAAGAACACAGCAAAAGATTGATTGAAATTTAATTAGATATATTTTTTAAATCTGTCCCATTAAAACCAGAAACTTGAATGTATTTTCATTGATTTTATGTGATAGACAGAGTAGCAAATAATTATTAGGTGAAAGAGGATTTTTCTTTTTAAATGATCAGAAGTGACAGAACAGCTGTATTTACAGTGAAAACTGCACACAGATGCCTATTGAAAGCAATTTTTTGCCCTGGATTTCCTTTGGGGGTATCTGAGTAAAGGCAGCTGAATGCACGCCACTTGTTTCAGAGACTATTCTTCTTGCATTTACCTCCTGTATCGTTTCTCCTCAGTCTCCATTCGACGGCTCTCGACTCGTCTTTCCTCCTGGGTTGGCCTCCATAGTGGTGGGGTTGTTCTACCTGTCGCTCTGTAAGACGCTCCCGGAGACCCTTGGTGTGTCTGTGTTTGTTGGTGGCCTGTGCGGCTACGTCGTGTACGACATGATCCACTACTACCTTCACTATGGCTCTCCAAAGAGAGGCTCGTACCTGTACGGCCTGAAGGCCTACCACGTCAAACATCACTTTGAGCACCAGAGATCAGGTGAGCAGCTCAGTTTAAATATCAGACTAATTGTTGCCACTATCTCACCTGCAACAGACAAATCTCAGTTTGGAGTAGAGATGATTTTCAATACCTTTTTCCACCCTACACACTTATAAGCCTTTAAACTAGTTTATAATCACTATGGTTGTTAAGTTCATACTAGTACTTTTTATATGGACTTTATCACCTCCTGGTTCTGTAGGTATTTAGAGAAATGTAAGGAGATTCAACTGGTCCAATCTGGACTCAATCCTGAGATGCTTCGGAATATTGTAATAATCTTTTGCTCAAAGAAAAAAGTTTTCCACCAAACACTTGCTCTTATCAGACCAAACGAAAGATGGAGTGAAAAATTTAGTTTGTTTCCATCAATTAAAATTTTTTCTAACTTTCAGAGGAAAACTCCCAATAAATTTGGGACTCTTTCATAGTCATTGATTTTTCCAACAGTCCCTCATCCTGAGCAAGCCTTTGACAACAGTGAGAAGTTTTCCATTCTCACAACTTTCCAACCGATTTCTTTGGTCCCTGAGATGTGGTAGGCATGAGGAGCAGTGAAGTTGATCAAACCAGCTGAATATGCATGTGGCATGCAGAGACCAAATCCATGCTGTTAAAGTAAGACTGCCCTCCAGCTGTATCTAGGTTGTTTTGACTGTCCTGCTGCATGTGTTGCCTGGTATCCTCAGCCGGAAACCAAACTAAAATGGCAGAATCAAATACAAGGGTTTGCCCTTTTTAGTAATCATTGTATCTCACTATGTTCCATCTGTCTAATTCATACACGATGCAGAATATTCATTTGCATAGTGAATGCAAACAAGAGACTTTTGGCAGGTCTGAAGGGAAAGGTTTAGTCCAAAAACACAAACATTTTATTTTAGTCAGCTTGACTCCTCCTGGCCTATTAGAACTACTCTGATTTTTTTTTTTTTTTTTTTTTAAACTAGGATCATTCTGACAGTAGAAACTATCTTTCTCTTGTTTATCTCCTGATCTGTTCTCTTGTGATGTCGCCCTCTCTGCAGGTTTTGGAATCACCACCACATTCTGGGATCATCCGTTCAACACAGCCATCCCTGACGAGAAGTTCTAACGTACGAACGGCTCTACCGAAAGGGCCACTGGACTTATCAGCCTGCCTAATTAGTGACCTGCCCACGTGTTATATCCCCCCGGCCTCCCTAATGCTGCAGCAGCCGACGCATCCATACTCACTGTAACACATCATGTTCTCATCAGAGAACCAGTCTGATCTTTATTCTCACTGTGATTGTTTTTGCACATTTGTGCCATTATTAATCATATTCATCCATAATACTGTGGAAAATATTTAATAAACATCCAAACGGAGATTTAAGTGCACAAATGCTAAAGCACAGAGAAGGAAAGGGAAGTGACTGATGGTGGATGGATGTGGTGACAGGTGTTGGAGAAAGTGTTTGAGCATCAATAAGTTGTCTTACCAGATTCACCAACTCAGGAAAATTCAGTATCGTCCCAGTTTGAATCTTTTTCTCTCCCTGCAGCGAGATCAACTCTCTACAGAAATATTATTTTTCAGATACCCTGATCAATTCCAGTCAAGCTTTAATTTATTAAACATCTGCAGGAGTGAGGTTTTACTGTAGTTTGCAAGTGTAAGCTGCTGTTCCAGATGTTTGAAATGTGCACATATTTCCACTGTAATATTGACTGTTTTTCTCCCCATTTGATCCCACAACAATGTACGAAAAAGTATATATTTTTAAGATGTTTTGTACAAAAGAGGAGATGCTTTCATTGTATGAGTTTGAATGGTCGGATGGATTCTGAGTGAGTGAATTTAACGATTGTTTTAAGGTGTTGGAGGAAAGGAGTTGAAGGAATGAAGCCAGGTCGGTGGATGTCCTGCTGTGGGGATCTCGGGGTCAAAGGTTACAGGGAATTTTACTCACAGAAATGGACTATGGAAAAAGACGGACCAAAGGTGTTCCTCTTTTTGGTTGCTGCCCATATTTAAGCAAGGTGAGGTGGAGGGCAGTAGTTAACCTTAAGATGTACACCTCAGCACAACCACCAGCTCATTAGTGAAGAGAAAACACCATAATTACCTCCCCCCCCCCTTCCAGTATTTTGAGATTAAGAGTAGATTCTAGTAGGAGCTGCATAGTTGCACCTACTGCCATCTAGGGGTGGAAGGTGGGTGTACTGTTTACTAACAAGTCAGCAGATCATTCTACATGGGTACCAGTTCTTAACTATTTAACAAATTCAGCATAGAAATAAATGGCTGCAGTCTTCAGAACAAAATATCTTTAACCCCAGAGTTTTAGACTCTACAGGCATCATTCTTACAAATGTGTCTGGTTATCTCAAAGACCCGAATATCTCACTAATATAATGCCAGAACACTATGATGTTCACAGCTTCAGCGTCGTGTAGTTTGGAGGGGGTTTTCTTCAAAAAGAAAAGGGAGAGGGGAGAGCAGTCTATACTTACTGCAGCTTCTCTTGTCTACAGTGATGATTTCAGATTGTACTCAGTTTAGTAGCCATGTTTTTCCTTCAGTCTGCTGTGAGCTGGTGAGTTTTTGGTCCCGCCTCAGTGTGAAGCTGTTTATTTGACCCCCTTGGATCCCTGCAGAGGGTGATGATTGAATGATCTGACTCGACAGCAGGACGTCCTGATGGCGGCTGGCCGATCTTCAGCAGACTCCCTCAGCACACCTGAGAAAAGAGAACCGCTAACCTAAAAGCAGAACAAACAACTCAAACCATTTACACGCAGAACACATGCAGACGTCGCTTACAAAACTTGCTTATGCAAACTTTCAGTAAAGATTGCTTTGACAAGCCCGATTGTATAAAGAGAGCATCTATTTTAAATAACCCAATATCATCAGTTTCATTTTTTTCAATAAGAAAGCGAAGCAAAAAGTCTTACTGAGAGAAGTAGGAATGTTATGTAACATAACCAGAGGGCATACAGGGATGAATTGTAACCGATCCATCACCAAAATGTGTCATTTTGTCTACAGTTAATTTAAAACCAGAACACTGTTTTCTTTATGGATAATGAATATGTTAAATATCTGAAGAGCTGCTTTAATCTCAGATCTCTGCAAAACAAAGGAGTCTTTTTTTTTTTTTAGTCCAAAGAACCAAAAGATATGTATTTTTGATGTCTATACTAATTTTACAGTGATGTAAACGGACATAATTTGATTCCATTTATTGGAATACAAGACCTACTAATCTTATTAATGTAAAAGAAAAAAACTAAAACTTATGATTCTCACTTGTAAACCTTTCTTTGCAAAAAAATGCTGCATAAATATTTCTAATCTTGTTTAAATTTTATTTTGGAGTTTTCAATTTCTATGCAAAGGCAAACATGTTTGTAAATAAATGTCTATATTTCTGACACTGGTCTGTTCTGTACCTTTTTTTTTTTTTATAAGTACACATTTTTAAATTAGGAAACTGTTTTATACACAATATTCTCATGTTTAGGAAACAAGGAACCTGAAACGTGTTTGCAACTTTCATATACAGGTACAGCTCAAACAATTAGAATACTGGAACCTCATGGTGTCACACCCTAATCAGCCAATTAACTTCCACACCGGCAAAGGTTTCCTGAGCCTCTTAACTGTCTCAGTCTGGGTCAATTGGACACAATCATGGGAGAGACTGTTGACTTGACAGATGTCTAGAAGACGGTAATTGAAACCCTCCACAGATGGGGAAGCCACAAAACAACATTGCTAAAGAAGCTGGTTCAGAGTGTCGTGTCCAAGCATAATCCTAGGAAATTAAGTGGAAGGAAAAAGTTTGATAGGAAAATGCCCATTCATGAATTTGGGATAGCTTTACAAGGAATGGCATGGGGCACTACAAACGCATTAATTCTATACATGGGCTACAAATGTTGCATTCCTCATGTGAGCTAAAGAGAAAAAGCACTGGACTGTTGCTCAGTGGTAGAAAGTTTTCTTTTCAGATCTGCTGACAAGGTTTATAGAGATACTGATTTCATTTTCGAGCAGGACTTGGTACCTGCCCAGACTGCCAAAGGTACCAAAAGCTGGTTCAATGATCGTGGTGCTACCTTGTTTGATCGGCCAGCAAACTGGCCTGACCCCCACAAAGAATCTAGAGAGTATAGAGAGATTATTGGTAGGGGTGGGTGTTTATGAAAAAAAATTCCATCATGACAATATTTTCATATAATCAGAAAGCGTTTATTGCCAAATGTTGGACAGGTTTACAAATTAGGAAATTGCTGCGGTACTTTGTGCAAACATACGGGAAAAAAACTCCTGGATGGATGAGATTCGCCTGGAGTTCCTCAAGGCCCTGGATGTTGTGGGGCTATGTTGGTTAACGCGACGCTGCAATATTGCGTGGACATTGGGGGCAGTTCTCTTGGATTGGCAGACCAGGGTGGTAGTCCCCTTATTTAAAAAAACGGGACCACGGAGTGTGTTCCAATAACAGGGGAATCACACCTCTGAGCCTCCCTGGTAAGGTCTATTCAGAGGTTCTTGAGAGGAGGGTCCGACTGATAGTTGAATCTCAGATCCAGGAGGAACAATGCGGTTTTCGTTCTGGCCGTGGAACGCTGGACCAGCTCTACAGTTGTGGCCAAAAGTTTTGAGAATGACACAAATATTAGTTTTCACAAAGTTTGCTGCAAAACTACTTTTAGATCTTTGTTTCAGTTGTTTCTGTGATGTACTGAAATATAATTACAAGCACTTCATACGTTTCAAAGGCTTTTATTGACAATTACATGACATTTATGCAAAGAGTTAGTATTTGCAGTGTTGGCCCTTCTTTTTCAGGACCTCTGCAGTTCGACTGGACATGCTCTCAATCAACTTCTGGGCCAACTCCTGACTTATAGCAACCCTTTCTTTCATACTCACTTCTTGGAGTTTGTCAGAATTAGTGAGTTTTTGTTTGTCCACCCGCCTCTTGAGGACTGACTACAAGTTCTCAATGGGATTAAGATCTGGGGAGTTTCCAGGCCATAGACCCAAAATTTCAACATTTTGGTCCCCGAGCCACTTGGTTATCACTTTTGCCTCATGGCACGGTGCTCCATCGTGCTGGAAAATGCATTGTTCTTCACCAAACTGTTGTTGGATTGTTGGAAGAAGTTGCGTTTGGAGGGTGTTTTGGTACCATTCTTTATTCATGGCTGTATTTTGGGGCAAAATTGTAATTGAGCCCACTCCCTTGGATGAGAAGCAACCCCACACATGGTCTCAGGATGCTTTACTGTTGGCATGACACAGGACTGATGGTAGTGCTCACCTTTTCTTCTCCGGACAACCCTTTTTCCAGATGCCCCAAACAATCGGAAAGAGGCTTCATGGGAGAATATGACTTTGCCCCAGTCCTCAGCAGTTCATTCACCAGACTTTCTGCAGAAGATCAATCTGTCCCTGATGTTATTTTGGAGAGAAGTGGCTTCTTTGCTGCCCTTCTTGACACCAGGCCATCTTCCAAAAGTCTTCGCCTCACTGTGCGTGCAGATGCGCTCACACCTGCCTGCTGCCATTCCTGAGCAAGCTCTGCACTGGTGGCACTCCGATCCCGCAGCTGAATCCTCTTTAGGAGACGATCCTGGCGCTTGCTGGACTTTCTTGGACAGCCTGAAGCCTTCTTAACAAGATTTGAACCTCTTTCCTTGAAGTTCTTGATAATCCTGTAAATTGTTGATTTAGGTGCAATTTTAGTAGCCACAATATCCTTGCCTGTGAAGCAATTTTTATGCAACGCAATGATGGCTGCACGCATTTCTTTGCAGGTCACCATGGTTAACAATAGAAGAACAATGATTTCAAGCATCACCCTCCTTTTAACATGTCAAGTGTGCCATTCTAACCCATTCAGCCTGACATAATGATCTCCAGCCTTGTGCTCGTCAACATTCTCACCTGAGTTAACAAGACGATTACTTAAATGATCTCAGCAGGTCCTTTAATGACAGCAATGAAATGCAGTGGAATTTTCATGGCAAAGAAGGACTATGCAATTCATCTGATCACTGTTCATAACATTCTGGAGTATATGCAAATTGCTATTATAAAAACTTAAGCAGCAACTTTTCCAATTTCCAGTATTTATGTAATTTTTAAAACTTTTGGCCACTACTGTACATCCTAAGCAGGGTCCTGAAGGGTGCATGGGAGTTCCCCCAAGTAGTCTACATGTGTTTTGTTGACTTGGAGAAGGCGTTTGACTGTGTCTCTCGGGGGGCCCTGTGGGGGGTCCTCTGGGAGTATGGGGCACCAGGCACCTTGATACGGGCTGTTAGGTCCGAGCTTGGTTTGCATCGCTGGCAGTAAGTTGAGCTTGTTTCCAGTGAGAGAAGGACTCAGCCAAGGTTGCCCTTTGTCACAGATTCGTTTCATAATTTTTATGGACAGGATTACTAGGCACAGCCAAGGTGTTGAGGGGATCTGTTTTGGTGGCCTAAGGGTCGGGTCTCTGCTTTTTGCAGATGATGTGGTCTTGTTGGCTTCATCAAAATGTGAGCTACAGCTTTTGCTTTGCAGTCGAGTGTGAAGCAGCTGGGATGAGAATCAGGACCTCCAAATCCAAAACCATGGTCTTGAGCCGGAAAAGGGTAGAGTGCCTTCTCTGGGGTCAGGGCCAAGGTCCTTCCCCAAATGGAGGAGTAGTGTCTTGGGGTCGTGTTCACAAATAAGGGAAAAATGGAGAGGGAGATCGATAGGTGGATTGGTGCAGCGTCTGCAGTTATGCGGGCGCTGTACCGGTCTGTCATGGTTAAGAGAGAGTGGTCAATCTATGTTTCTACTCTCATCTATGGTCACGAGCTGTTGGTAGTGACCGAGAGAACAAGATCACGGATACAAGCAGCTGAAATGGGTTTCCTTCACAGGGTGTCTGGGCTCAGGGATAGGGTGAGGAGCTAGGTCATCCAGGAGGATGCTCAGAGTAGAGACGCTGCTCCTCCGCATCAAGAGGAGTTGAGGTGGCTCGGACATCTGGTTAGGATGCCTCCTGGACGCCTCCCTGGAGAGGTCTTCCGGGCACGTCCCACCGGGAGGAGGCCCAAAGGAACACCCAGGACTAGGTCTCGGCTGGCCTGGGCGGTCCCTTGGGATTCCTCCTGAGGAGCTGGTTCAAGTTGCTGGGGAGAGGGAAGTCTGGTTCTCTCTGCTTATGCTGCTGCCCTCACGACTCAACCCCGGATAGAACGAAAATGAATGGATAAAACAATATGTGCAAAAAAAAAAAAAGAATCTCATGTTCTTCACATTTTATAAAAGAAAATCTCCCTTTAAAAATGCTTTAGTTGAACTCGGCACCAAACCCTGTCTCATAGTGAAACCTGGAAACAGTAAATCCTCGTGCCCACTTCCATAATGATCAGGACCTTCATTAGTTTTTATTCCCTCTGTCCCAGACTCCACTAAATTACATGACATGTCAGCGTTTTTGTGTTTAGCTCTCAGGTTCCTGCAGAACTTGCAGCCTGTGAGCTGATAGAACTTATGGACCCTGACCCTTGCGCTAAGCTTCAAGTTTTTTTTGTGAAGACGTCTGTGTTTTAATGAGTTTTTTTTTACCATGGCTGGCCAGTTTATTCTGTCTGTGTGGCGAGTAGGGCCCACCCAACCCCCGCCTTACCAGGTAACAATAAAGTTGCCAGATATCCCGCTTTGTGTGGGACAATCCTGCATTTTCAACACGTCCTGCAGATTGAGACACTCTCCAGAATTGTTAACAGAAGTGTTTGAGAAAATACGTCCGACATTACCAACATCACACAGCTTCAGTTAATACAGCTACAAACTACTGATTAGGCCTGAAACGTAGTAATGGACTCAGACTTGAACCTCCAGGGTCACATAAAGGCAATAACAAGGTCAGCCTTCTATCTCCTGAAGAACATTTTAGGGATTAAAGGACTGATGTTGCAATGGGACCTCAAAAAACTCATCCATGCGTTTATCTTTAGTTGGACTGATTACTGCAATAGTGTCTTCACAGGTCTGCCTAAAAAGTCAATCAGGCAGTGCAGAATAGCTAAATCCAACATACTTAAACACACACACACACACACACACACACACACACACACACACGCACGTCTTGCTATACTTGTGTTGACATTGTATTGACTTCCATTGATTTTACTATGCCTAACCCAGACACTTTCCCTAAACCTTACCATTAGTGATACATGCCTAAACCTAACCTTTACCTAAACCTAATTCACACCATACCTCTAAACCTAACTAGTAGAGTTTAATAGCTTGTTAAACATTGTGGGGACCAGGCAAAATGTCCTCACAACTACAAATGGGCTGTCAAAGGTTGGTCCTCACAAATATAGCTATACATGTATACCTACACACACACACACCCACACACACATTCTAGGGTTGCCAACTCCCAGCAAATAAAATAAGGAACCACCCCCCACCCCATGATGCTAAATTGACGTAATTGATTTTAATTTAATGCATGTGTAAAACAAATCCGAAATCAATTATTTTTCTATAATAATTAAATAGATTCAACATCTTTCTTCGACAGAATTGCAGACTGCACAGATGGTACCTTCTCGAAGGAAAAAGTACTATAGCTTACTAGGCTATTTATTAGACTTAATATTTACTATATAAGATAATGGATTTCAATACATTTAACAGATGACCACTCTAGTTGTAAGATTCAGATATTTTTTTATTAAAGCTAGACATTTTAAATGCGAAAAAGAAAGAAAAAAGTATTTTTTTGTTCCCTAACTGGCCCCCGGGCAAAACTTTGCTAGAGCCGCCCCTGCACAATTACCAGCTACATAAAACAATACTGGTGTTATTTGTCTCTCAGAAACAGTTTATAACTTCCCTTCAACTCATTCATGTCACCTAAAAGGTAAACCTGTTTCTCCATCACCTGTTCAGCTCTGATGATTCAGTAAGGACATCTCCTGGTTTCATCTTCATGTTTCTCTCTCACCATATATTCAACCCGATATCATGACCAGCAGCTTTTACGGCTGTGGCTTCAGCAAACATCAGCTAATACTCGAAAGTCATTAAATCAGTTCTAACAGGTTATTAAACGTGCTGCTGTTGTTTAGCGCAACATCCGCTGGTTTCCTCTTTCTGCGCAAAATGGGCGATAAACAAATGAGAGCGAGAGACGGGACTTCTGACAGAAAAGCCGATCAGCTGATCATGGATCAGTTTCATGATTGAATGAGCAACAGGAGAGGGAGGGGAGAGAATGAGAGCAGAAAAGGCAGCTGCACAGCTTAAAGTACGGGACAAACCACGTTTCTTTTCACCTTAATACAGAACGTATTTTCTCTGAATACGGGACGATTCCGTTTTTTACAGGACGGTTGGCAACCCTAATACATACATACACTCACATTAACATTTGTTAGTTCTCACAAAGTGAGAGAATAAAACACTATCATTAATGTTCCAGTCTGCTTTGATGCACGGAATTTATAGTGTAGTTTTCCTACTACACCCATTTGATAAATAGATTATCATGGTGGGATAGTTAGTATAGCAGAGAAGCAGCATTGGCCGTCAGGCAGGTAGCTAACAAAAATTTTTTTGCTAGCCTACCTGCTGCGAAATTACACCATATGTACGAGACAAGTAGAGCTATTTTATCCAGTGTAATTTATGACTTACCAGTATCTTGTTTTTTCTTTTCCCCTTCTTCCTTTTTCTTCTTTCGGATAATTCCGCTTCATTATGACTCCCGAGGTTTTATATTTTGCCGGCAGCATCACGCACCAGGCTGGCTGGCTGCTGTCAGCAACACTGAGAGGGGCCCCCTTGAAGGGGATCCCGATAACAGTGTCATTGCACTTTACTGCGTTTACTATCAAAGGGGCGCTCACACAGTTTGTCGTTGCATTTTATTCTTAACCAGTCGTTGTCTTGGGGCCCCAGGCCAGCTTGGGGCCCCAAGCAATTGCTTGGTTTGCCTGCCTTCTTGCTAAGGCCCTGCAGCTGATCCATAACACTACTGCTTGCATCCTCACTAGAACCAGGAAAGTAGAGCACATAACCCTAGTTCTAAAGTGGCTCCCTGTAGTTTACAAAATTGACTTCAAAATACTTTTACTAGTTCATAAATCTTTTAATGGCTTAGCACCAAAGTATGTGGAAGATAAACTCAGCAAAAAAAGAAACGTCCCTTTTTCAGGACTGTGTATTTCAACAATAATGTTGTAAAAATCAGATCTTCATTGTAAAGGGTTTAAACATTTTTTTCCATGCATGTTCAATTAACCATAATCAATTAATTAACATGCACCTGTGGAATGGTCGTTAAGACCTTAACAGCTTACAGAAAGTAGGCATTTAAGGTCACAGTTCTAAAAACGCAGGACACTAAAGAGACTTGTCTACTGACTGTGAAAAACACCCAAAGAAAGATGCCCAGGGTCCCTGCTCATCTGCGTGAACGTGCATTAGGCATGCTGCAGGGAGGCATGAGGACTGCTGATGTGGCTAGGGCAATAAATTGCCATGTCCGCACTGTGAGACGCCTAAGACAGCGCTACAGGGAGACAGGAAGGACAGCTGATCATCCTCGCAGTGGAAGACCACGTGTAACAACACCTGCACAGGATCGGTACATCTGAATATCACACCTGCGTGACTGGTACAGGATGGCCACAACATCTGCCCGAGTCACACCAGGAACACACAATCCCTCCATCAGTGCTCAGACTGTCCGCAATAGGCTGAGAGAGGCTGGACTGAGGGCTTGTAGGCCTGTTGTAAGGCAGGTCCTTACCAGACATCACCAGCAACAACGCCGCCTATGGGCACAAACCCACCTTTGCTGGACCAGACAGGAGTGGCAAAAAGTGCTCTTCACTGATGAGTCACGGTTTTGTCTCACCAGGGGTGATGGACGGATTCGTGTTTATCGTCGAAGGAATGAGCGTTACACCGAGGCCTGTAGCCTGGAGCGGGATCGATTTGGAGGTGGGGGGTCCGTCATGGTCTGGGGCGGTATATCACATCACCATCGGACTGAGCTTGTTGTCATTGCAGGCAATCTCAATGCCTTGTGGTACAGGGAAGACATCCTCCTCCCTCATGTGGTACCCTTTATGCTTGCTCATCCGGACATGATCCTCCAGCAGGACAATGCCACCACCCATACTGCTCGTTCTGTGCGTGAGTTTCTGCATGACAGCAATGTCGGTGTTCTGCCATGGCCAGCGAAGAGCCCGGATCTCAATCCCATTGAGCACGTCTGGGACCTATTGGATCGCAGGGTGAGGGCTAGGGCCATTCCCCCCAGAAATGTCCAGGAACTTGCAAGTGCCTTGGTGGAAGAGTGGGGTAACATCTCACAGCAAGAACTGACAAATCTGGTCCAGTCCATGAGGAGGAGATGCACTGCAGTACTTCAAGCAGCTGGTGGCCACACCAGATACTGACTGGTACTTTTGATTTTGAGCCTCCCTTCATTCAAGGACACATTATTCTATTTCTTTTAGTCCCATGTCTGTGAAACATTTTTAGTTTATGTCTTATGGTGTTGACTCTTTTAGTGTTCATACAAATATTTACACACATTAAGTTTACTGAAAGTAAAAACAGTTGAAAGTCGGAGGGCGTTTCTTTTTTTGCTGAGTTTATGTTGCCACTATACCAACCCCCAGACCACTCAGGTCTTCCATCTCTAATCTACTAATCACCCATAGAATTAGAATCAAACCTGGAGAAACAGCTTTCAGACCACTGCAAAGCTGCGGAAACACAGAGTTCTTTTAAATCAAAACTAAAAACCCATCTGTTTAGAGCTGCCTTTGAGCAACTGATTAATAAAAGCTGGGATGTTATATGTTTTAAATGTCTCATATGTGACTAATGTGTTTTATGCTTTTACTGTTGTATTGCTGCTTTTATTTTATCCCCTAATCACCTAAAGCACTTTGAATTGCCTTGTTGAAAGTGTGTTATGGTGCAAATGGTTCACAGTGCCTTATGCATCCCTAAGAAAACTGTCCTCCTGAACTGAAAAATAAAAATGCTCTTAATATTAATCAGTATAGAGATCTCTCGTTGGACCACATTGGTCTTGAGACAGCCTGTGCTTTCATATCTGATCAATCTCTCTGGGCTCCTTTGATCAGCTCCAGTTCAATGTCCTTGCTGTTAACCTTAGTCTCCTGCCCACTCATCGGACAGTGGAATGAAGGGCGCGCTGTCAGACTGCAACCAGTTCCTCTGTGAAGCGGGTTCCCGAACCTTCCCCCCCTGTCCTATGTGTGTTCACATATGTTGTGACCAATACATGTGCTTCTATGTTTTTGCAGTGTTTTTTTTTAGCACCTCGGCTCGGCTCCCTGTAGGGGGTTGGGCAGAGATGCCTTCTTTTTTTCTCCCCTGCTCCCATCCCCTACCTATTGTGAATCATTTTCTATCTACTAAAGAGGCGCTGGTAAAGCCGGCTGCTGCCGCGGTCTTCCAAATCCTGTCTTGTGTTAAAGGGGGGGTAGCACATTCTTCTTATGCAGAAAGAGCAATTCTGAGGTCTAGTACATCAATAATTTTACCTGAAATAGATCTGTAAGTTCAATAAATGATTTATACTACCTATTTGAAATTTTGCACTCACAGCATGTCTGCACTGAACGCCTTGAAATTAGCTGCATGTCTCTTTAAGAGTCTCGGACATGCCCCCTTCAACACGCTGCCGTCAACGTCATCACAACATGGGGATGAAGCATTACAGTACCTTAGCATCGGTGCGCCGGACTTTTGGAAGACAAACACATCTTTCGGTTTGCTATGGCCACGCAGGACATGGTACAAGCATATGCATTTGATCCCGTCTCTGACCCTGAAAGTGAAACATTGAACCGGAGTGCGTTCAGCGGCTCGTTCAAGAGCTACTACTTTCCACAGGTGCTACCTGATTGCTGCTGACGACGCTCTGCTTTAGTGCTCTGGGAGCGGGGGAGGGAGGGCTGTGGAGAGACAGTAATCAAAATTTAGGGGCGTTGCTGTGAGGTTGGGGCGTTCCTGGGAGGACCCTGGCGTTTAGTGCTCAACATGGCGGCCGCGAGAGTTTATAGATATAACTCAAGCATACATAAATTAACCTAAGAAACACTTTAGGATGTTTTTAAGAAGGGAATGGCATATGAATGTGATGAAAAGCTTTAAAAAGTGGATTTTACATGCCACCCCTCCTTTAATGTTTGTGTTTGTATGATCTTAGATTGGTTGCACTTAAAACTTAATTTCCCCATGGGGATTATTAAAGTATTTCTTTTCTTATCTTATCACCTAGTAGGAGTGGGGGTCGTTTGGTTTTGAGGTGTGGGACATTGTTGCTGATGGGTTTTTAGGGGTTAGGGGCGTTTGGGGGAGGTCCTTGGGGGTGGGATCGCTAGGTGGATTGGGCACTGGGTGCTGTGGCCCTTATCTGGGGTGGGGCTTTGGTGTTGTTGGGTGGCAATTCCTGGAAGCTAAATGCAGTGACTTTGGGGGATTGTACTGGCAGACATGGGTTACTGGCCTGGTACTCCTGGATGGGTCTGGGGTGGGCTTGGGAGCGTCTCTGTTGCCGGAGCTGGTGTGTGGGGGTGGTGGTCGGCTGGTGGCCGAGGTGTGCTGAAGTGTTATGTTTTTCTCTGGGCCTGAATGTCATTGGCGATTTCTGGGTTGTGTTTTGCCTTGTTTGCATGTTGGGGTGTTGCGCTGGTGGCTGCAGTGGATGGGCGGCGTTTCTGGGCCTGATTAGTTTTTGGGCACTGGACTTGGCCCCTGGATCTTGGGTATAGCTTTTCTTCTGGGATGGGGCCAGGGGGAATTAGGCTCCATGGACCCCAGGGTGGACGCACCAGGGCCTCCCTCCCTTGGTGGATCTTGGTGAACAGGGGTGCCTATTGGAGTCAGTAGGGGAGATGGCTCCCTGGGAAGGCATTTTGTCCCCCAGTCCTTCCCTTCTCATCCCCAGACACCTCTGTTTGCCTGCTCCGTCAATTTACCGCTTATGTAGGGCCTTGGGATGTAGCCATGTGACTGGGGTGCGGAGAGGGGTTTCCATCTCCGCTATCCCGTGGTGGCCTGGGTCCCAATTTTACTGTACAACTTTGAGACACTCACTTATAACATTCTCCTGAAACACACGTGTGGGGACTTTGTGGTGGGCATACTTTTTGGCATACAGAGGAGGAGCTGTTCAATCAGCTTCACTGGTACCTGGACCTGGGAGTATAGAGTGTGTATGGGGAGCATGTTTGAGTGTACAGCGTCCTTGCTTGTGTTTGTAGGTGAGTGTATGTGCATAAGAGTGAGGGAACGTCTGACTGTGTCTGTGTGTTCCTGTCTATCCGTCATGTTGGTTCTTAGGCTGCTCCCTCACCTGGCACTTCTCAGGCCCCGCTCCGCCACTCCCTGCTGGTGACTGATGCCTTGGCCCGCCAGTGCGTAGGTGGCTCTTGTTGTCTAGGGCTGGGGGTAAATGATTATTTTTAAAACGATTATTCGGGCGATTATTTTATCAAATAGTCGACTATTCTAAAGACTAGCAGCTCGTCACTTTGGTGATGGCAATTGGCCATACGCCGACGCTTGTGACTAGATAGCTGTGTTCTGTTAGCTGTAAGTTAGCCACCGTTACTATTCATGCCAGCATTATATGCTATTTCTAACTAATGATAGCTAAACACAGCTGTTTAGTCACTAGCTACTAGCAGAAACCAAACACAGTTAGCTCTCACCACCGAAGTGCGCAGAGCTCCTCTGCTCCTCTCTTGGGGGTGCTGTAAGCCCTGCGTTGGTCCACCAGCGGCTCCTATGCTCTGGGGGTTCTTTGGATGTCTATGACTCCAAACTCTTGTGTCTGCATCGATTCCTGGTAGGCGGATCAATGGTTCCTCACACCAGCCACTGAACACTCGTATGGAGAACCCTTATATGCACAAGCATGCTCATACACACTATTACGGCCACCTGTTTTCACAGGGGCCTTGTGATCTTTTTTGTGTTCCAACGACCCGTTTTTCAGATAGTGTTTTATTCAGTTTGTAATTTTTTTTTCCTTGTCTGGATGTCAAGCCCCAGCCTCATTCATGTCTGTCAGTGTGGGTTCCTGCAGATCCTGTTAATCCCTTCTCCTACAAGCAATCGAGGTCCGCTGTGGATGATCAGGCAGTTGGGACCTGTTGATTTCCTTCCTGACTATTTAAAAGACACTCAGACTCACCTGCAGTTGGGGAGCAGCTTGTCACTGTGCTGCTTTCCTCCACAGTTTGCTCTGCTTATGTCTTGATTTCCCTGGTCCTTTGTTTCTCTTCTGCTTAGTTTTGTTAGATCTTTAGATTAGTTTGTGCTGTACTAGTTAAGTTGTTTGTGTCATCTCTTAGAGTAACTTTGAGTTTGGATAACACTTTGCCTTATTTAAGTTGGGTTGATTGTTAGTTCTTTGTTTTGTGCCCCATTTTTATTCAAGGCTTCCCTTAGCCTGTGTTTTTGGGCACCATTTTTTGTTTCATTGAGACCTAATGTAGTTAGTTGTTTTGATTAAACTCTCTTGATCCTCCATTTTAACACCAGAGTCCAGAGTTTGTTACTTAGTCGAGCTGGGTTGTCAAACACACACACACACACACACACACACACACACACACACACACACACACACACACACACACACACACACACACACACACACACACACACACACACACACACACACAGGTGTGGGGATTCAGGCGTTTACAGAAGCATTGTTGGGCTGAGGTTACCGCAACTAGATCTTGTAATAATCAGTACCATGGCGATGTTGCTGTATTTATATATCTATTTGTGGGTTATGGTTGTGTAGTTCTCAGTTAGTATTGTTTGGTTTGTTTTATCATTGTTTTTTTCCTTCTTTCTGCTGTCCTGCACGTGTAGAAGCAGATTAGGATGTTTTCTTGTATTTTCTTTATTCCCTTTCCTCTCTTAAATCTTTAACTCATGCTCTCCCTCTTAACTTTATTCCTACCTCTCTTCATCTTGTTTCTTTCCCCCCTTTAATTTCAGTCTGTGTTCATATCAGAAAAAAATCCCACAGCAATTTTTTAATAAAGATTTCTTACACATATATATCAAGTGGAGTACTATAGCAAAAGTCGTAATGCTCCACTTGTTGAAAGTAAATCTGTTTTTTACTTGGTACTCAGACACCAATTCTGAGTACCACACTGCCAGACAGGATACGTAAAAAAAAGTGAAAGTGTGCTATAAAAATAAAGTTGCCTTGAATCAAGTTAAAACTTCCCGTTGAAAAACTTGAAATCGTCAGATGACCGACGTGCTTCTCCTTTAACCTTGCAAATATATTGGCATAAAAAAATTCATAAAAAACAGGTGTTGCATCCGTCTGCGTCTCCCCATTGATTTGTTCTCTCATTGCAAGCTCGCTCCCGGCCCATAACTGGCTCTTTGCTATTCCCCTTAGCAGCACCAGAACTTACTGCACAAAGCTCTGAAACGTGCTTGTTTGTATTTTATATAGATAGAGCTTTGCTCCCACGTCTGTGTCCGCTCAGTTGTGTTCACTGCGGTGAAAAACAGACTGCAGCTTCAGGAACTTCAGCTATGAAGAGATTTTTCAGCAGCAGAACAAAAAATATGAAAACATCTGAAAGAAAAAAAGACTCCTGAGAGTTTGAATTAGTAACGGCATTTATTAATGTGTCAAATCTGTGTTTAACTTTGAAGTGGGTTTAATTCAGTGTGTCATATTCAAAATGATTATAGGTAATAATGTTTGAATAATGTTTATATAAGCTTAAAAATACTTAATTAAGGCCAGTGGCGGACTGGCCATCGGGAGTTTCTGGGATCTTATCAAATTCCTGGGTTGTATTGTTGTCCCAGTCCGTCCCTGATTAAGGCTGCTTAGCAGGGGTGTATCAAAATTTTCAAAGACGGCTTTAAGGGGGCTGTAATGGTCTTGGGGTGTCACGCCCAAAAAAAAAAGCTGGGCTGTAAAACAAAAGTGGCAGGGCCTAGACTGAGTGACAAACATCAGACACACAACATGGGGGTCAAAAATTGAGGTAACCATACATTTATAAAACGCATACATAATTCTAACTAATTAAAGCTATTTCTCTTTCCTAATTTATCATTCATTTAAAATATTATTTAAATAGGTGCTAATTTAGAAATCAGAAGGAACCACTGCAGAAAGCAGGGCAGGATTAAAGTACCTGATTAACGACTCATTTAAAATTTTTGCCTGACTTATTGACCAAATAATAATTCACTGCAGCTCTAGAATGTAATTATTAATAGTGTACTGCTTTTAAATTGAATTATTTAGACTAAATTTAGCAAAAATCTGAGGACCTACATGTTCAGTAGGAAACCCATTTTACATGTCAGAAAATTCATACTTTCATATAGCCACTATTAAATAGATACAGATAGAAGTTTATTATTTTACATGTTTATCTTGATTTAATGGAATCTCACATTGTCCCACATTTGGTGGGTGGGGATCTGGTCACCCCAGGTAACAACAGGAGCAGAAGCTGTAGCTACCAAAACACTACAGGAACAGCATTTTGTTAAATTCCGCGATTCCATCCGCCTTTCCCACATTGCAAGCTTCATAGAGCCCTGCTACTCCGTCAGTCTATACACCGATGTGTCTGTGTAGACTACTTCTGCTGGGTTGAACAGGTAGCCTGTTGATTAGTTGATAGTCGTAGATTTAACGTTGCTGTACTGGTAGAGGTGGGGTGGGGGAGGGATGTACCAGCTTCCTCCAGGTTAGACACAGAATTAGGCGAACACCCTATATACCAGAGGTTCCTAATGTGGGGAGTGCAGAGTCATTGCGGGGGGAGTTATATTAGCTTATAATATTTAAAAGCTAATATAACTGACAGGTTTTTGACGAGGTCCCATATAAACTCAAAGCAGAAACTAAAACATCGCCTGGTTTTGTTACACTAAACACCTGCAAATGCTCTGTGTGAAAAACCCCACACAACTGCGGAGGATTATATACTTCCCTGCACTATGGATATGGTTCTATCCATGATTCATAACAAGAGGCCAGCAAACTATGGGTTATTCCTCTGTCCAATATGCACATTCATGATATGTCAACGGACATATAGGGACTTTGTAGAGATCTGTACAGATGGGGCAATGACTATAGGCGCGTTTCCACTATAGGACCTTCAGGGTAATTTAAACAGATCTTTATCTGACGGGGTAATCTGCCGGCCAGCTCCTCTCAGCTGCCACATATCCATACACAATCGGCCCTTTAAGGAATCTGCTAAAGACATCCACATATCACGACTGTTTGGGCAAGGAGTGGCGTCACTGATCAGCGCAAAAAGGCGCCCAGAGCAGCAGAATTAACAAGAGATCGACAATGGAGGAAGCAGGGATGGTGCTGCGTTATGTTTGTTGCTGTTATAAAACTGCTTTGCCAATAACTCTTCTTATTTTTACAAAAACGTTTCTTTTGGCGAAGTCTGCTCATCAGTGCGACTCAACCATTGCTCCAGCTGAGGGACTCTGCGGGGCCATTTCCTAGTACACCCCTCTCAGACTCGTACTCCGTTGGTTTTTGAAATGGCCCCGGAAACAGCCCCGTCGGTCCTGGCCCGATGACGTGGAGACACGCATATCTAGAAGGTCCGATAAAATTACCTTGAAGTTCTGATAGTGGAAACATGCCTTATGGCTGGGAAAGGAGGGCTGCAGATGTTCATGAAGCGCATTTCCCCCAATATTGCAGTGCACGCGCTGCATTATACACCGTGACGCACTGGCGTCTAAACAGCCAAGTCCCGAGTTGAATGATGTAATGATTGATGTCTTCGGCACAGTCAACTACATCAAAAGAAATCCTGTCAAAGCCCTGATTTTTGCAATACTGTGCGACAAAATGGACTCCAGTCGTTCTTTTTCATAGCGAGACCCGATCACTGTCATGTGGGAATGTGCTGTCCAGGGTCTATAACTCGAGATGAGATTCACTTCTTTTTGAAGGAAGAGGGCAATGATCTTGGCAACAGATTTTACTACAGTTTTTAAGGAAACTTTAATACAGTAGCATTCTTCTGACCAAAAACGTCCAGTGAACCAAATTCAGTAATGCAGGGCACAAACACACCTCCACCTCGCAGATAAAGTGACATCACAGCAGACTCACACCAGTTACTGAAAAGTTGTGATGATTGAAGACCTGTTTTCCAAAACAACCTTTACAAGTTTTTTTTTCCTGTCAAAGTTTTTCATGTTTTAAAACTGTTACAGAAACAAATACAAAAAAGACAGCAGACATCTCAAATGGGTCTTTAACAAGAAGACGCCTGATGCCGCATAGTGAGAGTCAAATGTTTTCTGGAGGCCTAGGCACTGTCCAACGCTCTATGAAGCATAAAGTGCAACATCGAGACATGAAACATAGGGCCCATGTTTGAAGCCGGTGTAAAGACAACTTGTACTTATCCCTATGGGCAACTCTTTTGTACCCTACCAGTCCATACATTTACCAATAACACCCCACTGACCAAAATCATTAATTGACTGAAAAAAAACCCAGTAGCAGCAGATACAGGTCATATTCAGCAGGACCAGATGGACACTGATCATAGAAAACACACTGTAGTTTTGGTGACACAAGGAAGAAAACCAATTCACTGTCTGCCCCAGATATCCTCAATAGTGGCTGGCACACTTTATGCTCAAGGCAGATCAGTCCTTCACATTCCCCTCATTACACAACTTTATTTATTTATTTAAGATACAAAAAAGGAGCTGCCTGCTGCTACATATCAACCAGCTGAGAGCTTAAGGGTGTTTTTTTTATAATAATTTAAACAAACTACTCGCGGTACTAAGAGGAAAATTTGACTAAGTGACTGCAGTACATAATATCTGCCAGCAGAATGGTCACACAGAGTTAATGGGTCTGGATCAGGGGTCATAATCTGACCCAAAAACTGATCAGAACCACAACCAATGGAGAACATCGTCAGAAAATAAAATCCAACCCATAAGATTTAAGCAAAAAAAGGCAAACAAGCAAACTGAACCGGAGCCAAGACAAACTGGGTCAGAGCTGGATCCAGACAGAAGACGGCACAAGACAGGAATGGATGGAGAGGTTAAGATTTCTTTCTCTCTTAATTAATGAAATAATCCTTACTCAGGGTATTATTATCTCCTAATAAAATCTGATCCAAAACATTTAGGTGTGACAGAAAAGCAACAGAATAAATCTGAGGGCAGGGGATACTTTTTCTATGACCTTGTAGGTGGATAGTTGGTCATTAACAGTGACCTACTTTAGCTTGATTTTGTAAGATTTGCTATAATAATTACCCAAACTGTAGCCGTCTCCGAGCATCTGTAGGTGTGTTTGTAGTGTTTTTAACACCGAGTCAGAAGTGGGGCAGTAGGACCCTGGGCTTCTACTGCAAAAGTAAAACAGGCAGCTGGCAGGGGGGGAGGAGCTTGAAACAAAACCAAACAACCCTCCACGCCCTGCAGAGTCAGAGAAGTTCCTCCGCATTCCTGTCCAACAAACCCAGACACATCATTAGCCACCGAGAGAGAAAGCTGGGAGGAACCACTCGCTGAGGCTGGGTAAGTGTCTGCAGACTCTTGTCGCTGGTTTCTCCTCAGATGTTGCTGCCTTCATGCTGCTTTCTGTCTGTGTGCATTCAAACAGGAGTTTGGGGAGGGCCTGACGAAGGACTGGAGGCCAGAACCACCCCATCATCATCATCAGCGTCCTGCCAGGTATAGTATTTCCTGACTCATCCCCTCTCTCACCCCTAAACGCCTTTCCTGAGTGTCGACACAAGTTCAGAAACATCTCAGTGCTAGGAGGAAATATTCAACCACTTTCAGTTCACTCTGCGTGTCTTAAAGTGCACCCCCCCCACTTTTCAACAGATCTGATCCATAAATTAGTACATTTACTATGAAGTGGGAAGAAACTTTTAGATGTTTTTAAAACAAATATACTAAAACAATATTTTGTAGAACTGTATTTAACTTAAACCGCTCCCTGCAAAACAGCTCAAGCACATCACAACACAAGTGTTTTTCTGCTTCGGCTGAGAGAACCACAGTTTCCTGAAGAATTCAATGCAGATCCGTATTTTGTGTCTGCAGCAATAACTGAAATACCAGCTTGACTGCAAATGAAAAGTTGGTTCAGGGTTACATGCAAATTAAGACAGCTGCCTGTGTTGTTATAAAGGAACAGATGATGCAAATGGCAAAATAAAAAATGTAAATTAGGACTGTTATATGACTGTATACGAACATGAGATCGATGCAGCCTACATTTTTATTGTCGTCTCTGATAGTATTTATTAGAGGCCTCTAAAACCTTTAAACAATGTGGGGGAAAAACTGTTTCGATTATAGCTAATATAAGTTATAGACTGGTAATAATCCGGTTAAAAAGTACATTTTATTTATTTTATTTAATAACTCAGTTGCGACAACTATGGATTTTGCTGTTGGAAGTAAAACTTCTGATCAACGTTCTGCTTTTTTACATCAGAATAAGGTAGAAAATGTATAGCGACTTAAGTTCTTTCCTTTCATTCATATAACTTCTCAACATAAAACAAGCTTGACTGTAATGGCCTTCTTCAATGTCAGCTACTGCATATTAGGACTCACCGATATGCATGCCCAAATAAATAATTTAAATTTCTCTGACTTAAAAGAAATTATGGCATCAGCAGATATACATAGAAGTTGATAAAGTTTTCTCTTCTTCATGTGCATCCCCCCCACTTTTCAACAGATCTGATCCATAAATTAGTACATTTACTGTGAAGTGGGAAGAAACTTTTAGATGTTTTTAAAAGAAATATACTAAAACAATATTTTGTAGAACTGTATTTAACTTAAACCGCTCCTTGTAAAACAGCTCAAGCACAGTCAGATTGAATGTAGAGCATCTATGAGCAATAATTTTCAAAACTCGCCAGAAATATAATTGGATTTAGGGATGGCCTTTAACTATGACATAAACATGCTTTTATTTAAACTCCCCCACTGTGTTTCTTTGTTTTCCTGATGCTTTTTCAATAATGTTCTCAAACAGTATACTGAGCTGCCAAATTAGGGGTATCATACAAAATACAGATGCCCATGACACTTTATAAAATTTGTAAGAATTTTGTTGCATTTTTTATTCACTTCAAAGAAGGGTTGGACAATATGGACCAAAAGTTACATCATTATATTTTTCAGCTGAAATCCGATTTTTTATATATATATATAGATATTTTTCTTCCCAAAAAGTATTGACAAAAAAGCTAAAAAAAAATCTAAGCTACATGTCCTATATGTCACACAGGCACTTTTACTGACATACAGCTGTAGATGTACATTAGAAACAGTGTCAAGAACAAAGTATCGGCATATATTATTAATATTTCTTTTTTGAATTAAATAATGTTATATTCTTTCGAACCAAAATATTTATAGCTTTGCTATTAAGAAGTACTGTTTTGGCTCAGGGTTGGGCTGGTGTTAAACTTAAGCCCGGGAGCTTGGTTTTGAGAGGCCTTTTAGCTATTTCCACTAAGGATGCAAGTGGGACCATAATTTTAATAAAAATACTTTTATTAGTTATACAACAACATAAGATTAACATCTAACGGAGGACGGTGAGGGAAACCCCCCCAGAAAATTATTATTTCTTTGTATATCTCAAACTTTTCGGTGCCGTGGCGACACTATATTTGGAGCTTGGGCGGCCTTCCTTTCAAAGCAGAAGAAAGCTCCTGATGTCAGGTAGCAGCTCGCAAAAATATCAAAATATGTGACATTAAAACATTCTGGAATATTTTCCAACCTTCTAGAATCGAGAAAAGCAGAGGTACTAATCAGATCACATCGACCTTCTATAAAGGAAGATGCACAAACACACACAGCATAATCATGACAGTGGTCCAACAGATCCTATGGACAACCCGTCCCTGGTTACGGGTCGGGTGGAGGCTGGGAAAGTCTCGTTTTTCTGAAATTCTTTGTTAACAGATATTTTCGACATTCTTTACAGACCGCATTAATCTGTTTTGCATCTGGCACTTTGAATCAATCTCCAAATAATTGAGCCAGTAGTTTTATTTTTACTAACCAGTGGCTCCTCTTCGGTACCCTCGTGCCTTCGTCTGTCTCCATGCTGTCGCTACCTGCAGACTGAGTGCAGCAGTGGGGTGGGCAGTTAGTGAGAGATGTGTTCATCAAGGAAGGGACGCGTAGCAAGGTGAGGTAACGCAAGATATAGATGGGGAAGGTATTTATATAGATAGACGATATTGCTTTATTCCGTAAAATCCCAATAGAATCCATTAAAGGGGGGGTGGCACATTCTTCGTATGCAGAAAGAGCAATTCTGAGGTCCAGTACATCAATAATTTTACCTGAAATAGATCTGTAAGTTTGATAAATGATTTATACTACCTATTTGAAATTTTGCACTCACAGCATGTCCGCACTGAACGCCTTGAAATTAGCTGCATGTCTCTTTAAGAGTCTCGGACATGCCCCCTTCAACATGCTGCCGTCAACGTCATCACAACGTTCTCCAGTCGCATTGGGACGAAGCATTACAGTACTGTAGCATCGGTGCGCCGGACTTTTGAAAGACAGGCATATCTATCGGTTTACTATGGCCACGCAGGACACGGTACAAGCATATGCATTTAATCCCCTCTCTGACCCTGAAAGTGAAATATTGGATGAACCGGAGCGCGTTCACGCGGCAGGTGTGGAAATTCTCGGCAGGCATGCCGGCGAATCAAACTAACATCTTTCACATATCAAAAATGGCATTAAAATTACTTATATGTCGCTGTCAAAATATATCTGAAGTTTCTTCCTAACCCTCTTCTTGTGTTCAGACGTTAATGTTATTATATGTCGGGGATTTCGCCCGCTAATTATCTTGGAAGTGTCGTCTCTGCAGCTGCCACAGAACAACTCGTGCGGTTAGCCGAGTGTTCCTGATACATTTTACTTTACTAAAAAGGATATTCCTGAACATACACAGACCTGGTTCTATTATGAAAGTTCATGCACACTTGTGAGATTGGGATGTAATCATTCTAAGAACAATAAACACGACCTACAGTGAACAGATCTAGCTCTGAATTAGCCAAAGCTAGATTATGTTATTAAGCTGAATCGGAGCACTTCAACTTACGGGTGGTGGCTCTGAAGAAGTATTATTGAGAGTGGGGACTGCATCATTCTTCAAAGACAACTTGATTACTAAACCACAGTCAAATGAACTTTTGTTCAGGAAGCAGTCGTCTGTGAAATGGCCGGCACAAACGAAGCAAATCTTCTTGGAAGGAGGTTTGTTCCCAAAAATGAAGTCCAACGCTTTCTGACAAATAGCCTCATCTTTAGGAAGACTAAAAATTGCATCCAAATAAAAAATTTTTCCATGAAGGCAATGCGCAATTAGGAGAAATAAATACCTGTATATAGACTACTACTTTCCACAGGTGCTACCTGATTGCTGCTGACGACGCTCTGCTTTAGTGCTCTGGGAGCGGGGGAGGGAGGGCTGTGGAGAGACGTGGGCGGTAATCAAAATTTAGGGGCGTTGCTGAGAGGTTAGGGAGTTCGTAGGAGGACCCTGGCGTTCAGTGCTCAACATGGCCGCCGCGAGAGTTTATAGATATTACTCAAACATACATAAATTAACCTAAGAAACACTTTAGGCATGTTTTTAAGGAGGGAATGGCATAAGAATGTGATGAAAAGTTTTAAAGACCTCATGACACGAAGTTGACATTTTTAAACATAACATAAAATAAAGAAATCTAAACCCAATGCACTATGTCAAAGTCATAAACACGCCTTGTATAATCCTACTGAGAGCAAAAAACGTTGTGGTGACTAGCATTTTAGTACTGTATCGCTGCACTGAACAAGCAGAAAGCCGGAAGTGACGTTAGCAAGAGAACGCATTCTGTTTGTTGACACATTTGACAGAGGCAAGGTTAAAAAATATTAATTTAATACTTTTGTTTGTTTACGACTCTCAAAGAGAATGGTGTTGATATATTGTGTTTGTGGGGAGAACATGCCAGAATATTCCCCCAGCTTTGCGCTGACAGCCGAATGTTCCCGTTATCCTGCGCTGCCAGAGAGATTTTTCTGCGATTGAATTTTTGATTCAGGAACGGAGAGCGCAGATAAAGCCAGGGACTGTGGACAATATTTTGTTTCTGGACAGAGATCTCTGCAATAAATCAATTTCAGATTTACAATGTTTCAAAAAAATAAAAGGAACATGATTCATTGTAATATAATTTACAATCACTTGGGGATTGTGTTATTTTCTGTCTTTGACCGGTTTTTTAAAACTGTAGCCTAATGGAAAAATGTAAAGGCCGTTGTTAAAGTGCGGCAGGAAAATCGAGTGAGAAAATGAAGCCGGACATCACACCGCCGAACAAGTTCACTTTCTGACGGGCGGCTCAACCTCTCCACTACTCCATCAGGTAGTGAGTGCATTCACAAAAAGGAACAGCATGTGAAGAGTGTTTGTGGGATGAACTTTTTCCGTCAGTTTATTATGGCGCAACCTCTATTCATCAGTCAGTGCAATAATCAGAAACACCTGTGGACCCGAACTAACAGCCGTCCTTCATTGTGAAACTTTACAATTTACGCCACTGACCACTTGATGCAGACGCACAGTCATTTTCAACTTTACGCACAAAGTTTAGTAAACTGAATCAATCAAAAAAGATTCTTATGAGAGCATCTGAGCATCATCATCATCAGACCTGGACACCGTCCTCAATGCAACGCTATTTCCTCCTGCTGAGGCAATAAAAAAGTTGAGAAAGAAGTGGCACTTGTTATCCTAGTGTGTGACCGGAGCGGATTCAGCCTCCCTTATCCACAAGCAGGTGAACAATTCACGTCTATAGACCATGAGAAAGTTATGAGACTGCAGGTAAAATGATTTAGTACATGTTTTCATCTGCTCCATGTGTGATGGCACGATGGAGATTCTTTGTTCAGATTGTTTGGGGTGAATATAAAAAAATGAATGAAGAATTAAATAATAACGAATGTTTCCGATTTTTTTCAAAATTAAAAAAAACTGTCAAAGACAGAAAATAACGGGATCCCTGATTAAATGTAAATTATAGTAGAATTAATAATTTCTCTTTTATGGCTTTGGAATATTCCATCCGCGGGTAGCCGCCCTGTTGCAGGACTCTGAACTGTTAAAGTTTCCCCGCACAGAACGGCAAGGGTTGTAAAGGGAACGCGTTTTATTACTGCGCATATAGCCTATAGCCGACGGCTGAATAATTATAGGCTATATGAATAATCAATTATTATCCCCAGCAGTTTTAAAAACAAACTGACGCCCTTGTCCAGGAGAGACAGGTACATATTCAAAGTAGTTTTGCTATAATAATGAATAATTCAAACTCTATTTAGTGAGTCTGACAAATAAATTAATTAAACGTGTTTCACCTGAAACTAATTTGGTATGATAATCATAAATAAGAATTTTAATGAAGTAAGTCTTAGGCTGCTTGCTTTGTTGTTTGCCTTGAATGTTTGCCTACAATATGATTTTATTTTTCCGATATCAGTCTCAGACCTTATAAATAAGTACGTCTGGATTATTTTATTATTTTTAGTTTTAAAACTGATTTACCATATTTACATTATGTAGGCTAATGTTTATATTTCAGGTCACTACTAAAATCACTACACGTTAATATTATTATGCTCATTTATATCATTTTGATAATTACTTGAAAAGAAAAGAAGCCACGATTAATTAAAGGTATTTCTAATCCTTACCAATCTGTGTTTCCCTGACGTCACTTCTCCCGCTGCTATGTTAGCTTCATCGTTCTCTGACCCGCTTTCTTCTATCCATCTCAGTCGTTGTGTACGGCTCGTACCTATACGGTTCGATGCCACCACCTCCTCTAGAAGCACCAGAACCGGCTGCATTTTCCACCTCTAAAAGGCTAAAACTGGAGGAAGAATCTTCCGGGCCTTCAAATATGAGCGCCTCCATCTGGCCTGACAGCGGAGTTTTCAGACTGTCCAGACTGAGCGGTTCTGTCGCTGACGTCACATGGAGACGTAGGTTTGAAGCTGCGATTAAGCTAAAAAAATTTAAACTCTAATTATCGCGTAAAATCCACCATAAGTGGGACATCTTGCACAATCGGTAGCTGCCAAATACCTTTTTGCCCCACTGTATATAAGGGGCTTAGAATTTCTCCCCCAAAACATTAAGTCGAAACTACCATTCAGTTCTAATCTGTGTGATTTAATATTTTATCTTGTTTTTGTGAAGATAATATTGATAGGGGTACAAATGTTCATTTTGGTTATGCTTTGCTCCCAGTCTCACCATGAGTAAGGCAGCTGATGATGAAGGTGTACCTGGTGGCCAGAGGAAACCCTCCCAACAGCTGGGTGGTGAAGCTGCGGACGGGAAGGTGCTGAGCAAGCTGAGTAGCTCCTCCTTTACGCCAGGCTGGACCAAAGCCAGCTGCCCCTGCTGCGCCTCGGAACGGGTCGAGCCGCTGGTTCTGGTAAAGCTGGGACAGAAGGTCAGCCCTGAGACGAAGCGCTGGCTGATCAAACTGATCGGAACTCCTCAGAAAGATGGAGGTATGGTCTCGGTTTACAGCGGGTCCCTGGAGCACAGAAAACATACAGCAGATTAAATGTTTATGAGCATCTCAGTGTAGCAGCAAATTAATCGAACCAATGAGTCGTTTCCAGGAACAGGCTGAATAGGATTTGCATCAAATTGTTTGCAGGAATCAGCAACAGTCAAACAAACAAACTTGTTAACATCAGGGTCCTGCTTTGAAACACTCACTTCACCATTTGACTCCAGGTGCCGAGTTGTTGGCTCACCCAGGTGAGGACGCCACTGGTAACATCATCGTGTTATCTGCGCCGCGCTGTACGTTACTGCGAGCCACAGATGAGCTGGGGCTGTGTAAGATTTACCGCAACGATGAGATGGAGGCTTTCGCCTACAATGACAGAGACAACTTCAGAGATTCAGGTAGAGCACAGAACAACCTGCACACGATTAACATGACAGAAAAGTATCCTAATGCAACAGGTAGAGCTTTACTCTTCATCATACATTGTGTACTTCACATTATCAAACAACCCAATCTGCTTCATCATGAACTATTAAAGTGGTAAAATATACATGAACTTATGAGGTCAAAAGGTTTCATTTTTTCAACTTACTTTACAAACATTTAAGGAAAATTTTGTAAGTTTACATTATCATTCATATATATTTATATTTTGCAATGTAAACAAACATAGACCTTACCTGAAAGAGGCTTAAAACTAATTGTTTCTAATATATAAAGTTAGGACTGAAGTAAATAATGGCGTTTATCAGAATAAAATAGAAAAAAAATGAATGCACCAAATTTTTATGGCAATGTTTAAAAGAGCTTCTTTTTTTGCCTCCATGGGCCGGCGTGTAGCACAAAGCAAAGAAACCCCATAAGAGTTTCTTCTAAAAAGTTTTCAGCTGTCAGTATGGTGGGTCACATTTTATTTTTTAGCTGCAATGTCTACTGTTGTAAGGAGAAGATAATTATATTTAGTTTATTCTAAAATATTTAGACGGAAATAATTATTCAGTCAATGATCTGGTTCTCAGTACTGTACTGTGCTAAAACAGCTAATAGTTCTTTGATAATGATCTTGTTTCCGTACCAAACATTCCTTTGTCTTATCCTTGCTCTTTTATTATATTTTTTATTGTTAATAGAATTAGCTAAAGGAATTAGAACAAATCGTGTCTTTGTTACCAATAACTCATTTAAGTCTGAAATAAAAAAAAATAAAAAATGTTTGCCTCCTAGAAAATACTAAGCAAAGAAATTCTTGGAATTTGACAGTGAGGATAATGACTCATCTACTCAGGAAGCAGGAGCCGTAACACTCTTGCAAGTAATTATGTCTGTGCATGTGCAAACAACATCAGGCGGCAACCTTATGACTACTAGTCTACATTTGGGGAGGACGGCAGTAGCTGCATCTAAGTTTAGTGTATCTATCTTATCTTACCCTCAATGTGCTTCTGTCACCTCAGGTCATAACAAACCTGGCAGTAAACTTTCACAGCTTTACATGAAACAACCTGATGACATCTCCTAAAAATGAAATGCTCATTCAGTGCTTTGCATGATACAACCAATGGTGGGACCATATATGGGTTTGGTTTTTTTTTTGCTTCTGCTTTGTTAGGAGAAGTAATGTTTTTATGTACACTAAATGCTTTTCACTGTATATAAATGTTGCTGTTCAAGTCTAATAAACCCAAAGCATTTATATGAGGGGTTCTACACAAGTAGGGAAGAGGAAAGTCTGGGTCTCTTTGCTTAAGCTGCTGCCCCCACGACCCGAACCCGGATAAGCAGAAGAAAATGGATGGATGGAAGTTTCATCTAAAACTTCTAGACTTTTCCAAACTCAACTTTCCAGGATTCCCAGTGCTTTATGTTCATTTTAAAATATACACCTTAAGTTCACCATGAATTTATGGCAGATATTTCTACAGTAGGCAGGCTTTTTATGTGGAGCCTGGAAAAATACACAGGACAGAAGAACAAGAGAAGATGGGAAAGACATTAGGGATACAAGGAAAGACATACGGAAGAAAATACATAAAAGGAAATATGGACGGAAAGAAGAAAGGAAGCCGGATACATAAAATGGAAGAAATATTAAAAGGAAGAGTAGAAAGGAAAGACGGACGGACACAAGAAAAAAAAGAAAGCGAGAAGAAAATTAATAACTAGAATGGGAATAAGGAGGGACACAATGACGGAAGAAAATTGGGATTTAGTCAATTGGATAAGGGATCAAGTCTAGAAAAACAAGTATTTTCCCTGACTTTTCTTTATTCATAATTAATACTATTAGTATCAAACTGCAAAAAAGGTTTACCTTCAGTAGCTCTCTGTATATTTTTAAAGTATTCATGTGTGTAACAGAGAACATGGAGGTGTTTTTAACATCGGCGGAGCGACAATACATCATTAAGTACGAGCTGGATGGTCTGCGGGCCCAGAAGGACCTGAGGATACCTGGCCTGCTCGACAGCTGTACATTGGCGAAGCGAGACAACATTTGTGAGTAACCTCCTTGTGTTTCATATCAATACAGAGAAAGAAAACACTCACATCACATGCTACTGAATCATTACCCGCTTCCTCCAACACAACAGACAATCTAGCAGCGTTTGCTTGGGTTTAAATCCCCTGAGATTATCAGAGTGGTTTTATTCCTGCTTCTACAGCTGTTATAGAGGAAATCTCCGTCCCTAGCAAGCTCTTTTGTCATATTAACTATTGTGTTCTGTCTGGTTTCCCCTCCCTGACACCTCCACATTAAACGCCATCCCCTCCTCTATACATCCACAAACCATCCATCAACCCTCATTAGTTACTCTCATGGATTCTGTCTCGTTTGTTGATTCCTCCTCTCCGGACTCTATGCCACTTGCTTCCTACTCTTGGTACAGATCCATCACCACTACTTGCATGATGTATTCCCACTTCCGCTTTGACTTAGTCTGACACTCCTACCAAACACCTCACCACTGTCTCGCTGTCCTCACAGAGGCCCTCCACCACCCTCACATATTTCTTTTCCTACCGTGACCTAGCTATCAATGACCACAGTTCTTCTCTTGGCACCTTATCTCCACAAAGGTTCAATGCATCTGCTTCCTAATCTTATATTCTTCTTCATCTCCGGCATCAAGTCAAACATCAAATTCTACTTCAGCTCAATGCTTGGATATGGTAAAGGGGCAAAGCAATGTACCTGGAAAGTCAGAGGTTTAAACAAAAGAATATGGTCTGAAACTAACATACTAACAAAAATAAAGTGGCACCATGGGGCATGTGTGGCCAGCAACAAACTAGAGGTGAAACCAGTTTACCTATTAGCCAAACAATTAGTTCTAGTAGTTCAAAATGGGCCTAAAATCCTGATAAGAAAGATTTATAACAACCAAGAAGACCAATTAAAAAGTGAAGTACGGGTCAGAAATTACACAAATATATATTAAACATTTTGAGCTGCAGATGAACAGATCTGATTTCTGGTGAGTATTAACAGCTTGTTGTAAACATATCGAAACAGTGTGCATGCTGGAGAGGTACCCAGTTTTTTTGACAAATCTGTTTGATGCCTAAACAATGGTTCTGGTTTACTTTGTAGTAACCTAATATTCTTATGTTACTGCGCGGACAAGCGTTTCTCTGATGCGATGAGACCATGTGCTGCAGGGCAGAAGCTGGGAGAAGCTGGTGTGATTGTAGACACATTTCCTCTCCACAACCCGGGCAAACTAAAGGATCTCAGTGAAGCCTGGTACTCTGGGAATCAGCTGGCTCAGCCACTTGGTATGTCCATATAAATACACACTTAAAACAATATTTTGCCACTCATTGGGGGAGTACACGTCCAGATTAGCTGACAGAAATGTGCCCCTAACACTATGCACTCCTTTCTGTCCACTTTCCCAGACAAAGTAAACGAGTACTTTGGTAGCGCTGTGGCCTTCTACTTCAGCTTCCTCGATTTCTACACCTGGTCTCTCCTTCCACCGGCAATACTGGGTCTTTTCATCGCATATTTCTCAAGTAGGTTTAACAAGTTGTATTGATGACTTTATGGCTTGATTAGAAGTTCAGCTATGTGATGAAATCCACTAAAATTCACTGTTTACATAAAGTACAATGGAAAGAAAAAATTGCTACTTGAGGATTTAATAAGGTTAACCTTTCTTGCAGCGGTCAGGCTTTAAATATGAAACCTGCAAATAGCAACGCAATAAATCAAGTGAAGAAGTTGACTAGATGAATAAATGGAAGATAGAACAGGGATGGATAACAAAGATGACAGTCCAAGGAAAGCTTGGAGAACTATTGATCAAGACACTTTAATGGGGACATATTATGCAAATGTCTTCTTTTTTTCATCCTTTTGTGTTGCCATTTGGGCCTCTGTTGCCACTATAAACACTCCAAACATGAATAAAAACCAGCCATTAATTATTTATTTGCTAATTTACGCTGTCAGAAAACGCCACAATAAGCGGGAATTTGAATATAACCGTTCCTTACCTATGAAACCCCGCCCACCAATTCTATGTCATCCTCATGTGTCTCATGTGTCAATCCCCCGCAGCCTAGTAACAAGATGAGTGGGCGTGGCCTGCAACCGCTAATTTGCATAAAAGAGACAGAGCCCTCTAAACAGCTCAATCTGAAAGGGACTGAAATTGTCAAGGATTGAGCTGGAAATATCTCTTTATGTGAGATTGATTTTGTTCAAAGAACGTCATTAACATGTTTTGTACAGATTACAGAAAAAAAAGGCATAATATGTCACCTTTAAAAGATTAAACGAACATCTGGTTCCTTTCAGCCTGTAGCAACAGATCCAGGGTTAAAAAAATTCATCAGATTCATTATGATGAGAATTTTGTTTTGGATCTAGTCGGATCAAATACAGGAAGGCTCAATTGGAAAACCTAAAACATACCTTTCTACCCATTACAGGAGAGGTCCAGAGGGAGATGTTGCAGTCCGTCTCGGGTTCCCAGGCTGAGGAAGTCCAGGATGAACCAGAACCTCTCATCAGCGGTCACATGCTGCAGGCGGTGTTCAGCATGCTCTGGTCCACCGTCGTTATGGAGCTGTGGAAACGCCGCAGCTCCACACTATCGTACCGCTGGGGCACCCTGCGCCTCGCCGAGCGCTTTGCAGAGCCACGGCCGGGTTTCCACGGCGACCTCGGGGTCAACCCTGTGACCGGTCGTGTGGAGCCGCTGTTCCCCGAATGGAAGAGGGACCTGCGTATGGGGCTGGCGTCTGTGCCGGTGGTGGGGCTGTTTTTAGGTACACTTTCCAACAACAACAACAACAACAACATGTGTCAGCCAAAGTGTTTGTTACACCTGTTCTGATTTGTCCTGCAGGACTGGTGATTCTGGGAATGATGTGTTTCTACTGGGCAGAGGCCCGGGTGCAGCGGCTGCACAAAGACTGGGACTCCATGATATCTCAGACGTTACTCTACGTGCCCTCAGTGCTCCACATAGTCTACACAAATATGCTTGCCACAGTTTACAGGACAGTGGCCAAGTCTCTGAATGACTATGGTGAGTGGCCCGGAGAGAACATATGAGTGAGAAGGAATTTATTCATACGGAACAAATGTATCTTTATATGCAGCAGGTTGTTGGTAGAAAAAAAGATAGTTAAAAGAATAATGCAGTTGTAATAAAAGAAATAACCTGCTAAGAAACCTCCAATTTTTTTCCTTAGAGAACCACAGAGAGCAGTCGGCATACGACAACCATCTGACAGGCAAAATCTTAGTGGTTAGTTCCTTCTCTCCTTTGTGTTTTTGAATATCTGCCCCATCATGAGCTCCAACCAGTCGACTCTGATCAGACTCGTCCATTTTGCCTTTCAGTTCACCTTCTTCAACAACTTTGCAGTGCTCTTCCATATTGCCTTCTTCAAGCAGGACGTGCCGCTGCTTCGAAAGGTAACGGAGATCTTCAGTCCTTCAAAGTGTCCAAGAAAACATTCCCTTTTGTGATTGCAGAAACTTGCATTAGCAATTAAAAAAAAAAACACAACTGTGTCTATTTTGTTTTAGCATCTTTGCAATTTCAGTTTTTTTTTAAGCAAAAAAATAGCAGTAGTTAAAAGGGATCTCTTATTTTTTTTAAAGTATTAAAATAATTGATTAAAATAATTAAATTATTATTATTATTGTGTTTAGCGTTTAGCTTCTTTGCTGATCATCACTCAGCTGGTGAACCAGGTGACAGAGGTGGTCATACCATTCCTTGTGGACCGATTCATCAGCGCCCCCCACAGGTCAGAGAGCGAAGATGACCCAGAAGAGGACAAGTTTCGGAACCAAGGCACCCTGCCTGCTTTTCCAGTGAGTAGTCCGAGTCAAGTTAAACCTGTCCCAACCAGGCTTGGGTTAAAATTAACCTATAAATCTGGTTTTCCAACCACAGGGGCTGTTTGCAGAATATATCGAGCTGCTGGTGCAGTTTGGGTATTTGAGTCTTTTCTCCTGTGTTTTTCCTCTGACCGCCATTCTGCTGCTCATCAACAACCTAACAGAAATCCGATCGGATGCCTATAAGATTTGTAAACTCTTCCGCAAACCCTTTTCCCCTCCTGTGGCCAGTATGGGCGTGTGGCAGGTCAGCAGCAGTAAAATAAAAAAAAACAACCCTATTAACAGAGTTTGTCAATCTAAGCTTACATCAGCATCTTCTATTTATAGGTGGCCTTCGAGGTGTTGAGTTATGTATCAGTGGTGTCCAACTGCTGGCTGCTGTTCATGTCACCGCACCTGCAGGAGCAGAGCCAGGAGGCCGGGATGAGCAGGAGCAACCTTCTGATGGGGGTCGTTATGATGGAGGTAGGAGCGAGAGTGGAATCCAAAATAATCCCTTCTTTGAGCTCCTTTGCTGTGATTTAATCTTTGTGTATATTTGCAGCATGTCCTGATATTAGTCAAGATGATTATGGCCACTCTGATACCAGATGAGCCCGACTGGATCCGGAAAAAGAGGGAGCATATTGAGTACACATCCATGCACGCCCTCAGAGAGCAGGTTCACTAGGTTTAACTGACTTCCTTACATATTTGGCTTTACGCCTCATCTTTCTGATTGATTTCCCTATTGTTTTCCAGAAAATGAATGTTCAAGAGTCCTAACTTTGTTTCAAGAAGTTGAAGTAGTGCTCAGTGCCTCTGGAGGTAAAACCAAAGAGGAGAACAGAGCTCAAGAGTGGCCCATATTGCACCACCGCTGTGACTCTGCTCCAAGTGTTTTTGCTGACTTTACTAATTTCCACAGTGCTTCTGCTACTTAAACACTTAACATTTTCTGCATACTGCAAGTGCAATTCAAACAGCAGCTACAAGTGCTTTAATCCTTAAATATGCAGCAAACAGATAGCAGGGACTGCATTTGCATCATAGGAGTGTTGTGAGAAAGGGACAAAGTATTTAAAGTTACTAATGGTGCCAAAAACAGGCAGAATACTTGTCTCATTGCTGCCACCTGGTGACAAAATGCAGTTCAGGATTCATAGGAAGACGACAGTATCATTACTAGACAACATAAAAAAGGGTTGAGTGAGCTCACTTTTAAAGCTACTTTTAGCAATATCTGATGTACATCATCTTAATCCAGGTATTTAATAAAAAATAATTTACCAGAGATTCCCACAAATAACTTGCCGTGCAGGTTAACCAATGAGATCAGGCCTTTTTGACAAGCTATGCTTAACTTATTTTATGAGTAATTGTACCATAGAAAACATAAAATAAGTAAACAAATACTACAGTATTTCTATGTTATTCTAACAGAATGAATTTAAAGGTAAATTCAGGCTTTGAAAATGTATTTTGTTGAATTTGCATTTGATGAGTTTCAATTAAATAATTATACACATCTATTGAATTGTGACAGTTTTGGATAATGATACAATTAAGGTTTAAATAATTAAAAACTAAATGTCAAATATAATACTTTGCAAAAAAATAAGGTTTATAAGAAGCATCTTAAAGGAAAGGTTAAATAAAATAAAAACATTTAAAGCTGAAATAGTAATGTGTTAAAATAAATAAATAAAAATATATGATGAAGATATATTAATTACCATTAGCTCTTTTAAATCGAATTGTGAGGCCAAAAGTACTATTTTCTGTCATTCGCACTGTCCTATGTTTTGGCACTTTTGTATTTATTCCATCTATGAAGTGGAAAGAAATTTATTTGCCATCTGCTGCAAAAGTAAAATGCCACAAACTGCTTTTTTAAAATGTGCTGGTAGACACAACACTACTCTGAAGACACTTGATGCTCGAATAATAAAAGGTATAAAATGTTTCAACAACTCGGAAACTGGGTACATGGGCTGCTAAAGTGGGCTAGCTAGCTAAGGTTAGCTTATCCTGAACTTTCAAGTCAAGCTCTCTGTGTGAGGGTTTGTTTGAATTTAAAACTTTGACATTTTGCTAATATCCTTTTTTTTAATTAAAAAGCCCTCAATTGCAGAGTAAACCGAAGTTAAAATTATTTTTGTGAGGCTAATTAAGATATATTAGCAGTGGTTCAAAAACATTAGCTTAACAAAGACCACATTGCTAAGACAAGTTTTACTTACAGTATTTTCCCTTCGTCGTAAATAACGTGTTTCTGAATCAAGGTTAGAAATTTGTCAAACTTCTTGTCCGTTTGTGACGCCATGTTGGCTAATGCCAGCTAATCGTTAGCTGTTGTTTTCATTTACACCTCCACTTAACATCACAATGAAATATCTGGAAATTAAGTTTTATTTGGTAGATTTTTCATACTGTTTGTTTAATTGACTTAAATGGAAGTATCAAGCACTAGATGCCACAACGCTGAAGTTGGACTCTGAATCCTCTGTGGAAGAGGAATAGGGCCTCTGAAAAAAAGTCATAATTCGGACTTTTGTTGAACATTTATTAGCCTATATGTCTCTACCTATTATTTATCAACTTTATTGAGTTATCATTCATCACTGTCCTAACCCTAACCAAAGGATAGCTTTTTAATTTTCTATTGATGATACAGTCTTCTCTTTAAATAGTATTTAGTAAAGCATCTGAAAACTATGTTAGGGTTCAATAGGAAATTAATGCTGTGGAAAGAGACCAAAGATGTGCTAGGATATTGTTTGAAATCTTGTGCAGCTCATGGCACCAACTACATAACCTTAAAGTCAAATAATGTATATTTTTATCACTCACGGATTGTTGGTTTAATTTGCCATTTTTAAGGTGCAGTTTTACAGCCGTAGGTGAAAGTCTGTGTTTATGTATATTTGTTGAATTGTTAGTTTTATTGTTGGGGTTGTTGTATTTAAGTGTTAGTAGTCTCTTTAGCCACCATGCGTCGCATCACGATGAAATTCATACTGATACTGTTTGTTACACGCAATCCTGGTTGCAGGACTGGTGAGACTCTTTTCAGCCAGCAGCACATCGCCAATACAAAAAAAATGGACCTGTGAGTGAGTGTGTGTGTGTGTGTGTGTGTGTGTGTGTGTGTGTGTGTGTGTGTGTGTGTGTGGTGGGGGGGGGTTAAATAATACAATCTGAACCACAGGTCAAAGCTGGCAGAGTTTGCTTGTTGTGTAATAATAAACTCACTTGAAAATATGTTTATTCTGAAGTTCGTGTCTTTATTCATTTTTCTTTTTTAAAGTGATAGGCTACAATCTGTTCTTCTGCTTCTTTTTTAGATGTTTAGTGAGTTGTCAGATGGTCTTGTAAAATTTCAATAGTTCTCACAGATTAAAAAATACAGCACGTTTTCTTTGGACTGGCTGCTTTCTAAGTACCCATTTACAATGAAAAATGTCAACAGAGTTAGTCTGGGTCACAAAAGCAGGACTGTCAGTCCAATCTTCTTGGCAAAAGGTCAATAACTCATAATACAAGTGTTAACACAGTATAAAAATACACATTACCTTTTGTTCTTGCTGTCTGACATTAAATCAGTCTAAACTTTTACCAAAATAATTCTTATTTGCTAAAACAAACTGTGTGACTTGGGTCAAGCGTTTTGGGTATCCTTTCTTAACCTTAATAGTTTGTTGGAATTCTGGCCCATTCCTCCTGACAGAACTAGGGTAACTGAATCAGGTTTCTAGGGCGCCTCTTCAGATCTGCCCACAGATTATCTATAGGCCTGCTTGTTGTGTAATAATAAACTCAGGGCTTTGTAATGGCCACACCAAAACATTGACTTTGTTGTCCAAAACACACTTTGTAAAAATTTGGCTGTATTGCCAGGATAATTATTTAATTGGAAAACTAATTTGTCCTGATGTCTTGCTTAAATGCCATTTATTTTCTGAAGTGAACTAGTCCCTCTTACAGCAAAGAAAAAAACCAAAGAAACTTTCGCAACATGAAACAGCCACCACTGGACTATACTTCACAGCTAAGATGGTATTTTCTGCTTCACAGGCTTCCTCCTTTTTCCCTCCAAATTAAAATATGGTCAATATGGCCAGACAGTTGAAATTTTGCTTTAGCAGACAACAGAATGTGTCTCTAAAAATTAGTCTTTGTCCAGGAGTGCATACTCAAGCTTTTTATATTACTCTAGGAGCAAAGGCTTCTTCCTTACTGAGTGACCCTTCAGTCCATGTGAGACTCATTTTACTGTGGATGACATCTTACCAGCCTCAGACAGCATCTTCACTACGTATTTGCTTTTGAGCGCTTTAATTGGATAAAAGAAAATAGTACTTCAATCAAGAATATTTTCGAGAAATAAGTTTTAAGTGAGTGCATTAGAAATAAAACTCTGTATCCATCCATCATGTTGCTTTAATCCATTTTAATAAATAAATAGAGAAAAATAGGTTCACAATCCAGGTTAGAATGCAGGTCAGCAGACGTCAAAGAGAGACAGGACGCCGGGAACAAATGATTTAATCCCTCGTTTGCATGGTTTTTAAGCTTTTGCGGCTGATGAGATATGAGTCATAATAGGATTTTCACGTCACAAGTGCTCCTCTTTTTTAGGCTGAGAGCGAACAATCACGTTAGTCAAGCAGATTTTGTTTCTCTTCATAACAGTGGAAAAATATAGCACAAACAGGGCAGTTATATGGTAAAATAATACTACACAAAGGGACTCTTCAGCTACACAGTAAAAAGTCATTGTGTGATGGCCTGAATCTACACGATTCCCCAGATACTGCTTGAAGAAACCTAGCAGCTACAGTGTTCATACTGTGTGCAATTCATCATTCAGTGGGTTATTATTAACAGTTAAGCAAGAACAATGGCTGTTCTGTCAGACCCAAGACACCTGGAGGTATATTGTGATAAATATCTGCAGCAACATGCAAAGTCCCACACATCTGTTTAGATAATTAATACCTTTGTCATGTTATAAAAGTCATACCCTTAAGAAAAGAAAAGTTGTGGAAATATTTTCGAAACAAAGAACAGGAGACCTGCATCCCTGTTAATGATCCCATAAACACTTTTACACGGAACAAGCTATTTAGTTAATAAGACTGTGGACATAAGAGAGCAGCAGATCACGTTTCCCCCAGTCTCAGGCGTGTAATATACAGTGTCATATCATATCATAACAGTCTTTATCATATGAGCTTATATTAAGAGCTTTGAACCAGTGTGACAAACATGTGCAGCAGAAAGGTGAGATGCTGGACAGTCGAGAAATCAGTCCATCTTAATGTCATACCAACCCTGTAATGGGTTTTAATTGATTAGTTTTAAATTACACCTACAAAATAATTCATCCTCATTTATTCCTATCAATCCTTAATAAAAAAATCAAGATATTTAACATGTTTCTTTTCATGTATTTGGGTGTAAAAAACATATTTCTGATCCAAGTCCAAGGGTCTCCACTGCAGATTAAGGCAAAAGCTTTTATCTAAAATGTTGCTCCAGGGAGGAGACCCTTGGGCAGACCCAAAACTGGGAGGGGGCAGTGGAGCCCTGGCAAGAAGAAAGCACACCCTTTTTAAAGTCTGCAGTTTTACATATCAGGGCATAATAAAATATGCGGTTTCTATCAGGTTCTAAACTGCCGTAAATCAAACCTTGGGTGTAAAAACAAAACAAAAAACCATTGGATTAAAACTATGTTACTGTAACATTTACAACACAAGGACGAAGTCGAAACAGAAAAGCTGTGTGTGAAAAAACATGAACACCCTTGGGCTGTACAAGGACAAATTTAGCGTTTTGGCAATACTACTGTTTTTATTGCAAAGAACTGCCTGGACTGTAAATGGCCAGCATTTTTAATCTTGGCCTGATTTCATTAGCTGTAGGTTGAAAATCCTCATAATTAACTGAAATAAAAGACTTGAAAACATCAATCTGTGTTTTTACGTATGTAATGAGTTTCACTTAGTGAATTGAGTTGGTGAAAGAAATGATCTTTCTAACAATATTAAAATTAATTGAATATGGGTGTATATTTGTTGACACTTGTTAAATGCAGCGTGAGATGTTTCAGAAGGTAAAGGGGTGGTGAGGTGGTCAAAGGCATTGAAAAAACGGCAATACCGAATTATATATTTGCTTCCAGTAGCTTGACTCGCTGTCTGGGGGTCTTTATTCAACCCAGAGCAGCAAGGCATTATTTTTTTATTATTTATTGCAATTCATATTGTTATCGTGCTGCTAATCAAATGCACTCATTCATGTATCATCACCAGTGTGAGCTGATCTCTATACAAGCAGAAGCGTTGGTAATTTTCTGCTCTGTTAGCACCATGCCAAAGCAGAAAGACTTAAGCAATGACCTTTTAAATGCAATTAATTGCTGCTGCTCATCAATCTGAAAAGGGTTATAAGGTCCATCATTCTCCAGTGAGAAATATTCTTCACATGGAAAACATTTAAGACAGCTGCCAATCTTCCAAGCAAATGTATGTCAGAGTAAGGTCTTACAATGCTGTACACGTCTGCTAGCAAGCTAAATGTTAAAGATAACGACAGGATTAACAGATAAAAGCCTGAACAAGATTGTGTTGTTTGGTAGGCGAACGCTTCTCCTCTTTAAAATTAATATTGCAGCATGACTTAGTTTTGCAAAGTTGCATCTGAGTTAATCAGAAAACTTCTCGAACAGCTTCTCCGACCAAAGGAAGATCTTTATCATGATGCACAACATTGTGTTTGTTGAACACCAAAAAAAAAAACCAATTGTCAAGCACAGTGGTGAAGGAGTTGTGATTTGGGTTGGGTTTTTAGGCATAGGGCTTGAGCATCTTGCAGTCATTTAGTACTCTAGAGTCAAAAGTAGGTCATCAACACGGTAGTGAACCCAAATGTGGAACCAACTATACACGAATTGCTGAAAAAGAGAAGATCAAGGTGTTACAAAGTCCAAATGCCACATTTAACCTTAAAACAGCTGAGCAGAAACTTAATGAAGCAACATTGGAAGAAAGATTAGGCCACAACTCCACCACAATGATATGGGAGACCGATAAAGCCGAACAGAAACAACGACAGAGAGCTATTACTTGTAAAGGTGGTTTTGGGTCTGTCATCTACTGACTGACGCAATCTGCTGGGATTCCTTAAATAGGAAACTTTTTAACTGATTGCAATGTTTGTATCAAAGTATTGAAATGACTTCTTATTAAGTGCCTTGAGATGACATCTGTTGTGAATTGGCGCTATATAAATAAACTGAATTGAACTGAATTGTGACGTGAACTGCCTTGAAAGCAGCATGCCTTAAACGCAGATATAAAGAACAGTGACTTTAAAATTTGCTTGAAATACCAACTTTCCTTTGAGCAATAAAAGTGGGTCTATCTTGTGTAGATTAGAGCAAAATAGTCGATTTCATGTAGCCTTTGCCACAAGTCCATGATATTTCCAAGGCTATCACCAAACAAAATTGTCATGTATGACTTCAGTCATTGCAACCTCTCCCTGCATAAGCATCACATATTCTGTTTCCCTCAGTAGATTCCCAGCAAAGTGGAAAAAGAGGGGAAGCAAAATAAAATCTCTCCGAATAAATATCGCCTTTGTTAGACACCATGAAAAAATAACTAAAGGAGCACATATGATTATGGGTTTCTGGCTTAAATAAATATTAACTGCAGTGATTTTACACCCAAATACAGAAAGAAAAAGTATCAAGGATCATTTTATCTGTAGGAAAATTAAAAATGTCTTCTGTTTTTCACATTTTCCAGTGTTGGATGAACTAAAATATATTTGAAAAAGTAATTGGCAGGTGGCTGATGATGTTTTCTTGCAGTAGTGGATCTGCTGTGGACTGGACTGACTTGTCAGAACGGAACAAAAACAGTGGCTACAGTATGAATCCATTCAATCTTCATAGGCACCTTCAAACAAACAAAATGGTCTCTAGCTTATGTAATAAAAAATATCTTGCCCTCATCTTTCTCTTACAGACTCCTCCTTCAAGTCCATTGAGGTTGGAGCAGTTTAGTTTCGAAGCTACAAATGAAAAACGTTCTTTTCTTTTTTTATTTGCGGTGGCTCCTGTACGCAGCAGCAAATGGAAATTAAGTCCTTGGTACATCTCACTGTTGACTCTTACTAAAGTAATGTTTATTACATAAGCACACTGCTAGAAGTGGGTGTTTGTGAAGCTGTACAGGCGTGTTTGTGTGCTGAGGGCTGTTTTGCTCATCGTCTCTGCAGAGAGTTAAGCTGCGTGCCACTTCACAAGGTCTGTGTTCAGTCTTCAACCACCTGCTGACTGCTAAGCAGCCCATGCGTCCCCAGAGAGAGCGGCCCTGAGGCCAACGTTTTTTGCTACAGCACATGGCAGCAGTTGTACTGAGCCAGCGGCAGGATCTTGGGCTTGTTTTGTGTGGGTATGTTGAAGGCCAGGGCTTTCTCACACAGAGGGAACTGGAAGAGTCTATCTCGGAGCTTGATGCTGTGTCGTTTCCCCTGCTCCGCTCTCGGTACCGACTCGTCGCGGGCTCCTTGTGGATTTGGAGGCCGAGACTTTTCTGTAGACTCGTTAGTTTCGTTTGGTTCTTCCTCCCTTTCCTTTTTATCCCTCAGATTTGCAGAGGACGCAGAGATGCAGGACTGACAGGATTCGGGAGTTGGGAGGAGTGGAGGTGGTTTGCCGGTGTTATTGTTTGGTTCCATCTCTTCATCCTGCCCCTCCTTCCTGTTTGAGATGTTGAGCTGACAACAAGACACCCTGAAAGCTGGGGAGGACGGTGTGACTTCAGAAGTCTGACTGAGCGTCTCATCCTGATGACTGACTGGCTGATCCGAAATCACACACCCGCTGTCTTCATTTTCTCTTTGCATCTCCTCCCCCTTTTCTTCCTCTGTATTTCCTAACTCTTCCTCTTCTTCCATGCACTCCAACCCATCCTCAACCTCCCCTCCTAGTTCTCTCAATTCCTCTTGCTTTTCTTCTTCTTCCTGCTCCTCCTCCTCCTCCTCCTCCTCCTCCTCACAGATCTGCTGGAGTGCAGGGACGTTCTTGCCCACAGGAGGCTCTTCAGCGGGAGCAGGACGGAAACTGAAGCCGAGGCTGGGCTGCCATGTTCCAGGAAATGCCTGCTGAGTTGACTTCATAGCCAGCAGATCCCCAGACTCTGGGGCACACAGTGAGGGAGATGTGGCAGAGAGGGCCCCTGTGACCCAGTGTGGTGGCGCCTCAGGGCTGAGGAGGGCGTCATCCAGGCCATGCAGCCATTGGTGAGCCTCGATCTCATCGAGAGACGCACGGCGACATGGTTCCTTCTGCAGCATCCTGGAGATCAAACTGACAATGAAAAAGAGACTCAATTAAAGCTGGGGTCTTGTGTAAATAATAAATTATAAACACAATGATTAATAAACCTTATAAACACAAACTTCATTTACAATTCACCCTATAAAGAAATCAAAGGAGTAATGTGCAAAGCCTTCCCAGAAAAGATCTTGTCTAGATGGGACCATTCGCTCATCTGCAACCTTATAAGGTTCATCTATTACTTGTTAACACAAGCATCAAACGAGCCTATCACATGACAGCAACTCAATGCTGGATGTAGAGAAGACAGCTTGGCACATATCTAACAGAGCGTAAGAAAGAAAGAAAGAAAGAAAGAAAGAAAGAAAGAAAGAAAGAAAGAAAGAAAGAAAGAAAGAAAGAAAGAAAGAAAGAAAGAAAGAAAGAAAGAAAGAAAGAAAGAAAGAAAAAAAGAAAGAAAGAAAGAAAGAAAGAAAGAAAGAAAGAAAGAAAGAAAGAAAGAAAGAAAGAAAGAAAGAAAGATTTAGGAGACTTTGAACATGGTGTAGTTGTTGGTTCCAGTCGGGCTGAGTATCAATTCTGACCTTCTCGTTTTTTGTTGTTGTTTCTTTACATTTTACACAATGTCCTTCTGACTTTTTTGTAATTGTTTCGTAAAGTTTGATACAAACTGACTTAATTGTTTCGTAAAGTTTGATACAAACTGACTTACATGCCCTCACCACACTGCAGACTTTTGTGCTTGAGACCTGCCTTGATGTACAAGAGCGTGTTTCTTTCCATCTCTGTTCCTAATTACATATCATGTGAATGAAGGACACATGACAAATCTGCTACGATGGACTGACAACCTGTCCAGGGTGTACCCCGCCTCTCGCTCCGTGACTGCTGGAGATAGGCACCAGCCCCCCGCAACCCTGCATAGGATGGACGGGTATAGATTATGGATGGATTGTTGATAAATCTGGTGTAAGATGTTTCAGAACTTTGCAGATGATCAAATGACCAGTTTGGTCGCAGCCTTTCCAGGTTTTAACCTGAATCCAAAATAAACAGGAATAGGTATTTGAACATGTTTATTCAAAAGGATGTAAGTGGCAGAAAAAAATATTTTTCTAGTTTGTGGTTCACAAAATTACCTTCAGGTTTAACTTGTTGCTTTAGGTTTCAAAAAATAATTATTATTTGTGCTTTTTCCTTAAAGAACTTAAAAATAACAGCAAATTGTCCACATTTTCTTGATTTCACTAAAATGTAATCAGCCAGTAAGCCATTGCATAACAAAAACTACAATTACAATTACAAATACGAGCAAAAGTACTTTTTGAATGACAGAGCATTTCTAAATTACATTTAGGAAAAGATACACTGTAAAACCTGGATTCACAAGAAAAATTGGGTTGTTGTTTTTTTTTGGGGGGGGTTAGCACTACAGACAACTTCACTTTCTTTCAGTCTTTCTCTAGCTTTTGAAAAAAAGGACTGTATAATGCAAATTAATATCTTTAACAATTCTTCTGCTTTGAGGTGCAAAATATTAATTTTATTTTTGGCCTTCTGGATGGATGGATGGAGAAAGGAAGAAAGTCTGAGAGTTTGGGAGTATTTCCCAACGCAGACATTTTACCAGACCTGAAAGAAAACAATTCAAATTCCATATTTTCCAGGACTTTTTCCAGATCGTGTAGGAACCTTTAGGTTAAGGCTATGTCCTGAAAGATGCTAAAATACTAGTCAATCACAACAAAACAAAAGAACAGAACTCATTCATGCAGGAAACTTTAAGAACCACCTTTCTATCAACACATTACTTTTACAAATCAAACCAAGGATCAAAAGAAACAGGGTAAAAAATTAAACAGCGCAGCACAAAAAGGACCTGTTTTCAAGTCTTACCATCCTATGATCGTGAAAGCTAAAAGTTGCTAAATTTAAAGAGTTATTTTTTGCCCAAGCATTTTGTTAGATTAGATTAGGAGTTTATGCTGAAATAATTCAACCTTCCTGAAAACCGTGAAGAAAATAGACTGAGTTGACATGATGAATAGCGTTAAGATGCAGCCAATGTCAAGAAACATTTTAAATGTTATAAAGGTCTGCCATTTTGTAAGTAAAATACAAAGAAATGAGAAACAGCAAACAAACTTTTTTTGCAGTACTGAATAAAGAAAGAATAGCAAATGCCAGCAGCAGTAAATAATTGGAGAATCTAGACCATGAAAATATATAATGCCAACACTGCTTTTTGACTTTGTTCAGTATTTCAGGTGTAGTTTATTTCTTTGTTTTGTCAACAGAGAGGGAACAAAAATCTGCAGCGTAGTTGTGATTTTAGATTCTGCTTTTTCTGTTTCAGTTTACCCTGTTGCTCTGGGAGCTGAGAGAAAAGTGTGTGTGTTTTGTTTTGAGGTGCCAGGGACCAAGGTTAAATGTGAAGACAGACATATATGCTCGACTTGTATTTTGTTCCAGGAGTGCTATTGTATGATTCTGACAATAATGAAATGTGGCTTGGGGTTCGCAGATTTTAATGACATAATCTTATGGTCACTTTTAGCTTAAACTGTATTTGCACAGGCTGGAGAATGGAATAATTGATTGTATTTACATGTATGTACAAAACCTAGCACATCCACGTCAGAAACCCTTTAGTCAAATGTATGATGATGATTTTTACAAGTCAGGATATAACCATTGTTTAAAACCTGCTACTATCTACAGCCAGAGCTAGTATTATAAATAATATTATATAATATTATTTAATATTATATATTACAAGATATAAAACTGTGACAAACAATGAGGTCATCTTGTCAGCATTCAGTGAACAGGGTGGTAAGGGAGTTAAAAACTCTCCTAAGATCACTGTTGGAACTGCATCAAAGAGTGGTAACTTGGGATCACAAAGTCTCCATTAAAGTCCATGGGCATTATCTACATGGCAACAAACTGCTGGGGAGGTAAGCTAGGAAAAGTCTTTCTTCTCCTACTATTACAAATGTAAACTTGGGGCGTTTGATAAACACTACAGGGACTTTGCTGGAACCAGATGCTTTGTTTGTAGGAGAAGCTTAGTAGAAGTTAGTGAAAAACTTTCAGTGACTGACCCATTTCTGGTGAGAGGCTAAGGATGATTTTCTGGGAGAGCACCACATGGCCACAATAAAGCGTGGTGGAGGATCTATAATGTTGTGGGCCTTTTCCCTCTTATAAAGACAAGTGTCTAAAGTCATGACATTTTTGAACAACTAGGACATTTCAAATACAAACATAGTTGCCACAACTGGATGATGATACAAAACGTAAGTCCAAATCAACAGAAATGGGTGACCTGACACAAACCTTGAACCCTCTTTCACAGCCATCTTACCTCTCTCTTATCTTTGGGAGAAGATTTAGTTCTGACACCCAGAATTAAATCTTCTCCCAAAGAGAAGAGAGAGGTAAGAACCAGGACTCTGGATGCCCAAATGGTAAAAGAAATATGGGGCTTCAATTGGCAAAAGGTGGTTATAAAGTCTAAACAGCAGGGGGCAATAATTGGGGCACTGTTAAATTTGTTTAATAACATTTCTTTCCCAACAAGGGATTTTTACCCACTGAATACATGTAGTCAATTTAAAGGTTGGGTTTTTATAATTTTTTTAGTGTGCGATCATCCTGCTGCAATAAAAGATAACGTTTTTATATATACATTTATATTTTGACACTTCTTTACCAGAGGCGCAATAAATAGTAAAATTACTTTTAATTCTGTCATCCTGAATCTCTATTCAAAGAATGTATACATGGATTATAGCTCCTCCATGCTCTGTCAGTACTCACTCTCTGCAGTCATCCGAAACGTGTTCAGGGACGGAGTAGCGACAGTCCAGAATCATGACCAGGGTCTCGCTGTCATTGGTTTCCTGGAAGGGAGGGACTCCACAGACCAGCATGTACAGGATCACACCAAGAGACCAGATATCTGGAACACACAAATGTTAGTCTTAATTAGCTATCCAAACCAGGGATCTAAGTAAAAGAGAGAATTACAAGCTCTCTGAGAATAATTTGACAGTTTCCTGCATCTAAAATTAAAGAATCCCACATATAAGATGAACAATACATCCTAAAAATGAAAGGGATCAAGAAAGAGAAAACTATACCAATTCAATTAAAAAATATACACTAAATCAGGTTTGTGCAACGTTATTTTCAATCAAAGGGCCATTTTGACGAGGTTAGATGCCACAAATGTCACTGCTGACCTTCAAAATGGGCACAAACTACAAGTGGCATGTCTGTTAAGTGACCACAGGGAGGCTACCTGAGCAGAAAGCCTGACTAATAATTATGATGGAAAGAAGGATTCTTCATAAAATCAAGAACATTATGGACAACTCTGAGCATCCTCTTCATGATACTATGCTACAACAGATTGTCTTCAGTCGGAGGCTTCTTCAGTTTTGCTGTAACACAGACTGCTACAACAGACCCAATTGAATGGCATGAGCTACAACAACACCTAATATTCCTCTGGGATCAATAGAGTATTTTTTGAATTGAATTGAGAAATAAAACCAACCGGTGCTCTATAAAGAGCAGAAAGTCAAAAAGGAATTTAGAAGCACAATACGTATTTAACTTTAGCTTAGGTTATCCTAGTATTAAACAAAAGTTGTAGAAAACATGATTTATTCATTTTGGTCAGCAATAACACTTGTAAAACAAATAAAAAGAATGCCAATGAATATGTTCTAAAACATCTTAAAGATTAATTGGTGTTCTGATTCAAATAAAATCAATTAGATAATGTAATAAATTTTTCTTTAAAACTTGGATCACCTTTGACTCTCTGTGACAAAGCCAAACTGTGGCTTAGCCAAACCAAAACCAGTATAAATATAACCATCCCAGTGTCAGACATCTCCTTCAATGAATATATTATTTCAAAACAATGTGCTCTCTTTCTGAAACACATAAAACGGCTGAACATTAGTTTAACTTCCTTTAAGATTTTTTTAATATAAAACATGAGCTGTGCAGTGATTTTTTTCTTAACTTTTTTGTGTTATTGGGGAGATCAAAGGCGAACTTGAAACTTTCCAGTGTTTGACTTAGTTCAATTCTTTATAAATCTAAAGGGAAACATCTGAGTGAAGCAAACTGCAGATGACTGGATGGACAAGATGACAGAAAACCAAAACACATTCACACATGTCAACCGACACTTGTGACACTTCTGTTCTTTTTCCGTCTCCTCCCTTTCCTTCCTCTGGCATCCTGGTGCAAGCACAGTGAGGAGAGTTTTAATGCAGAGTCAGGACAGCGTGAGCCAGACGAGAACACGCACTCCAGCTGAGCCGAAGGCTGAAGGCCGGTAACAAACAGAGGCCTCGTTGTGTTGGCGTGCTATTCTGAGAACGATCATCCTACTGTCTTTCCTGACTTGCTCTGTTTCTCCCAAACACTGGAGGCAGGGACACGGGCACATTCTGTTCATTTCCAGTTTTAACCCCGGCGTGACGTTAGAAATATCACAGACTACATTTCTGGGTTTGTAAACATAAAGACAAAGAATCTCTTTAAATTAAATGGTTGCTTACTGTAATTAACAGTACCAAACACTAAAATGCACTCTTTATGTTTTTCTGGGGGGCTTCTTCTAGTTTTATCATGATTTTTTGTTTATTTTAGTTACAAATAATGAAACAAAGGTAACATAAAACAGTACCTCTTAATCAGGAATAATAAGTCATAACTTATGATAAATATGCATTGTAGAGCTATCACAATATGACATTTCAACATACTGAAAATTCACAGGAGAAACTTCCTTTTGCAGTTTAAGTTTTATAATTCTTTGAGATTTTTCAACCAAATTTTGCACTTTTAGATTCTGACCATGTGAAATATGTTGATTATTCATGCTAAATATAAAGAAATAAAAGGATGACCAATCCTTTATTACACATTACTGTGCATCTCTGTACGTTGGTGCGTCAGACTGCATCCTGTCCAATGTGAAAACCACACTATTCAGCCAGATGTAACATCTTATTTCAAATAAAAATGGATACTTTTGAGGACACAATAAATGAGTCTTTCCATGAGTTTCTCCTCTATCCAGGGACTCACGTTACTGAGAGCAGTGCTGATGAAGCATTCAGCATGCACTGTCCCATATTAAACTCATGAGGGCCCAAACAAAAGCCCTCAGTTCTCCTCATACAATGTACACTCAAGCGCACGCTCACCTCCACCCAGAGCTGCGTTACGCAACAGAGACGAGAAGCCTCTTGAGTGCTGGGAGTACTTTCCTCTCACTGGGGAATATCACACATTCCCACCACACATTAGTGGACTGCTGCTGACGGCACATGGATCGAGTCCAGACACCCAAAAAGTAGAGCACACATAGCATCTGCTAAATAGATAGATATATAGGGGTTTACCCTATATATAGCAAAATTATTCACAACCTATAAACATTTTTAACATTTTGTCACATTATAACCACAAATTTTAATCAGGTTTATTGGGATCTGATGTGACAGACCAACACAAAGATGCACATGGTTCTGAAGTGGAAGAAATATGACACATGATTTTCAAAATGCTTTACAAATTAAAATCTGAAATCTTGTGAATCCGTATTTAGCCCCTTTAGTAAGGACCCTAAATACAATTTCCAATCAATTGCTTTGAAGTTTTGAACATTTGAGAGAACTGATTAATCTATTATATTAAACCAGAAGAAATTTTGGTACAACTACAAACTAAATAGCAAGCCTTTATTAAAAGAAAGTCCACATGACAGTATAGACCATACCACAACCCTAAACACACTGCTAGAACAATAGAATGATTTGGATCAAACCATATTGAGGTGTTAGATTGGCTTAGTCAAAGTCCAGACCTAAATTCAATTAGGAATCTGAAAATGAATGTTCAGTCGTACAGAGATTGAGCTGTTTTGCGTAGAAGAATGACTGGTAACTGGCTCAAAAGAATTACAATAATCACAATTACTAATGACTATCATCACATTTTAATTAAAGATATCAAAGCTTGCAGTTGCAAAGTGACAAACTACGAAAAGGGTTTAAGAGGTCTGAGAACTTCTGAGAATATTTTTCAGGATTAAGAAAGTCTGAGTCAAATTTTAAAAGCTTTGGCTCAAAGTTCAGCAGCAGATCATCGCTCTGTGGGATTATTAGAGAGGCATTTCCTTTGAGGTGCATATTTCAAGAGCAAATACGTCATAAAGGGCCCATTATAAAAGGCCATCCAAGTTCAGCCAAAAAAAAAAAGAAGCATCCTTTGGCATATATTCGTAAACTGAAGTCAGACTGGACTCACTCCTTCCTTCTGGTCACCAGCTATATGGAATGTATGAGGACAGTGCACTAACAATAACCTCTGATTCATTGACTATTATGGACTGATAAGGGACATTTTTGAAGTTACAAACTACATAATTTAAACAACTGAACAAGATTCTTAGCTAATCCACTTTCACCTCTTACCACTAACTATGAATTGTTCCTACCAACTCCCAACTTTTTTGTTCTCTAGGAGGACGGCAAAATGGCATGGCTTTCTATTACTTAAAAAACTGACATTCCTTTTAGGGGCACACTAAAAAAACAAAGAGGACTATGTATCCATTCTGGCCTGCGAACACCTTGGAATGTCCGGGTTTCCCTCCTGAACCACTTACCTCCGTGACATGACCTTGGATAAGCAGCGAACAATAGGAATATGCACATGAACGCACCATAAGAATGCAGCCAATTTGCAGCAAAAATATACCAGTTTTGTTTTGGAAGTTTTTACTCATCCTCTTACTGTATGAAGATCTAAAGTTTGCTGTGTACGGTGTATAAAAGTAAAGTCAGAGAAAAGAAGAGCAGCCATAGTCTGGTTCATAAAGGAGATTCTGTCCATTGATCATGGCTTAGTTTTAGACCTGTACTGACAGACAATGCAACTGGTGCTGTTCTGGAGGACACGTGAAATATTTTTATTGTAAGTGCTTTACCTTGAATACTGTCAAGTGTGTTATTCTGCCATGTTTTTCTTTTTAAACTAAGGTGTCAAGTTTAGGTTCTAAGCAGAACATTGGCATTGTAGAGGCATATTTCTTTGTGAAAACATTTTAGTGTAAAAGCACATAAACCAAAAATGTCTTGTATAAAAATTTGGGCTGTCAAACAATTACAAATTTCAATCTAATTAATCACAGGGTTGCTGTGAATTAATCACAATTAATCATGATTAATTAACATTCCTAAATATGACTGAAAAACTAAAATTTTCGGTGTAAATAAAGGACAAGACCAGATGCGTTTGCTCTTTATAGAGGAGAGATTCATGGAACATTTGTTTTTAACTCCACAATCACTTTTAACCTATTCATCTTTTAGCCGTCTGACTATATAACTAAATGCAATGTAGTTGTCTAAAGTAACCTCATCACTGGAAGGAACACTAGACGGGGTACGCCGTATTGCGTCATTTCCTGTTGTCACTGTTGTGCTCCGTGGAGCTGTTGTTCACTCTCTTGAATTGATCTTGTTTTCTCTGTGCTGAGGCCTCTCTAAGTTATTTTAACACACAAGCACACTAAAACACACGTTTTGTGGTGGTGTACTTTACATTTTGGGAACTCCTTGTGTTTCACACAGCTTTTCTTGGGATGGTAAGGTCTCGCTAGCTCAGTTAGCTTAGCTTCATTGCGGCTATGGCTACTCTTGCTCTCTGTGTCAAATGTTTGGTTACTTCCCTGCCTCCTTTAGTGATAATGGTAACTGTAATAAATGTAATATTTTTGTAGCTTTGGAGGCGAGGGTATCAGAATTAGAAGCACGGCTCCGCACTGTTGATAAACCAGCAGATAGCCGAAGCCCATTAGCCAGCGCGGAGCCAACAAGGATAGAACCCCCTAGCTGTCCTCCGGTAGAGCCCGCGCAGCCGGGACCCCAGGCTGGTTGGGTGACTGTACATAGGAAGCATAGTTCTAAGACCCAGGCCCCAGGCCACCACCAACCGGTCCGTGTTTCTAACAGATTTTCCCCGCTCAGCGACACACCCGCTGAGAAACCGACCCTGGTACTTGGCAGCTCCATAGTCAGAAACGTGGCATTAGAGACACCATTGACCATAGTCAAATGCTTGCCAGGGGCCAGAACGGGCGACATCAAATCCTACCTGAAACTGCTGGCTAAAGATAAGCGTAAATACAGTAAGATTGTTATTCACGCTGGCGGTAATGACACCCGGTTACGCCAATCGGAGGTCACTAATGACACCCGGTTATGCCAATCGGAGGTCACTAAAATTAGTGTTGCTTCGGTGTGTAAGTTTGCCAAAACAATGTCAGACTGTAATCTTTTCTGGTCCCCTGCCTGATCGGACCAGTGACGACATGTTTAGCCGCATGCTGTCATTCCATCAATGGTTGTCTAGGTGATGTCCTGCAAACGATGTGGGCTACATTGATAACTGGCGAACTTTTTGGGGAAAACCTGGTCTGATCCGGAGAGACGGCATCCATCCCACTTTGGATGGAGCAGCTCTTCTTTCTAGGAATATGGCCGAATTTATTAGTCCTCCAAAACACTGACAACCCAGGGTCCAGACCAGGAAGCAGAGTCGTAGTTTAACCCACCTCTCTGCTGCTTCTGTACTGTTACCCACCCATTACCCTATAGAAACAGCATCTTGCCCATGGCCAAAATTAAATGGATTAAAAGTTAAACCAACAAAAGCAAATTATGGAAATCTCATAAAGATAAATACGACTTTGACTGAACATAAAAAATAAATCTATTAAATGTGGTTTATTAAACATAAGAGCTCTCTCCTCAAAGACTTTGTTAGTAAATGACTTGATTTGTGATAATCACATTGATTTACTTTGTCTCACAGAAACCTGGTTGCAGCAGGTGTATTATGTCAGTATAAATGAGTCAACTCCTTCCAGTCATTTAAATTTTCACATTCCTAGAAATACTGGGCGAGGAGGAGTTGCAACCATTTTTCGTTCTGATTTACTAATTAGTCCCAGACCAATTGATAGCTACAGTTCTATTGAACATCTAACCCTTAATTTTCCTCATCCAGGTTGCAAAACATTAAGACCATTTTTGTTTGTGGTTTTGTATCGTCCACCAGGCCCTTACTCTCAATTCTTGCATCAGATCTCACATTTTTTATCTGATTTAGTATTAAATACTAATAGGGTCATTATAGTGGGGGACTTCAATATTCATGTAGATACTGAAAGTGATAGCCTAAATGCAGCCTTTAATGCTATTTTAGACTCAATTGGCTTTACTCAAAAAGTACAGGGATCGACCCACTCAGGTAAACACACTTTGGACCTTGTACTGACATACGGTATTGAGTGTGAGGAAATAACAGTCCACCCACATAACCCGGTCCTGTCTGACCACTTCTTAATAACTTTTGAATTTACTTTAACTGACCATCTTAAACCTGAAAGAAAATGTCATTATAGTAGAGCTTTATCAGACAATGCTGTAACAATTTTTAAAGAATATGTTCCATTCTTACTTTCCTTAGTGTCTCAGAGTAACACAGTGGATGGCAGCAATTCTATCTCTAACCCTTCAGAAATTGATGGTCTGGTTCACAGCGTCACGTCCTCATTGCGTTTGGCATTAGATAGTGTAGCCCCCTTAAAAAAGAAAGTGGCTAACCATAGGAGGCTGACTCCTTGGTTTAACACAGAGTTGCGTACTTTAAGGCAGAATACTAGGAAGTTGGAGAGAAAATGGCGCTCTACACATCTAGAGGATTCCTATTTAACCTGGAATAACAGTCTACTGCTGTATAAAAAGACCCTTCGACAAGCTAGAACAGCATATTTATCATCATTAATAGAGGCGAATAAAAACAATCCTGGGTTTCTTTTTAGTACAGTTGCCAAACTTACACAGAGTCATAGCTCTGTTGAGCCAACTATTCCCCCAGATCTTAGCAGTGATGATTTTATGGGATTCTTTATAAATAAAATTAATTCTATTAAAAATAAAATCATTGGCATCCTCCCAAACATGATTACTTCTTCCTCAGTAAATGAGGCAGCATCGGAAAGAACTGTAGAACCTAATTTGTGCTTAGGCTGTTTTGATTTAGTCGAGCTTTCGGAATTATCAAAAATATTAGCCTCATCTAAACCTTCAACTTGTATGTTGGACCCAATCCCAGCCAAATTATTTAAAGAAGTGTTCCATTTGGTTCCTAACCCCATTTTGGATATGATGAATCTATCCTTAGTAAACGGATATGTACCACAAGAATTTAAAATAGCTGTAATTAAACCTTTACTCAAGAAACCTTCCCTTGATCAAGATGACTTGGTGAATTATAGACCTATATCTACCCTTCCTTTCTTATCCAAAATCCTTGAGAAAATTGTTGCTAATCAAGTCTGTGAGCATCTAAACAGTAACAAACAGTTTGAAGAGTTTCAGTCAGGTTTTAGAGCTCATCATAGCACTGAAACAGCACTGGTGAAGGTTACTAATGATATTCTCATGGCCTCAGAAAATGGACTTGTGTCTGTTCTAGTTTTGTTAGATATCAGTGCTGCTTTTGACACAGTCGATCATAATATTCTCTTAGAAAGGCTTGAACATGTTGCAGGGATCAAAGGAACAGCACTAGGCTGGTTTAAATCATATTTGTCTGACAGATTCCAGTTTGTTCATCTAAATGATACATCTTCTTCACTCTCAAGGGTTACTTGTGGAGTTCCACAGGGTTCTGTGCTTGGACCAATTCTTTTCACCATATATATGCTTCCAGTTGGTAGAATCATTAGACAGCATGGGATAAATTTCCACAGCTATGTCGATGATACACAACTATATTTATCCATAAATCCTGATGAACCCAGTCAGTTAGGTAGATTACAGGCATGTCTGGAAGACATAAAAACATGGATGAATCTAAACTTTTTGCTTTTAAATTCTGACAAAACAGAAGTTGCTGTCTTTGGACCAGAAGTTCTAAAACAGAAACTGATTAGTCAATCACTTCATCTGGATGGCATTAAATTGGCCCCCAGTAATAACGTAAAGAACCTCTGCGTTATTTTTGACCAAGACTTGACATTTAAATCCCATATTAAACAGGTTTCTAGGATTTCTTTCTTTCACCTCCGGAATATTGCTAAAATTAGAAACATCCTGTCCAGGAGTGATGCTGAGAAACTAGTCCATGCATTTGTTACCTCAAGGCTGGACTACTGTAATTCTTTACTATCAGGAAGTCCACAAAATGCCATTAAAAGCCTTCAGTTGATCCAAAATGCGGCAGCAAGAGTTCTGATGAATATTAAAAAGAGAGATCACATTTCTCCTGTTTTAGCTTCCCTTCATTGGCTCCCTGTTAAATCCAGAATATAATTTAAGATCCTTCTTCTTACATACAAAGCCCTAAATAATCAAGCTCCATCATACATCAGAGATCTAATTGTTCCATATGTTCCTAACAGAGCCCTTCGCTCTCAGACTGCAGGTTTACTTGTAGGTCTTAGGATTTCTGAAAGTAGAATGGGAGGCAGATCTTTTAGTTATCAGGCTCCTCTCCTGTGGAACCAGCTCCCAGCTTTAGTCCGTGAGGCAGACACTCTGTTTACTTTTAAGGCCAGGCTTAAAACTTTCCTTTTTGCTAAAGCTTATAGTTAGAGTGGCTTAGGTCATCCTGAGCTATCTCTGTAGTTATGCTGCTATAGGCTTAGACTGCTGGAGGACAGACTTACCAATTTTCTTCACTCTGCTACTTCCTTTTCTCCTACGACTCTCCAGTTGTATTACAGTACATTCTGTTATTTCGATGGTTAACTTTGTTTTCTCTCAGTGTTTTTCTCTCCATAGAAGATATACCTGGACTGGTATCCTGCTTGGCTGCAATGCCCTGTTGGACGGGGGGCATCGACTGGGATGATGCTCCCAGTGGCTGAACATCCACTGTGTCCTGTTATCAACTTTTTACTTTCTGTAACATAGAAAGTTCTCTTATATCAGATCTTCTGTTCCTTCTGTGTCTCTGCTCTGTCTTCTCAAACCCCCAGGCGTTCTTGGCAGATGGCCGCTCCTACTGAGCCTGGTTCTGTTGGAGGTTTCTTCCTGTTAAAGGGGAGTTTTTCCTCTCCACCGTCGCTACATGCTTGCTCAGTATGAGGGATTGCTGTGGTTGGATAGTCTGCCCAACCTCACGCCAATGACTGACGCAATCTGCTGGGATTCCTTAAATAGGAAACTTTTTAACTGATTGGAAAGTTTGTATAAATGTATTGAAATGACTTCTTGTTAAGTGCCTTGAGATGACATCTGTTGTGAATTGGCACTATATAAATAAACTGAATTGAATTGAATTGGACGAAGTCGAAGTACTGGAAACTATGTACGAAGTCGAAGTACTGGAAACTAATATATTTATAGCCATAGTTTACAGATAATGTAAACAAAAAAATATTATATACCGGGAAACATTCACAGTAATGGAAGGTTAAGTGGAAGGAAAAAGTTTAGCAGAAAAAGGTGTGCAAGCAGCAGGAATTACTGCAGCCTGCTGCTGGTGTTGGTCCACTGTTTTCTGAAGTCCACAGTCAGAGCAGCCATCTACAATTACATTTTAGAGCATGTCATGCTTCCTTCTGCTGATAAGGTTTATGGAGATACTACTGTCAAGAGGAAGATCAGAGAGACCAGACGCAGAAATGCAGACAAGCTGAAGGCCATTACTGAAGTAACCTGAGCTTCCTTAACACCTCAGCAGAACCAAAGGCTGATCTCCTCCATGCAATAATTCATGCCGAGGCTGTAAAAAAATTGTAAAGTACATGGACATACTTGACACTAGGTTGACATTTCTGTGATAAAAATCCTTTTTATTGGTCTTATGTAATGTTCCAATTTCCTGAGGAACTGACTGTTCAGCTTTCATTAGCTGTAACCTTCAAGGCCAACAGGAATAAATGCTTGAAATATATTACTCTGTGTGTAATGAATCTATGCAATATATGAGCTTCACATTACCTTATTTAGTTAACGTCAACGTTTTTCTAATTTATTGAGGTATATATTGTCATACTGATGTCACCAAGGATCCTGTGATAACTGATGACTGGAACTGATGATAAGCTTCTTTAAAGAGCATCAAGATTCTCATTTGAACTGTTAATAATTTTGACCAGGAATCTATAGAGGTAAGTGGCTAAGAGTGGTCGTTATTGCAAACTAAAATAAATATTCAAATTGCAAAGCCTATGAAAGATAAGCCTCCGCTCTTGAAAAACATTTACATTTAAGATCAAGATTTAAAAGAAACAGATCTTTAATTTGACATAGTTCAAACTAGCGAAGCGTGGACTACAAGACTTAAGAGTTGAGATTGCACACTTCAGGACATGCCTTTTCAAGCATTGGAACAGTAATTGTTGATATAAACAATTTGCCAGCCTTCAGGTTATTGTGAAAACACAGACAAAGCAGTTTTGTCTAAAAAAGCCTCTCTGGCTGTGCGGCTCTCTCCTGATCTAAAACGGGATCTTTGAGTGGAGGGGGCTCCCCATGTGCTCCTCACAACAAACCTTCAGCTTCCACCAAGCAAGAAAGAAAAAGGTGTATGTGTTGTGGCAGTAAGCTAAAGGGGGGTGGGGGTCATGAGGTGTTTTAACACTTGCAAAGACAATAACCTAAAGAGCTGAATCTGAGAACGCAAACCGTCAGACTCAGTCCATCCCACTGCTCAGATTTTACAATTTGAAAAGGGAAAGTGAGCCCTTTTCAAAGTAGGAATTGTGTGGAGTAGTTATGAGCTGTCAGTATCTTACCACTTTTCTTTACAGAACATTGTGTTGCTAAGCTAACCGCATGCACTTGCTAATCAGCTGACTGCAAGGATTTAGGGCTAGTTCTATATTTTTCCATTTTATTTCCATTCCAACATGTTCTCACAAAGGTGCACATAGCAGTGTACCAGCTGCTCCCATTTAGGGCAACAAGTTATATGCATGAGAAAACCCGTCAAGCACATTGTGGAGTTACTGCATCAAGGGAGTAACAGCAAGTGTATGTTTGACCTGCACCAGTGTTTTCAGGGGGATTAGGGTTGCGCCCGTTGGTGAGGGTTGTTTGGTCTTGTGGGGGTAGCTGAGATGGCAAGCAATGTGTTTACTGTGGTTATTGGTGGCAAGATGGTGGAAGGGATGTATTGCATTGTATGGATGCCGTGGGTGCATGGGGACCTGCTGCGTCCTGGAGCATGTAGTCGATGGGGGCAGCTCTGTGTTTCAGTGGTGTTTGCTGGGTGCTGCTGTGGGTTTCTTTTCCCTCTGTAAGCTTGTGGGGCTCCTCTATGGCTCCCACAATTTAACTACAAAAATGTCTGACTCCCTTTCTGTGTGCACTTACTTACAAACACACACTTATACAACATATACACTTGTAGGCAGGTGCAATCACTCAATTCCATGTTTACACAAGGAACTTGTAGCGCCTATTACATTTGCTACTGGTATTACTGAGGGTACTGTAGAGAGATTCAGTTCTTCATGTTGTTATTTAATATTTTTACTACTTTTATCCTTTCTGTTTCGTCATTGTTGTTGATTATATTATGTTTTATTCTCCATGTCCTTGTTTTTAGTCTCGTTTATAATCGTAGTACCATGTCCAGTTAGCAGCCTAAAACAGGTACAACCAGTCATGGTATCAACTTAATAAAATCAACCGTGCAACAAGAAGAATTTCTCGTTTTCTCCCTTGAAGTGCTGTCTCTGGTAGGAAAGATATTGACTACTCAGTACTACCCAAAACTACCCCAATTAAAAAAACTACTTAATTTTATAGATTACAAGAATCTGTCAACAGTACTAATCATTTTTAGGTTTGTAAATGCATAAGTTTGGATGATCTTCCACTCTAGAGCGTCAACAACTGAACACACATGCATGAACAAAGTTATAAGTGCAGGCATCAAACACATGTTAAACAGAGCGCACATGTACAGTGAAGGAGGCCTGTTTACAAGGAGAAATATTAAACAGAGAGCAGTCAGTGTGCATTTGCCATGGTTTATGAGTCATCATACTAAGCCGGGACATCTCTGAGGGACATCTCTTCGAGCGTGCAGCTCAGGATTACATCCATAAATACATATGTGCTTGTGAGTGAGGGGGTCAGAAGTGTAAGTTTCTATGAAGTGATGACACAGCCGTGTTATTGACAGGCTGAGTCAGACTGGATGATATGAAAATAGAGCAGAGAAAGTGCACTTTATTTGCAGCTAAGCAGAGCATGTTCTGGAGGGGCGTTGATAAAAAATGTATTTAACAGGACGTCCTTCTAGAAATGGGAACCAATACGAGGAAAAACGAACTAATGCAACTCATGAGTCATGCTGAAAGTTAAGTTGTGTTTCTTCATCACCCCTCCCATTATTTCGTGAGGCAAGGTCACATGAAAAAATAAAAACAGACAATTCAAGAGCTCTTAAATTACACATCCCGTCATCTGGAGCCATTTGCAACTTAACCTTGCTTTCACTGATAAATGCACCAAATGTCCTTCATCAAGAGAGCACTATATACAGTGGGGTTGCATTTGTATTCAGTGCAGATGCGACCAGAGTAAAGAAGTGGGCCAGATTCTGCCAAAACAAAATCCAGCCATGTCCAGCTTAGCAGTTAAAGTAGGAGAGTGTCTGAATCAGACACTCTCCTACTCCCCCCCCCTCCCCCTTGCTTGCCCTTCCAACCCCCAAATGGGACACACAAAACCAAATCCCTCAGCTCTCCTTCTGCTCCTGTAACGTCAAATCCCACAATCAGTGCGCAACCTTTCCAATCAGGACGAGCAGAAAAGGCAGGGAACTTCATGTTTCCAATCTGCAGAGAGGGCTGCAGTGCAGAACGTGCCCGGTTGGCTCACAACTGGCTGACCCAAATACAAACACTAATCCTCAGCAGACGCGCTCAGACTCCGCCACATTCACACATCGGCACGTGAACGAGGAGGAGCGAGCACGGAAACATGAGAGGAATACCCACACAGGGTCAGGAGGGCAGAGGTGGCCAAGCAGTCTTTTACAGTTAGCAAGACGCACAGAAGCACCACGTTCCTCTGGAATAAACCTTTTTTGGGTCTGTCTTTTATTGCAAGAGCTCCAGTGCTACTAGGGGGGGTGCTAAATGTATCTATCATACCAATGAGACAGCTAGTTAGATTTTCTTTTAAACCAGAAAGTGACTAGAAAGCTAGACCAATTTTTATTTCCTCTGGTCTTATTTTTTCCTGTAGATTATCGCAGAGAATCAAATTTGTATATATGCTTTAAATAATGCTGCTTTAAATAACAGTTCCTTTTTTGATAAAACCAACTAGCATATTAAAGTAAATAGTGTTTATTAACAGTGCTACAAATGGGGAGCTGCACTTTTTTGGAGCAACACCCATAAGCGATAAGTGGTGAACGTCGGGCAATATTTACAAGTAAATCTGCAGATTTCATTCAAACGTTAAACGCATCTGGAAATGCAGCCTCATAAATTCACACAGTTTATATCTTGTTGGTTGTTGTTCTACAGAGTTTTTAAGCTTTTCAGGGTAAGTCCTCTGTTACAGCAAGAACATTTTCCAACCACCCCTCTACCACCTCAACAAGAATGGAAAACATGGGCCTGGTTGGCTAAAAGAAACAAATAAAAAAGATATTTGAACTTCTCCACTTGAGGCAGAGACTGACCCCTGAACAGCAGGGAGCAAGCCCCCCTTTTTTCAGATCAATACCATAGCCTCAGACGTAGAGCAGCTAACTCTCATCCTGGTTGCTTTACACTGGGCTGCGAAACGCTTCAAACAGAACCACATCATCCATGACCAACACAAACAGTATTGTTGACAAGGGACAGCCCGGATGGAGTGCTGTCCATACTGGAAAGAAGGTAATTTTTTCAAATAGATAGCAGACACAGTTCTTTGGTTAGACGACAGGATAGAACTTAAAAACCACCCAGGTACCCTGAGGGGACCCGGTCTAAAAACTCTTATGACTCCCTCAGCAACTCTACGAGGTTACAGATCTGATCCACTGTTTCATGAACAGGATTAAAGCCAAACTGCTCCTCCACCTCTTTAGGTTCAGCTGGAGCCTCCATTCCAAGTCCTAGAGCTGCACAATATACTGAATCAAAATCATCATCACAGCTTTAATGTATGCAATACAACAACTGCACAGGATTAATGCAACACTTGGTAAAATGTATATTAAGTGCCCTGCATGTAAAATATGAAAGCTAACAATGTATTGGAGCGTTGGATGGGCTTTTACTCCCCTCAATGCTCACACTCTGTACATTTTAGTGCCTTAGATGTCAAAGAAGTGGACTAGATTCTGCCAAATAAGACCAGTAAAGAAAGAAAAGAGTCAAGAAGATGCGGGTTAATTCTAATCGATGCAATCAACAACAATAGTATCACCATTACATACTTTCCTGATATCATGCATCCTTAGCTGCCACACACTGCCTGGTCCCCCTTAATAAATACTGGGCCCACCGTCCCACAGGCATTGTCCCAGTCCTCCATTGCCTTGTTTCCACTGAGCGGTAGGGCACAGGTCACTATTTTGTGGTCCGGTGTATTCAGGAGAGCTTTCTGACCAGTTGGACTCTCACTGGGCAGGCAAGGTTAAACCCAAACAGCTAACACTGCATCACACTAGTGCGACAACAAATGTGACACACTAGTAGGTCTCCTGATGTTTTTCTGTGCCCCAATCAATGGACTGTGCTGTGACGCCAGGAGCTTCGCCCTAACTGTACCATTGTCCTATGTACCTACAACTAAAGGGTAAATAGACTGAACTTTTATTGTGATTTTCTAGTCATACATACCTGTGCTTTGAGCACTTTACACAGGAGTCACATTCACCCATTCGCACTCACAAACACACGTTCATTGTATGGGCCGCTTTTACAACGGAGACTGACAAAATATCAAACTGCAACGACCCCTGTCGTACCGCTCAGTGGAAGCGATGCACATGGGACCCAACTTACCAAACGCCGACCGCTCTAAAGGTGAACTGATATTGAAGTCGACTTGTTACATGTTAAATACTAAAATAGCTGCGATACAACATACAAAATATTTTCGCAGAATTGTCCACAACTTGTTGTCTTTCACTTAACCCTAAAACCATTCGATTTTAGTAAATCACTGAATGCAAAAAAAGTTACATATAAATGGGATAAAGTTGTTCAAAGAGAGTTACTTGCAATTCAGGAGTACTGAGATTAATATCAAGATTAATAGTAGATCATTTTCAGAATTTATTAAAATTTTTGGTCAGGAAGAAAGTCTTTTTTTAAAGCCAACAATTAAATGGCTCAAAAACTCAAGTATTTTTTTATATTCCAAAAGGATTTAAAACTCCAAAATACGATCAGTATTTTAAATTAAACATTCTCTGATGGAAATAAACATGTTTTATTCTCTCACCCACAGCTGGAGCATCATATTCCTCTCCCAGCAGGATCTCAGGAGCGGAGTAAGCCAGCGACCCACAGCTGGTGGCCAACATCATTCCAGGCTGAAATAAATTGCTGAAGCCAAAGTCTGTTAGCTTCACAGCGCCCTGCTGGGGGAAGAACACCACGTTTTCCGGCTTCAGGTCCCGGTGCACCACATGAAGCTGGTGGCAGTACGACACCGCACGTACAATCTGGGCGAAGTGACGCTTGGCGGTACCCTCCACCACGCCTCCCTCGTGGCGCAGGATGTAATCGTAGAGGTCGCCGCCCTCGGCCAGCTCCATGACTAGGTAGAGCGTGGCGGGAGTGTCGATGACCTCATAGAGCCGAACCACATTGGGATGCTGCACCAGCCTCATGCACCTATAAATATGCAACAATAGTTAGTTTATGCTGTATTCCAAGAAATACAAACGGCATTTTTTAATATAAATGTAAATAATGGTGCTTTATATGCATGTAGATTATGTATAGAATGGATGTGTCACATTTCAATGATGCATATTTTTAAGAGCTGGACATTCTCTAAAGGACACCTCCAGCAGGTATCTTGATCAGGTAATATTAAAATATTGTTTTATATTTATACATGAAAGCATTGCTTATCTTTATCAAGTTTTCAATAAACTGAAAAATTAATTTAGATCCGATTAAATTTAATTCAGTTTATTTAAACACCACCAAATATCATCTTAGGCAAGAGCAGTTCTTACATGAATGCTGCCCAGGACAAAACTGGCTTTGCATTTTTAAATCGATTTCTTGTGCCTCTCCCTTTTAATGCCGCCCTGGGCGACTGCCCAAGGCACTTCACAAAACAGACTGATCAAATATATCTCCAGACATATATAACCAATTAAATTCAATCCAATCACATTGAGGGACTCAAAGTCAATTATACTGTTCATTATTTAATCCTTGTTATAACACAATGCAGTCAAGTTTAGTTTGTCAAGCTAATGGGTAAAAAAGCCCATCTAGCTATTTAAGGGAACTCAGCTGATTGCATTGAGTCACCTTTCTGAACAAGCTTGTGGCAACAGTGGAGAGCTGACTGCACTGTGTCATTAACTTCACAGCAATGCCTTATACCAAACATGTATGTGGCTACAATCAAAAGGAACAACTCCTTTAGTTTGAACATGAAGAAACCTCGGGTGGGCTCAGTGTGTTAAAGAAGACCTAGCGAGTCAGTGTAAATACATGCAATTGGTTGATGCACTTATCGACAGACATGGATTGGTAATTTTGTTTTTCATTATCTAACATGCTGATCACCAATCAAAGAAAAAAAAAACTAATTCCAATCTCTGGCCATGCATCAATATTTATTTGACACCAAATCAATCTAACTTGTAAACTGTAGACATCACACATGTCGCTGAGATAATTCAGTTTACTGCAGTTTATGTTTGCTTCTCTTTGGTTTAGTGGCAGGTCCCGCAGTATGACATCTTTTAAATACCCTTTCTTCCTATCTTATAATGTTCAGTGAGGGTTGAAACGTCCAGTGAATCAGGAGTTTTCATTTCATCTTCCTCTTTACCACGACAGACTAAAGGAACAATAAAAAAAGACGAAACCTCAATTTGTCCATCGCTCTCCCACTCCACCCGACCATCACTTGTGCAAAAGACACCAAGACACTTAAACTTCTCAGCTTGCCACCAACAAAAAGAGAAGTGTGAACGAGGGTGGAGGAAGTGTTGAAACCTATTCCTGCCATCAGTTTACAGTGCAGAATTTTTTAAATCTCATTATTCAGAATGTTTTTAATTCTAATTTGAAAATTACAAGATTCAGGTCATCTGCCAAGCAATCGGTATATCCCAATAAATACTGATAGCAAAGCAACAAGTAGTCAAGTTGTAATCTAATAAAGAATTCTCAGCCCTAAAATGTTACTTTATTATTCTAATAATTATTAAGAACTATTTTCTAACCTGACTTCCTGTAAGAGGTGGCTTGTTGCCATGACATCTAGTTTGGTCTTATCGATCATCTTTACAGCCACCAGTTGTCCTGTGTTGACATGACGCCCCAGTTTCACAACAGCAAAGTGGCCCCTTCCCAGCGTCCGGCCCAGATGGTAGAGGCCGCTGAGATCCGAGCGACCGGAGAAGCCTCTGGGGTCGGCAGGCCCATCCAAGGTTGAGGTCAAATCCCCAGAGGAGTCCATGGTTGAAACAAAAGGGAGGAGGGAAGCTGGCTGTGTCGAGATTTCTGTCATGCAGAAAGTTCCTCAATGCTGGGGGGTTGCCTAGCAGGATAAAGAAAAAGACAAAACAATGAAACAAAGTGACGGCGAGGATCATTTTGGCCTACGGCCCAAAGGGAGAAAGGCTTTAGACGAGGTCAGCTGCTGTTAATGCCCCATCCCTCGAGGCACCGGACCAAAAGTAGACCAATGTTCCACTTCATTATACAAAGGCACAAACAACAGAACAAGTTTAGATTAAGTACTGAGACCGGATTACATAATTACAGCACAATCTGAGCAGCAGAGGGATAAATATTCTGTTATTGTCTCTGATGTTAGAGGGCTTGTGTTTGAGTCCATCTCAAATATCAGCCTCCATAGCACAAATGGCACGTCTAATCAATACTGTAACAAGAAACCGTAATGTATAATGGTGCTTGTGAGCATGTGTTTTTGTCAGGAGATGACATTAGACCTGGTGATGATATCACCATCATACCCCCCCCCCCCCCCCCCCCCACCCCAGGGTGGAGAACTCTTCACCATCACCTTCATCGTCACAACGATCAATCATGATCAGCAGCAGCAACGTCATTGTTTTTGTTTGTTTACCCCAGGACAACAACCTGAAGGTGCTGCTCCATGTTTATGATTACTAGTTAAGTTATAGGAAAGTGGGAAAAAATACGTTGTACCTATTATTAAGTGGATGGTGGACTATCTCTAATGTTTTGACCTTATTTTTTTTCTAAAGCACACTAAAGATTCAATTTATGGTAATATGTCCCCTAAAAATGTTTACTTCTTACTTTCTGAACTTTTCTTTTCAATCTTAACTAATCTTATGACCAAAAGGGAATTTAAATGTAGCATTTGTCATTTTGTTCTGTCTGCAACAAAGCGTTTTTGTGTACGATGACAGAAAAAGATTTCTATTCTATTCTATTCTTTTCTCTAAAAGATCTAACAGAATGAAATTACCGTAATTCATGTATTTTGTCAGGTCCTGTTTGCATTTGCAGCCTTCATATTTTAAAGTGGTATATTAGATGGGACCACAATACAGAATTAAAAGATTATTTTTTACACATCTTTACCTGACATGCCAATAATTTGAAGGAACTACATAATGAGAAAATATCTTTTAAAATCAAAACAGAAGATCTTTTGTACCTTCACAATTGTTACTCTTTGGACACTTGTTTTCTGAGCCAATAGACCCGGCTTTATACGGTAATTTAGTTTCGAATTAATTTTATTTACATTTTTTGTTGTTTATTAATGCCTTACATCTCTTTGTCGTTTGGATTCTGCATTGTCTCTGTAGATATTCAATTTAGTTCATGTAGTTTTATGTTGTATATGTGAATATGTGCTTTTATCTTGCAAGTTTGATTCAGTCATCTCGATTTCTTCATAGTTTAAATCACTTTTCTGAATATTTTTAATTATCTTGATGTTATGTTTATCATCTAAGCTGCTGTTTTGGATTATTTTTCTCCTGTTTTTCAAGATCTTAAGCTATTGGTAAACTGTTAAGCAGCACAACCTGATGTAGACATCCTAATCAGGAGCTGTAATTTTTAAGGATGTTGTATTTAAAGTGTACATTTTCACCACAAACAACAAAAACAAATTTTCTTCCTTTTCTCATTGGTAAGACCACCGAGCCATCAAAGGACGACAGAAACAAGATAGAAGAACTGCACAAGGAATGGGCTACAAAATCGTCAACAGAAAGCTTGGTGAGATGGCGACAGCTCTTGGTGCATTTCTTAGGAGATGAAAGAAATACAAAATGATCATCGGTCCGCCTCTGTCTGGGGCTCCATGTGAAATATTTCCTCATGTGGTTAGGGTGATCATAGGAAAGGTGACTAATCCTCCCACAACTACACAGGAGGAGCTTGTTGATGATCTGAAAACCGCTGGAACCACAGTCATCAAAAATACCATTGATAACACGCTGTCATAATGGATTTAAACCTTGCAGCCTCCTGCTATAGACGGCACATGTACAGATATGTCATGGGTTTCAGAGTGAGCATCTAAATGATTCAGAGAAGGTGTTTCTGTCAAATGAGACCAAAATCAAGTTCTGTTCATCAACCCGATCAGCTAAATTATTAGCAATAGAGGGGCTGAGTATGACCAGAAGAAGACTGTCACCATAGCCAAGCATGGAGAAGGAAATATTATGGTTTGTATTTCTCTTAAGGGTAGAGGAGAATTTCATCACACTATGTCTTACTGAGATTTACCCCGATAAATGATAAAATAAAACGCATCATAAATAAAAATGTACCATAACCCCTTTTTAAATCAGTCATAATAAAATACAGCCAAGATAACAAAAGAGAGCCTAAAAAAGAACCACTTTAAGATCGTGGAGTGTCCTACACCGTCTACAGACCTAACAGGGAATCCAAGGAGAGAGCTGAAGCTTTGAGTTACCAACCTGCAGCAAGAAACCTAAGGGATTAGTTTATATATTCAATTTAAATTCATAAATACTTCATTGATCCCAGAGGGACATTAAGCATTGTTCTAGCTCATACAATTAATTCTTTAAGGAGTTGTTGAGGAGTTTGTAGATCATGAAGGAGTTGTAGATCATGATAAAATATACAGAGAAGTGGACCAAAATGTCTCCTAAGATGTAAGCACATCTAGTGACCAAGTAAGGAAAATGTCTTACTGTTGTGCATGTCATCAGTGATTTCTTCACGGCGTTCTGATTCATGTTTTGCTGGAAATAAAATTGTTACCAGGCAAATAAACTTGTAAATTTTATGTGATGTGTACTTTTGGTTCATCATCTGGTCCTCTTTATTAAAACAACGTAAACCATAAAAGAAAATCAGCGACTCTTCATTTATTGTATGCAAAAATATTTAGAAATGCAGCAGTGAATTAGTTGTGTACTCCTCCCCACTTTATTCCTCGAACTTTCAGCTCTTTTGCATCTATCCAATACTTCTAATAATTAATAATTGTGCATCTCTTACCTTGCATATTTCAGTGCTTATATTGTCTGTCTTTGTGAAGAGCTTTTGCTTCATTCTGATCCAGATGTTTGTCTCTGTTTATGATCAGCATATTTGTGGTTGTTAATGTTTTAGGTCTTTTCCTTTTTTCTATATCTGCCGTTTGGCATCTGTTGGTTTTTATCCTACCTTTATCCTTTGGTTGAATCTAGTCTGTCTTGTTTCGCCCTTCTCTGATCAGAATTGACTCTTTCGTACTTATCTAACCACTTACTTGAGCTACTCAATTGGCCAATATATAACAGTCTTTTTGAACAATGCACCTAGTTTCTAATCAGATTTCCTTTTCAGCAGCTTTAATGGATACATGTTATCATTTTGATCATCATCAGCACTTCATCATTTGCAGCGTCATCAAGCAGAGCTGCGTTATCAGCCTCTTTAACACCCATTTAAACAGCTTCATTGGGCCAAGTCCACACTGACGGGCCTGCTTTTTTTAATGACATGAACATTGTTAGTGCATATATATTTTTCAGCTTCCTGAGACTTGACTTGAAGCCAGCTGTTCGAACTGCAGTCCTAACTTGGCACACAGTCACCATCCTGCTAAAGAGCTCAGCGGCTCCTCCGCATCAACATCACTCCGCTACACGTCGGTCCGACAAACAACAGCAGCGGCGCTAACTTACCATTGTTGCGCAAATGTCCCGTGATAACTGCGAGCGGCTCCTTGTCTCCGCAGCCTCCCAAAGCCTCGTTGTCACCGCTGAATTCAGATGCGGAAAAGAGCAACATCGCCTCCTCGTTCTGCTCCCTCACTGCGCTCCATGTTGGTCGCGGCGGATTCACACTTTCCACTTCTTCTCCTCGATGTGACTCTCTCTCCAGCTGAAGAGCCGCGTGCACGCTCCGCAGCGGCTAAATCAATGGGAGCTGTGCGTGCACGCGCAGTGCCCAGCAGCTTCCTTCTGACGTCAATGCATTCCAGCTCGCCCTCGCTGCGGTGCGCGGCGCGGCGCGGCGGCGGCGGCGAGCCTCTCGTAGAGGAGTGGAAAATAACTGAATGAACTCATATGAAGTCCAAGAAATTATGTAACTGACTCCCTGCGAGTTTGTTCTCTGGTTTGTATCGAGACAAAAATGACCCACAACACCCCATATTTATTGATACGTGGACTGATTATGAGCAAGGTGATTCAGTCAGTTTTGTAACTGTTTGGTTTCTTTTCAGACATTGTCTTATTGTACTTGCTAGATTTGTGTTTTTCCTCATGAGTGCTACCGAGGAGCCTAGGGAAGGGGTCTAGGGCCTAGGGGGACAACAGCCACCCCGATCCTGGACACTTTTTTGTTTATGTGTTAAGATCTTGCTTTGGCAATTTTCCCAAAGTGCCATATATTTAAAAATGTAGCAGTCCCTCCTCCAGCAGATAAACACACACACGAACGCACGCACGCACGCACACGCACAAACACACGGACACACACCATGATGCTGCCAACCCCATACCCTGCTTCACAGCTGGGATAGAGGCATACAAGCTTCCCATTTTTCCCTCCAAAAGTAAAGATGGTTAGTTTGAATTTTAGTCAAACCACAGAACATATCTCCATAATTAAGGCCTTTCCCTGACTGTATTTTAAATCTATAACCTGTCTTTTATGTTGCTTTTTGAATAACGAACTCTTTCTCGCTGAGCGGCCTTTCAGCCCATGTTAGTACAGTACTCCTTTCACAGTGAATAATGATGCTTTCTTACCAGCTTCAGTTTTGTCTTTCGTTCTGGGGTTCATATGGACATTTTGCGCCCAAACACATTCCTTTCTGGGACATGGAACCTGCCTCCGTCCTAATTAGTGTGATGACTGGACATTCCCATGGTGTTCATACTAGCATGTAATCATGTAAACAAATAAATGTGGCATCTTCAGGCATCTGGAAATTGTAGTGAAGTGGGAAACAGACTTGGAGAGTGCTACAGTTACCTTCCTATTTTGGCAGATTTATTTGGGCTTTTCTATTATATCACACAAGGAATGAGTGTGTTTGAGGTGTTTCATTAACATGCATCCACAGGTGTGCCTTACATGAACACACGTAGTGTAATAACCAGTTAGAACCTTACAAATACACATCATCGTCATCATCATCATCTGGGCTTTCCTAAGATTATTTAAAGGCATAGCCTAGTAATCTTTGTGTAGGCCTATGTAAACCTCTGACTTTGAGGAAAGGAATTCAAATTCTGTCAACATTTCTATCTAACAATTAGAAATTATTTTTAAACCCAAAATGCCCCAAAATAGGAAAATGTTTAATGTAATTTCAGTAACTGAGAAAAGTCATGTGTCTTTTTAAATATCAGGTTGATGCTGGTTTTTAATTTATTTTTTTAATATTTTCTTCTCTTCTTATTTTAGATACCTTTTTTTAATGTTTAATTTTTCTTTTTGATCAATTCTGGCCATCCTTTGTCTCTTGTAGCATCCAAGGTCATCTTGCATCTTCTTTCAGTAAAAAAAAAAAGAAAACGAAAGAAAAGCATATTTGTATTAATGTTTGTTTTATTTCTTTGTCATCAAAATGTCATATCGTTTACTATAATTTTATCTCAAATAAATATTCTCTTCTTTCTTTGGTATTTGCGTTGATTTTCTAAACTAATTTTGCATTTCAGTTCAATTTTATGCTTTTGTCGTGCTCTCCTGCCACTTTTTATTTATGTAGATCTAGTATTTACTATAACATCTATTTGACATTTCTCATTAGCATTTCAGGAAATTAGGGGCTATTGACTGTTGAACATCAATCAATTTATTGTAATTGTTTGCATTTATTTGAAATAGTACATTTATATTTGGGAATTTCTAAGATTTTAAGCAAGTTACACTTTAAAGTAGCATCAGTCTGCAATGATGATCTCATCCCAGTTGTCCTTTGTTTTCATTCACAGTACATTTAACAGCAGAAAAATATCGCCATCTACTGGTTTGTTTTCATCTCCGACTAGACTCTTAATAGTCGAAGAGAAAGAAGAGTTTGTGTTTTAGTCTTTCTCTTACACCATACATTTGAACACATTTGGCTCCATCACTTTGTTTAATTGTTCATGTTCTGGAGAAACTATAGCAGAAACAGGAGCAGTGGTAGTGATTCTTCATAGTTACTGCGGCTTGACTCAGTTTATATCATATTTATGTATGCAGTAAAGACCCATGGGACGGTTTGTTTAATTAAATTCTCTCAAATCACAAATTAAGACGTGACCAACAGCAGCGAAGTGAATGTTTTGAATTTGGCGTTATTGTCATCTAGTGGTCATTTTAATAGCGACACCGACAGATAATGGCTGTGGTCACCCTTGGCTGTAGCAAACCATTATGAGAAATTTGCAATGTGAATATTTAATCAAAAAATTATAACAAACCTGGATGTGAAGCTATTATGATATTTACTTTAAATCGACTCAAAATGTGAGGGAAAACAGGTACAGATGCATTTTATCCATGCATCCATCCATTTTTTGCCCATGTGTTCTGGGATAACGGGTCCAGAATCATTCTCTCTCCATCTTAGAAGGGAATCTGAAAGCATGATTAAGCTGGAATAGAAACATTCCCTCTAACACGTTTAGGAAAAAGTACCTGGAAAATACAAGGTTATACGTCACCTCATTACTGAATTTCTAGGAATGATACCCTGTTGAGGAAAGTAACCTGCAAGTTACAAAAAAATAATAATTTCTGGAAAAAACCTTGTGGGTATTGTTAAAAAAGTCTGTGAGTTAAAGAAAGTAAGCTATGATCTAAAAAAGGTAACCTGTCCTGTAAAATGTATTTGTTAAACAAGTTATAGAGATCATCAGGAAAGTAACTTCTTTTCTGTAAAGTAAACTGTATGTTGAAAGTAAAGTGTCAAAAAAAGTGACATGTACATTTTTAAAAGTAGAAACCTTTAAACGTATTTACCCTCCCACCACATTCCCCTCATCTCCCAACTCAAACTCAGTCAACAAGCAGGTAGATAATTTCCTTGCGAAAATCTCAGAAATCATGGATTCCATTACTCCAACTAAAGTGAAAGTAGTCTCAGGTAGAAAGAAGTCTCCGTGGACAAGGGATCCACTGGTACGTAGTGAAAAAAGGGAGTGTTGACGTGCTGAGAGAAAATGGCGGAAAACTTGACTCCAGGTTCACTGTGAGATCTACAAAGAGAGACTGAATAGATATCAGCTAACTATAAAAGATGCAAGGGAATCGTTATTTTCTGAAATCATCAACAGAAACATTAATAATGCACAGACTCTATTTGCAACAGTGGAAAGACTAACTAATCCTTTAGTGACAGTAGCACCTGAACTAAACTCTACCAGGGCCTGCAATGAATTTGCCAGCCTTTTCACTGAAAAGATTATAACAATTAGACAGTCAATCTGTACCTCAATAACCCACAACCAGTGCCATCCCCAATCAACAACAAAGTGGAGAAAATGTCTGAATTCCATGAATTAAACCAAAAAAGCCTTGAAAAAATCCTTATCCAGTTAAGATCCTCCTGCTGCTGTCTTGATATCCTACCCACAGCTTTTCTAAAGAAAGTTCTTCCTGTCATTGGGTATGATCTTGTTCAAATAGTGAACTCATCCTTGCTATGAGGTGTCCATTACTATACTATATACTATTGGAAAGCTGGGTCGGACTCTCTGGTACAGTGCTTGACTAGTTTGAGTCTTACCGAAAGGACAGGGACTTCTTTGTTTCAATAGGAAACTTTTCATCAGAACGAACAGAAATCACGTGTGGGGTGCCCCAGGGCTCCATCTTAGGGCCCCTTCTATTTAATATCTACATGCTCCCACTAGGCAAGATTATAGCAACCAATAAGATTAGGTACCATACCTATGGAGCTGATACTCAGCTCTACATTACAATGTCACCAGGTGACTCTGAACCCATTCAAACCCTAAATCAATGCATTGACCAAATAAATGGATGGATGTACCATAACTTTCTCCAGCTGAATAGGCACAAAACGGAAGTAATTATTTTTGGACCCAAAGAGGAACGATCAAGAGTCAGCACACAGCTTCAATTAATACAGCTAGAAACTACTGATCAGGCCTGAAATCTAGGTGTAGTAATGGACTCAGACCTGAATCTCCAGGGTCACATAAAGGCAATAACGAGGTCAGCCTTCTATCACCTGAAGAACATTTCCAGGAATAAAGGACTGATGTTGCAACAGGACCTGGAAAAACTCATCCATGCGTTTATCTTTATCTTCTTGATTACTGCAACAGCATTCTCACAGGTCTGCCTAAAAAGTCAATCAGACAGCTGCAGCTGATCCAGAACGCTGCTGCTCGTGTTCCTCACTAGAACCAGAAAGGTAGAGTTCAAAAGTCCTTACACTGGCTCCCTGTAGCTCAGAGAATAGACTTCAAAATACTTTTACTAGTTTATAAATCCATGGGTTAGCACCAAAATATGTTGAAGACCTGTTGTCATGGTACCAACCACCAAGACCACTCAGGTCCTCCAACTCTAGCCTACTAAACATCCCTAGATTCAGAACTAAACATGGAGAAGCAGCTTTCAGTTTCTATGCTCCCTTTAATCTGGAACAGACTTCCTGACGAGTGTAGAGCTGCTGAAACTCTGAACTGCTTTAAATCGAGACTAAAAAACCATCTGTAAAAAAAGGAGATGGCTCCTCCTTTTGCTCCATTTGTACCGCTTACAAGAACGTTCTGTGACTTGTGGGTCATCCCTATGACATACAGCAGGGGGCGCTGATGGACTCGGTACTAACAGCCTAGGGGCTGTGGGGCTTGAGAGTGGTGTTGGGATCATGTCGCTTTAGGTCGGCCTTTTGGCGCATGTTAAATCCCCCAAAATATTCCCTTTAATACGCATATATAAAGCTGTTAGTGATGTCTATTTAACAGAACGGCGAAGCCTCTCGGGACTGCGTGAAGAGGGTGACCGAATGTGAAATAATTGATATGATAATGAGAATCATGTTCTCCCATTGAGCAATACACCTGGCTAAAACGTGTTGGACAGTCATTTTGTGGCTGCTGCTGGTGTAGAATTACTTTTGCTTAAAATTGTCTGAACGTTTTAGCAGCACTCTTAAACCAGTTTAATTCATTATTTTTCAATTCAGTTTATTTACATAGCGCCAATTCACAACAGATGTCCTCTCAAGGCACTTAACAAGAAGTCATTTCAATACATTTATACAAACATTCCAATCAGTTAAAAAGTTTCCTATTTAAGGAATCCCAGCAGATTGCATCAGTCATTGGCGTGAGGTTGGGCAGACTTGTTATAATGAAATATTCACATCATATTTTAAAGTTAAGTAAAGTTAAAGTATTGTTATCGTTTGTATTCATAACTGGATGAAAGCATAGAAGGGACACCTTTTCCGAGCAAAAGTCTTGCATTCTTCACAGGGGTGTCTCCAATTGACTCCTAATATCTAAGCAATGACTGATGATGGGACATCTGCTGTAGTCAGGGTGACAAACAGTTCTTAATATCCTGTATGTTTACATAGGATGTGAACTATTTGTGAAATAGAAATGGAAAGTAGCCTTTAAGTTTAAAAAAACTACATTGCAATAGTAACCTGTAAATTCTTTAAAAATAACTTATGTATAAATATATCTTATAGTTTTTATTAAAGTTACTTGTAGATTACAGGAAAGTAGTAACCTACGTGAGCTAAACATTGTAGTTTATTATGCAGCTACAAACTGGAAAGTCAAAAAACAGAAAGAATAAGCAATTATTAAAATTTTAAAATGTATATCATCCTCACCAGGATCCCTGTCATTAAGTAGCTACAGTATAGTGGGTAATATTTATTAAGGATGAAAAGATCTCAGTGGTAATTTGAATAGTTTAAAAAATAATCTTTCTTTACTCTAGAAGCAAAAAAGAATAATACATACAATATGTAAGAGTACTTTGTTGCAAAAGCTTAAAAGAAAATACTTTAGAAATATCCTTAAAAATGCAGTAGATCACACAGGAAAACAATAGGGTTATCTGTTTAGTGTAAATGTCTACAATTTATTTTCTTCTTTAGTTTCTTTTAAAAGTGCTTTTCCTTTACTTCACTTTCATCACATACTTCCAGTGCATTGCAATATATTATCCAGAGTTAGTGTGTGAGACTGATCACATCCTGAATCCTCTATCTGGTGTCAGAGCCTCCGTCAGTCTTTCCCGCATGATCTCTTTGGTCGAGTACAATGGCAGTTCAAGAATAGAGTGGCATGTCAGTGACTCTGGGAAATTCTGGTCATTGGAGCCACTCTGGATTTGTTTTATTCTAATTTTCATCTTGATCTGGTTCATGCCAAGAACAGGAACTTTCCGAAAACCTGTCAGGAACCCTAAGGAGGACAGAAAAAAATTCTAATCAAACAACAATAAAAATAGTCAAATTTGCATTATTTCATGACAAATAAAGCGGAAAAACTGGAACACAGTTAACAGAGCTTCTTTTCTATACAGTAAAGCCAAAACCAGCATTTGGGAATGTATTCCTGCTTTTGATTCGTTTAGGAAGTCAGGGAATTTACCTAATTTCCCTCTGGGATCAACAAAGTATTTTTGAATTTTGAATTGAACTGAATTTGAATGACGCCGACCTGGTTTTTCAACCTGCAAGTCAGAATACCAGTGGGCTTTGCCACATGTTGTAGAGTTAAGTATTAGTAGTAATACAAGACAATAACAATATATTTCTCTCTCTATAATGTGTTCAAACTCCAAAGAGACAAGTACAAAAATAAAGGTTGTAGGATATTATACATGCCACTGGTTTAATGAGATGCAAGCTATAAGATGTGCTAAGAAATAGCTTTTCCCTGCAACGTTCTCTGCAATTGCCAGGCTACAGGATACTGCTACACACTAGGAGGTCACACCATGATGCAAATAAGATACTGCCTCTGTTGGAATTAAATCTACACTTTAATTTGTTTCCTTCAACCTGTTGGGATCAAATGAGTTTGCTTAAAATGTCAGAGGTTTCTGTGCTCCTACCATCAGAAGCAACCTTACCATGAAGGATGAAACCTCATCAACATTTTCTTCTGCAGCATGAAGGCAGGCAAGTGAGGGACTTTTCTGTGCAGTGAGCTGCGAACTGTATATAGGGATGTCAGAGGTTGCGCTAGATATTTTTGTTGTCTGTCATTTTACCGACAGGGTGAAAAAAATTATATCATAATCTATTTTTACCCATCAATTTTTAAAATTATAACATATTCAATTGTATTTTTTAAATTATTTTAAATAGTATTCCATCCGTACAAGCTGAACAAAGAACTACATATATAAAATTAAATTAAATGACTGCACTTAAAATACAAATAGTTCACCTACTGTTACCTCAACACTTCAACTCAACTTCCACCAGGGCCACAGGAAACTGTGCACCCATTTGTGCGTAATCAAATAGTTGGATTGATGCAGAGGTTATTGTCATGAGGTTTTGGATTTTTGCTTCAGACAGATGACCGATTGCGATCCGCTGCCACACTGGGGACTGAAATTAAGTACCACTTTAGCCAAAGTTTTTAAATAAGGGAATATTTATGTCTTATATAGAAGTCAGAATGACTCTCTGAATGAGCCGCTTCCTGACCTATAAGCTATCAGTGGGAGGAAATCTCGGAGCATGCACTGGTGGTTGCCACGACACCGGGGCCTTGAGAGCGATGCGCTCCAAAGCCTCAGTAACTCTTTAACGTGCTGTCAGCTCCCAGATAGTGAGAAGCATTGAGTACGGTTTCCGGGTCTGAGATGATGCTCAGATGCTCTCAGGGGAATCTTTTTTTTGGGATTCATTTAGTTACTTGTACTCCGTGCATAAAGTTGAAAATTTCTGAGCATTTCCGCCAAGAGGTCAGACATGTGAATGCTAATCTGTCAAAATGATGGATGGCCTTCAGATTTTTCCTTCACCCAAAAAAAAATAAAAAGGTCAAATACGGAAAATATTTGAGTAACGCGACCACTGCTGGACGTGTCTAATCCGATGGAAAGTCTTGCTTGCACACAAAATGCCAGGTCTCTGTGTATATGTGTACTGATTACTACGGGCAATGAAGTACAAATGTTTTGAGTAACATCTCTCAAAGTGAAGATTGGAAGCAATCTTCTGGTTTCTTGAATAGAAAACGTTTCACTGTATGGTATTTTATGATCTACTAAATATGACTTTTTGTATTTAGCTGTATTGGAATGAAGTGGATTTCATGGAATGAATTTGTATAGCATTGCACTATACCTAGTTGATTAATTTTAAAAATGTATCAAAACGTTTTTCAATTCATGAAAATTTATTTATGTATATACATAAATAAAATTAAATGAATTGAAAAGAAAAGAATCAATAACCCTTTGTTTGCAATTGATTATCTTAGGTCTAACCTTTCAGGAAAGAAAAAGAAGAACCTAGAAGACTACTTACAAAGAAAATCCTTCTTCTGTTCTTCAGTAAGTTCATCAAAAACCTCCCAAAACATCTGTATGGTTGGGTGTTGGTCGTTGCCCCATTCATACAGTGTGTTCTGTGTAGAATAAAACAGACATAAGAGTTTTCTGCTGCAATTGCAAAGAATATATCAGTGAAACTGGAAACCATTTAGCTGAGTGTACCTGTTTGAGCTTTGCCCAGTCATAGACGTCTCCACCCACCAACATGTCCCGCAGCTCCTCTGGTCTAAAAAGCTTCACTAACTGTTGGTCACACACCTGGAAGAAGCCTCGCTTGAACTCCTGAAGCACACTCTCCACTGATGTGTTGAAGGCATAACTCACATAGGCATCCACAAACTCCTTCCTGTTTGGTAGGTAGATTTTTTAGATTAGCCAACTGCTTTAACTGTATTAACACTGAGACATTTGTGGCTTGAGAAGCTTACTTATTTTGGTTTGTAACCAGCTTTTCTGGATTTCTAGGATCAAGATCAACATCTCTCTCGTCCCAGTTAATCTGAAAGTAAGGAATGAAGAAGTTTGTAAAATCACATGAAAAACACTTAAGCCTTGAAGTTACTAAATGAGAATATCACCAACCTTAAAGGTTATGTCTAGGTCTTCCAGATTATCTTCATAGTTCAATATGTACTGCAGATTCCTTTACAAAGACCCAAAACAACAAGGTATTGAATAATGTAGAAGTCACACAATGTTGTCCAGTCTGTTACTGAAATTGAATTGCTTCTCACCGTCCAACTGCTGGGCTGAACTCCATCATATCCTTCAAAGTAGGTTCAGCGTCGAGCAGCTTTTTGAATAGAACCAGTGGGAACGGCAAGTGTAGGATACTGTTATTGTATAAGGCCAATCCACACAGAATCCCAAACAGGTGGAAGTTTGTCTTGCAACTCTCTGCTGCCTGCGTTAACAGAAATATAAACAATAAATCTCTATCTAGTGGGAAAGGAAGGATATTATGATGGTGATTATGATTGAGGATATAATCTTACTCTAGAGGAGAACCACGCCAGTGTCCCAGAGTCGTTCAACATGAACATCTCTATTTTTTCTTGAACTACGTTGAGGTGGTGAAAAAAGTCCGACCTATAGACTCGTGTGGGCTTTAAGTCTCCATCAAAATGCACCTGATAAATAAAAAGTTACAAATGCTTAGATAACAAGGTGGTCTACCTGAGCTTTAACAATGAAAGTGAAACTAAACACTCACCACGAGTGGTTTCTTAAGTTCAGTTTGTTGAGCAGCGGCCAGTTGAACAAAGGTTTCCTCCAAAAGTGAAGCTCTGCTTAGGTTCAGTTCAAAACAAGGATTTGAATCGGGAATCCATCCATTGCCAGGAACAAAAACCATGTTTGGTGGAGTCTGATGCTCATTCTAGGAACATTTTGAATTGCAATTAAAAACTAAATGAAGAACTGACTTTTAATGACATTTAGCTTTGATTTGTACAGCTTTAATCTGAGATGGGCTGGTTTAACAGACTGGGTATAGTACAACACCAAATTAACCGTATTATTTAGCTAATCAGATAGTGCAAATGGGTATTTTTTTCTTTCTGTTGTTTATTTCCTAAAGTCTATTGTGAAGTAGTTTAAGAGTATGCTGACACTTCGACAACACCTAGTATATAAAAGTTGGAGAACCCCTGGGTAAAACCTTTTAAAAATGATCGCCTTAAGACAAACTACCTGAAAAACAGAGATGTGCAGAAACTCTGCTTTAAATCTGGGCTGACTAATAAACTCTCTGTCCAGACTGAAGACTGGATTTGGATTAGATATACATGTAAAATAAAACTTCAATTTAAAGTTGAATTTAGATTAGCCTTTGATATCTGTATTTAAACATCTGTTTCTTTTATGCAATGCTTTTATGTTTTACTTTCTGTATTTCCTTTGATGCCCAGTAAAATACTTTGGATTTCATTGTGTATGAATGGGGCTAAAGAAATAAATTTGTCTTGAGTTCTAGAGCTGCTCTTATTAGCAATAAAAAACATTCTGAATGGTTCTACATTGGTAGAAGTAGTACGCACAATGGATACTTTATCACCAGAAGTTAATCACAGAAGATAAAAGGATAAAAATCAATAAATCAAGAAAGTTTGTGCCTCAATCAACAAAAGTAAATTGGAGAATCAATAATATAACTATTTAATGAATTTCCTATAAAAATGGAACAGAAATTATGATGTTTGAATCAGATTATTAATAGTCTACTTCAGAATGATAATTTTGTTGTCAACAGTCACTTTCTTAGGGAAAATAAAATTAGACATTTTTATTACTATTAGAGTTTGCGGGCAATGCTTATTCACCTGAGTCCAATTAGCGTTGATGTCAAAAACCATTTTCTTTGACTTCAGATCCATGACAAATGGGAAATCACAAAGCATGAGGGGTGGATTATCCCCAATCTGAGGAAATATAAAAGAAAATGCAATTGGTAATCTTTTTTTCTGAAAGTGCTTTTACAGTATGCATGAAAATATATTTAGAAATTAACCTCTAAATATTTACCTTGTTTGTTGACATTGTACGCCAAAGCTGCAGATCTTCTTTTAGAAACATGGGGTCAAACTCCACACAAAATGTCTTTTCAGGGATTTTCTTCCTGTTGGCCTTTAAAATAGACATTTGTCAAAAACAGAAGGCATGGGTAGAGAAATATATACCTTTTTGTCCATAATGATAGAGGAATCAAATGTGATATGGGTTTAATACTAACCGTGTACATATTCTGGAGGATCAGCAGGATACTCTTCAATGAGCATCGAGAAACTGGCAATGAGAGAGCTGTCTTCCATATGTTTACATGTCTGACCATTGTAGACGGGGAAAGTGAATGCCACCAGTCACCTGAGGAGGACAGCATTAATGAAACAGGGCTTTTCCAAAGATGGTCTGACACTGAAACATGAAAATTTCTAATAAATGTTTCAGATTTTCTTAAAAATTGTTTAAACATTCGGTAGATCCATGCTTTGGATATGGAGCAATGTCTGAACCATTCTAACACATGCATATGTGTCATTTGTGGTAGGGTTGCTGTTCTCCTGTAAGGTGAACCTGAACACCATTCCTAAATATTTTCCTGCCTCTAACAGGTTTTCTTTCAGAATTGCCTTTTTTTTTCATATTAGTATCACACTCCAGTTCATAAGATCCCTGCAAAAATGTGAAAAATCTGAAATTGTGATAAACTGTTAAAAATGTGATTTCAGTCGCCTAACGTACAACTTTTCATCACCCGTTTAAACCTTTGTAGTTTTATTCCACTTCTTTTACCAAAATAACCATTATTGTTACCAAAGTAAACTGTCTCAGATTGAGTCACTTTATAACTCTTAAAAAAAAGATTAACCTGAGAGAGATGAGTAAGAAAAAACCTTAAGGTAGGATTTATTGTTTAAACTTAATGAGATGTACGTTTCACTCTACCTATAATCTGGAAGCTTTCAGGAGAAAGTTTTTGCAAAGCAGCAATAACCTCCTTAACCAGCCTTAAACTCTGTGGTCGCCAGTATTTCAGAGTCGCCTGAAGAAGCTCATTCAGAACCAGGAAGACCCTCAAACCCTCCACTCCCACTGCTTTGTTATTAAGAGAAGGAAGCAACAGCAGAACAGCTTTTTCCACCTGATGAAACAATACAAGAAGCTGGGTTTTAAAAGTTATTTTCCAAAACGGATCAGGTAATAAATGAAAATGTATTTATTTTAACTTCGTACCTCGGCTTGAAGAACCTCCTCATTGAGCAGGTTTTCAAACACACTTTTGGCCAACAATAAGTCCAAACCAGGGTACCTTGGCGATGTCTGGAAATGCTTATCTTTGCTAAAATAAAATAAAATAAAATAAGATAAAAGCATCTAATTTAAAAGAGGAACAGATACAAAGAAATGTAGATTAAACCTTAAAATTCGGTGTGTACCTTTGGTCAAGGAAACTTCGATTCATAATTGAAGCAGAGGAAAATGCGCTACGAATTTCCCTGTAAAGGGTGTCAAGAAGTAATTTACCAAGTTACAGAATGAAAAAAAATAAAGATTAAATAGTCATAATAATATACTGTTAAACACCTAGAAAGGGAATACGCTGGATTATTCTTACCGTTTTGTCACTTTCCCCAACTTTGCATCCCATTCAGGGGTCCATTTACCCACCATTCTTTCAATAGGCTGTTGTGTTATCTTGTTCTTTGAGATCAATCCAGCCTGGAAACAAAACAGGGGAAAAAATCATCCTCAAAGTAGTGAAAAAGATTAAATGATGATTTAAATGGATGAAGATATTATTAAACCTCCCAGAGTGTTCACCTATATGAATTTGTGCTGTTACCTCTTTAGGTCTCCAGGATGCAAACGAACAATCAGCCCCAGCAAAGATGTTCTCAATCCTGTGACCATTTGTGGTGCCTACAGATTAATAATAAAAGTTTTTCAAACACTCTCCTGATTTATTAAAGGGATGGTATTAACTGGATTGACGGAGTAATCCTCTTTAGCTACATGCAATGTACAATGAAATTCCACATGAGGTCCTTTATTTGTAACATTGTGCTACTTAGACCATATATAAAGCTTGTTTGTTTCAATTACAGTCTAACTTTTGGGTTTGCTCTTTTACAATGTAGGCTACTATATTTTCAAAGCAATTGTTTCTTACTCTGTAATGTGTTATGGTACAGTCAGCTATTATCTCCAGACCTCTTTGAAAGAAGGTTTTAGTTACTATAGTCAGATTTGCTACTCTCGTCACTGTAAATGTAGTTTAAGTAGCAAAAGGTAAAGTTTCTTCAGTAACTGATTTTTACTTTAGTATATTACTCACAGGACTTACAGAGTGGCAGCTGTACAGGTAGTGGGACAAACGAATGACTCGCCTCTTCACGTCCCAGCTGCTGATGGTCATTACAACCAAAGGAGTACACCTTCATAGGGTCAGTCAGCACTAATGTGTGATACCTGGAGGAGTAAAAGCAGTTTGTTCAATGATTACATATATCCAACATCAGTCAGAAGTTTACATACACCCAACAAGGACATATATGTAATTTTAATGTGTATTTTTTGTTTGTGCTTTTGTCTCAAATGCAGTATGATCTAGCAAACAGACTCAATGATTATTTAAACCTTGCATAATTCATAATTCTTGGCAGATTTGGTGGAGTACATTTAAACTGGTTGGTTTGGTACAAATCTGGGGTCTCATTTATAAAGCTTGCTTACACACAAAACGGGGACTGAAAACTGCTAAGTCACTTTCTACGCCAAATTTGGGGTTTATGTAAAAAAACATAACAGAAAAATGTGTGCAACTTTAAGCACACTCACGACCTTGCTTATGCACATTTTGGACATGGAGGACACTGGCAGCGCAGCTGGTGAGATGACAAAATTGTGAATTTAAGCCACATTTTCACACACGGAAACACAACCAAAAGTCATCCCCCACCCCCGTCTCTGAACTGACAATTAATATGAGAATCTGAATGAAAATATGTTGCATTTAAGAATTATATCACGACAGTTCATATGTTTGTCTTCAAATTATACAACAATTGCACTTATTGGCGCATTAATTGTGTGAAGTATAGTTATAAATACTACAGTGACACTCCTGCATAATGCTGCACAATGGATGCGTTGGCGCTCATTGAAGAGCATCTGGATGGGGGGGAGCCAATGTAGATTCCCTAAAGCAGTCCTATTAGATTTATGTGCTGAACTGGGCCCACAGTAAGATCTACCAACCTGCTGGGGGCCCCATCCCGCCCTCTTCTTTTTATGTCAGGCGCTGCTGCATCAACGCTGTGTCACTCGGAGCTCTTCCATTTATTTGTGACCCCCTAATGATATTTTGCACAGATGATACTTTTTAAAAGTAGACTCAAAACGCACCTTTTCTGTCAGACTTTAAGTATCTATGAGTGCTAAAACTTATTACGTTCTGGTGTAATTTCGTTTTTGTTCCCTTGTTTTAATATGCCTTTATTCCAATCTTATTGTTGCTACAAGAAGTAATCATATAATTCAAACTTTATATTTATTATTCTTATTTGTTTTATCACTTGTGCTGCTGCTTTTATCATTTTATTTCAATATTTTTACTCTTGTTATGTTGTTACACATGTTTTTATTACCAACTATATTTTTGTCTTCTATTGTGAACCGCTTTGGTCGACTTTTGGCTGAGTAAAGCTCTATATAGATAAACGTCGATTGATTGAAATAAAATGGGTTTTTGTGTCTCCCCCAGTTTCTGAGGAATTGTGCTTTCTCCACCTCTTGGTTGCCATGGTTACCCCCCATATCAGCCAGCTTAAGTCTATGCAGAATATTTACTATGCACTTTGCATTGACTGTTTATGGCAGAAAATGGGCATGTAGGAAGCAGGATATGATCCAAAATCACCTGAGCACATTTCTAGGGAGAGTGTGATTTATAAAGCCAAAATTGCGCGCAGCTGTGCGTACTCCAAGTTTGATAGAGCTGAAACTTATTTGGCGTAAGTAAATGTTTTTTGCTGAGCTTGAGAATGGTTTCATGAAGGATTGTACTAAAGTTTTATAAACAAGACCCCTGTCTTTTAAATTTATTTTTAAGTCAGGGATTTGGCTTTACAAATCCAGCTTTGATGTGTCTTGGATCACTTCCACCATTGGAACATGTAATTCTGTTTCAACCATTTCAACAATTTGTCCATAAACTGTCACTCTAGTAAAAATAGAGAATAGTTTGGATGTTTAGGAATTAAGGGTGGAACCGATCATAAACTGGAAGATGCTGGAACACCAATTTCACCATAGACTGAGTGTGACTGCCAACATGGACAAACCAAATGCTATCTGGAAAAAAATGTACGGTCGCAATTAGGTAAGGTTTAAGGTGTTTGGCCAGAATGACAAGAAACATGCTTGGGGTGATCAAGGTAAGGCTTTCAAACCTAAGGAAACTGTACTAACTGTGATGGTACGTCATCATACTGATGGTCTGTTTAGGGGAGATTGTCCTGGACTATTTAATCCACTTTGTGCAGTGCATCCCATTAAAAATAACTGAAGTTGTTTGTTGTATAACTCTCTCTGTAAGTCAAATAACTGGTATTATAAGGTAGCTCTGTATGAAAAAACAGTCGGAAAATACCTGATTATGATGACAATTGAAGGTTATTATAAGCTCATAATGAATACCTCCCACATGCAGTCTTGGTGACCTTTGTCCCCCAGAGCTCTCCAACAAGCCGAGGACGGAGCTCATCTTGGAATGAGTTGTGTCCAAGCTGTCCGTATCGGCCAGAGCCAAACGTAAACACTACACCATCCTGAAAAACCAGTCAATCACATCTATTAATCTCACTTATCATGTTGGCAATAAATATTTCAATATCTAGGAAATATTAATCAGGACTCCACATTATAAAACCCTTCAAAACAATCAATCACTGACCTTTGTCAAAACAACAGTATGCTCCTTTCCACAGGAAATATGAACTACTTTCTTCATGTTTAGGTAATTGATAGGGACTGGTGTGTTTCTATCTGTTGTAAAAAAAAAAAAGACAAAACAAATGGTTTGAGTTGCAGTAAAAGAATTTAGGAGAATTATTGGGAGCAACCCCATCTGAACAGAAGCAGAAGGTAAAAATGTCCCTGCATCATCACCTTCAGTGTCTCCCAGTCCGAGCTGTCCACAGTCGTTTCTGCCCCAACCGAATACGCCTCCAGACACGGAGAGCGCAAAGGTGTGCTCTCCTCCTGCACAGATCTGAACCACAGGGACAGCTGACAGAGACTGTACGTGTCGGGGTGAACCGGCTGCAGAATTACTCCTACCCAGTCCCAGCTGACCCCTGGAGTCCTGGCCCCACGTGTACACCTGGCCATCTGTGGGAAGATTTTCCAACATTTTGGCACATTTATTCAGTTTTTTTTTTAAACCAATAAACTATGGCTAACAGGATAACACCTTGTGACAAGTACTGAGCTGTATAAAAAGTAATTGTCAAATCAGTGCCCATAATAGCCACCTAATCATTAATTAATTAAAAAAGATCTACTCTGTTTTATCAACTAGATAACACTTAGGCCTTGCTTAGTTATTGATAAGTTCAAATGTAAGGCCGTAAAACATCCGGGACTCCTCTGTTTTTCCAACATGATCAACAGTTTCTTAAATGAAAAGCAAAACGATACTAAAGACTAAGTGTTGACCACCGCAACCTAAATTAAACTTTCATACTTTTTGATATCAGCAATGTTTAATCTAATTTCACCCATTAAGGTTAGAAGAGCATAAAAAGGCTTATTTTTTCTCTTCTTTGGCTGCGGCTTAATCAGACAAAATCTATGTCAGCATGTCAGACCTTAAAGCAAACCAGAAATTGGCATGGGCCAGGAAAAGCCTAATTCCCCCACCTTTAATTTTGATGAGTTATGGTTCTCTCCACAAAACTCTACATTTAAAAAAAAGTTTAAGTTTAAGATATGTTTATATACTCAAAACCACACTTCATTAATTGAAAAAATGTTCTAAGCAATGGTCAAGATTGAATAATAATATCTCCTGTTTCTAAGTAAATATTGCCTAATTAGATAAGTTAACAGTACCATTGGTGAGTGCAACATTATGATGGCTCCCACAGGAAATCTGAATCACTGGGATGCTGGACAAAGGTTCTGGAGAGCTGAAACAACACAAATCACATTTACAAACATTTTCTAAGATAATTGCAGTCATAAATAATAATTTTAAAAAAAGTATCTCACATGGGAGTGAATGGAGTAAGATCTGGGTCCACGCAGAATATTTTACCTCCTTCAGACAGCAGGGTGACAACTTTATCTCCACAGCTAACAGCCTGGATCTTCTCACCACAATCCACAAACTCTGCAAATTTAAACCACATGAAATGACAGCGCATGAGTGCAAAAAACAAAACAAAAACTTTCTCTGGTCCAGTCATTATGGAGGATCACTGCTCACTCTGTTTCCTTCTTCTCCCATCTCCGCTCTCCTGTGCGCGGATAATAGACGCCTCTCCACTATCTTTGATGAAGGCGAGAACATTATGAGCAGCAGACAGGTCCGTGATGTGGAAGCTGAGGCTTAAGAGCTGAACTCCGTCTGAAGTTGGGACGCTTGAGCCTTTTTTCCGGCGAAAGCTCTGCCGGTAGTCCTCTCCCCACGAAAACATGTTGAATAATGCAGCTTCACAGGGTTTACAGCTGATCCTTTTAATGACTCAGCTGGCAGAAAACCGAAACTCTGCTTGTGCTGTGAGGAAAGGAAAACAAAACTCTGACGCTCGATAAAAATGACACACCTCTCGGGAGTTATTATCTCTGCAGAGAAGAAAAACGAAACCGAAACCTATAGCCTATGTCTTGTAAGAACCGCGTTTTCTGCATTACTTTAATTTTCCCAGTAAATAGGACCAGATATGGCACATTTACTGAGGGGCAGATTGCATTGCACCTGGCCCCTCTTCAAGATATTACACACCCAAATCTACTTTCAATGAAATCACTAAACTTGGCTAAAGAAAGAATAACCCAAATTATGCTCTTATGGTTGAGAAAAGAAAATCTTTCTATATTTTTTCCTACTGAATACAGTCCAAATTAATTAGCAAACTGCCTCTTTTAATAAGGCAAACATTAACAACCCTTTTTTAAGTTTTGGATTTACAAGGAGTTAAGCCAGAGATGGCCCAAGGTCTTATGGGGCCATAAGCAGGATTGTAATTAGGGCCCCCTTCCTGTTAACAGCTTTTCAATGCAAATTTGATGCAATATTGAAGAGGACAAGTTATATTTATTGAGATTAAAAACAGACAGATAATTGAGTATTTGTGAACAACCAGAGGCAGCGGTGTCGTCTGGGCTGGGCCAGCCCCAAATATTTCTCAGTAAGCCGAATGTTTTTTCCCCCTAGAGGGGATAAGTTTACATTAACTGAGCCGCCCTATGACATAATGAATATGGTGAATTCGGTGAATGCAACAGAGGCACAAAGGTTTGACCCGTGTTTTATTGGCTGACAGCCTAGTGTTTAATCTAAACTCTAGTATTATTTCGATCAGTCGAGACAAAAAAATTGACTTCAGAGGATTTTTTGACAGACATAAGAGGGACAATTCTTCAGTTGTGGCAGTGGGCGTTAAAACTCTGGGCTAACACATAGAACAGGTAAACAAACAAGTAATGTAAATCCTGTATGTCTTTGAGATTATATTAACATTAGGCAGATCATTCCTGACAGTCGTTTTTTCTTTTGTAAATATTAGAAAACAGGTGTTGTGTCCGTCTCCTTCTCCCCATTTATCATTACGGCTCCTCATCCCCGGAGTGCTCATTGCAAGCTTTCTCCCGGCCCGTAACTGGCGGCTTGCTTTTAGCAGCACCAGAACTTTCTGCGCAAAGCTCTGAAACGTGCTGGCTCTAATTTTATTATGTGTGTGGCAGTAGTCGCTTTTTCTGCCATGCAGTTATAGCTTTGCTCACATAATCCACTCAACTGTTTGCACCGCGGTGAAACATACAGAACAGCTTCATTAACTTCAGCTATGGGAAGATTTTTCAAACAAAACAAACGTCAAAAAGTCAGAAAGTAACAAAGACTCCTCTGAGAGTTTGAATTAATAACTGTATTTATTGATGTGTTTATTGTGTTTAACCCTAAAGTAAGTTTAATTCAGTGCATCATATTCAAAATAATAGGTATTAATGCTTGAATAATAACATTTACATAAGCCTAAAAATACTTCATTAAGACTTCTGAGTAGGGGTGTATCTAGGAGGTTTTTAAGGCTGAATGGGGGGTAGTGATGATCTTGGGGTGTCACACCAAATAAAAGCAGGGCTGTCTGAGTGACAGACGTCAGACACACAACATGGGGGACAAAGATTGAGTCAACATAAATCCATAAAATCCATAAGTAATAATAACTAATTAAAGCTATTTCTCTGTCTTAGCATTCATTAAAATGGTATCTACAAAAGAAGTGATAATGTAGGCATCTTCATAAATTCAGAATAGAAGGAGCTGCAGTAGACAGCAGGGCTGGATTAAAATCACTGACTAATCAACAACTCGTTCAACATTTGGACTGATGATTGTCTGGGAGGAGAAAAATATCAGAGAATACCACTAGACTAAACTAGACTATACCACAGTTTTACTTTAGTTCTGAGTGCAAAGATCGCTGTGATTCATGTTTGCACTTATTGATGTAGAGATTCATAAATTTGATTATTAAGATCAGGCCACCTGATTCAATTATATTCAAATTCAATTCAATTAAAAAGTACTTTATTGATCCCAGAGGGAAATTAAGTGTTGTTGTAGCTCATACAATTATTTCTTTAAGGAGTTGTTGTAGATCATGATAGCTGTGGGCGGGGCCGCTGCTAGGCTTTTGGAGGCCCGAAGCATAATTGGCCAGGGAGGCCCCCCTCCAAACACAAACACAGACAAAACTCGAGTTCCTACTTAACCTGTTGCTATTTATTTTCAAATTGGCATTAAATAAACATATGAACACGAACATTTAGACAGCAGTATGTATAAATAGTATATAAGTAATATACAAAACTTTCTTTAGAGCAGCATGGCATGCCACGGACCGGTGCTGCTCGGTCGTGTCCTAAAATAATGCCCGTCGGGTATAGTCCTGGTCCTGTTAGTAGCTTATGGTCTTTTGTGCAGGCTACAGGTTTGACATTGGCTGTATGTTAACGCGTATGCGTTATAGTTATAATATAGTTTTTGACAGTGCTTTCTGTGTTGCCAAAACAATTAAGCCTTGACATACGGTGGTGGCCAAAAAGGAGGACATTTTTTAAGACTCAACAAATCTAGGATAAAAACTTATTGTTGCACTTACATCACTGTAATACAGAGAATTAGGAACTACCAGTTCTCGGTTCGGAGGAGTGGTAGTGCAATTAAAATCAGAGATCAGAGTCAGGATCTTCACATTAATTTGAAAATACTCAGTAAATTATTAGCCGGCAATTTACTGAACATATAAACATATAACATACTGTTCACATTCATGCGAAAACTTGAGTTTGTTACTCACGACACCTTTCTTTGTAACCTTCAGGTTAAACTTGTTTCTGTTCTTTCAAACAAATCATTGTTTAAAAAAAACTGGCCTGCATGACAGACTTTGCAGAAAAGTTTGTTTAACTCAAATGCATTTACATAAAATTGTCAAACAAAAGAAGAAAAATAAAATCTCTAACACTGGTCAACTTAACAAGGCGGCAGCTTTCATGTCTGCCGTTAAACTTTACAAACAAAAACAGCTGATTGACGCCAAATACAGGCTTATAATGTCAGGAAAATCAAACACAAGGGCTTTAACACAGATATATTCAGTAAAGTCAAGTTATTTACTCAAGTAATCAAGTCTTTTCCTGTATTACAGACGGAGTTTGAGGCTTAATTAGCTTGTAAACTCGTCACATGCATTTCCGAAAATAAGATACAGCCTAACTAAAACAAATCTCACCAAACCATCCTAGTGTGATGGGACAGACAGATCCTGTCTGGTCCCATCTCGGTAAAGAGCCAGGTGGCTCGCATTGGACTGGTCGCGGGGCGGGGTGAGCCATCCAATAAAAGGCAGCAGCCTGCTCCTCCAGACACAGCTCTTGTATGTCACCTCGGGTGCTGGTATGCTGGAAGACGCAAGCTGCGATCGTAAGTACGCGTCCTCCTGTTTCCTGCGCATTAGTAGTCTAATGTTCATGGCTCCTAATTTGTTTGTAGCGTGCGATTGCTGAGTGGAACCAGAGCTGCGCATGCAGTTACAGCAATAACACTGCAGCCAGGTACTCCTAGTCAGCGCCCTGCCGTGTGGGTGTGTCAGCCGTATTCAGGCTGATCTGATTCAGCGGCGCAACGGCCGTAAGTCCTCCTCTCTGCTTGGGGAGGGTTGTGTTGCTCCAGGGGGACCATGCCAGCTTTGTTAGTCCGCAGTGTGGCTGCCCGCGCTGGTTGGGGCCCGAGAGCCGCTCTGTCATCCGGCTTTGCCTGCGGCGGCTCCACCTCATCAGCCTGAGCGTCTGACGTCATCGGCGTGGCACCGGCTCTCCTGCCGCTCCATGTCGCCGTCCCGCCACGATCAGTCCATCTTCAGACCTGGTGCTGTGCCCGGGGGTCCACAACTGGTGTGTTGTCTAACCCATTTGTTTTAACTAGACGCTGGGCGTCGGACGTCTGGTTGCCGGGGCAACCACCAGAACTCCCACAGGGTTAAGGGGAGTTATCTTTATTTGGTTTGTTGTGTTTGCCATGCTTTGTGTTCATTATTATTTGCATGTTTAACGTTGCTTCACGTAGGCTACTCTGTTTACTTTGTTTTCACGTACTTGTAAAAAAAAAAAAACTATCATATTTTACACACTTCTAAAACAATTAAGCATATGAACTGTCACAAACATCTGCATTTATCTAGGGCTACTTGTCACTACTTATTTGTGAACCTGTTTATACATGAGGGTGATGTGGGTTAGAGCCTATTAAAAAAAAAAAACATGAACTTGCCAGCGAAAGATGCACGGGAGTCGGCTTTTTTTAATTTATTTTTTTAAGCTTCAGATTCCTGTTGTCTCTTCTTGCCTAACATTAGCCATTCAACAACATAGCCTGGAAAAGCTTTGGATGCGGAACGTTTTGAGGGCTGTAACACTAGGGTAATGGAGGGGGGGGGGTCTTTATATAAATTCGATAAAAACATGTAATTTGCCTGAAGTGTGTGATAGGTTACGCAATTCAAATAAAAACAACGGTGGGTCTGTTATAAGTAACTTATGTATTATATGCAATAGGCTAATGTAGTAGTTTTCATGACATTTCTTTGGAGGCCCCCCGCCAGGGACTTGGGGCCCTACGCGCTCAGCGTACTCTGCATATGGACAGCGGCGGCCCTGGCTGTGGGCAGAAAGGATTTCCTGTCTGTACTGCAGCGAAACTGAAGAAGCCTCCGACAGAAGACGCTCTGTTGTTTGAGAGTCTCATGAAGAGGCTGCTCAGGGATGTCCATAATTTATTTGATTTTATGAAGAATCCTTTTTTGCATAATCTCCAGATGTTCCACAGTCGCCCCGAACCAGAGCCTTCATCAGGTTGTTGAGCATTTTTAAGTCCCTGGCTCTGATGCTGCTACCCCAACAGATGACGGCTGAAGAGATTACACTCTCCACAACAGACATGTAGATCTGCAGCACCTTGCTGCAAACCTTGAATATAAATGTTGCAACATTTGATTTAAACATTTGAATACTTAAGTACCATTGAATGAGCTGATGTCTCGTTGCATTTCCATGGCTTTACTAAGGAAAATAAAACTATTTCATTATGTCTGTATTCATGTACACAAATGCTTGCATGCAGGCATAAAATCTCAATATCAAGATGGGAGAAATATATTTTAACCTAAGTAGCATCAATATTTCAAAATTAAAACTATATAATTGAGCCAATTTCCCCCAATAAATTAAACTTGAATGCTAATCATGTTACAAAAGTCAGTTACCTTTTATGATTACCTTTTGATAACATCTATAGCCTAATAAGACATCTGATGTTATACTCAGTTTACAGATGACCTAGACAGGACAGAGAATGAGGAAAATAGAGCAGCAGATGCAGAGGTCCACATGCAACCTGACACAGAACTAACCTTTGTGCTTTTCAGGGAAAGAAAATTGAGAAAAATATGACTGTTACCCACTGACTAATTTTATCATCCTGTCTTATCAATACTGATTTTAGAGATCTTGTTTACAATGTAAATGAAAAGTACATATTGCAGTATTTGGCTTTAAGGTGCCACAATGTGTGTTTGTTAAATTGTTTGTGCCCAATGGGCTCTCCCCTTTTGTAATTTTGTCTTGCTGGAGAGGTGTGTGTTCATTTTTCAACAAAATACATCTGGTTTATTTCTAGATTTAAGTGCATTTTGTTACCATCGTTATGGTAACGCATACAGTGAGGCAAAATGGTATTTGGCAGCCACCAATTGTGCAAGTTGTCTTACTTAAAAAGATGAGGTCTGTAATTATCATCATAGGTACACTTCAACTGTGAGAGACAGAATGTAAAAAAATCCAGGAAGTCATATTGTATATTTTTAAAGAATTTATTTGTATAATGTTGCAGAAAATATTTAGCACCTACAAACAAGAATTATGGCCCTCACATACCTGTTACTTCTTCAAGAAGCTCTTCTATCCTCCACTCGTGTATTAATGGCACCTGTTTAAAGGTCTCCTTCACTGAGAAATTCCTCCTGAAACAGCAGTGAGACATTTTATTCACATATGGCTCACAAGGCATATAAGTGGGCTAGAGACCACATAAAATTAATTGAAAAAACGAGTGAATGAGACCTTTAAACTCATATGTATAAAAGACACCTGTCCACACCTTCAAACAGTCAGATTCCAACTTCCACCATAGTCAAGACCAGAGAGCTGTCCGAGGACACCAGGGACAAGATTGTACACCTGCATAAAACTGGGATGAGCCAATCTACAATAGGCAAGCAGCTTGGTGAGAAGTGTTAGAGCAATTATTAGAAAAGGAGTGAGTACAAGATAATTGACAATCTCCCTTGTCTGGGGCTCCATTTAAAATCTTACCTCATTAGGTAGAAATGATCTTGATGTTGAGGCTATTGCCTTTTACTGAACGAACTGCATCTCCCAGCATCCGTTGTGCCACCCTCAACCCATTCTCATTGGTCTGTGGCCAGTGATGACATCACTGAATTGACAAAGTGGGCACAAAAACTAAAATCGTCTTTTGGTTCCTACCCATGGAGCCGCAAGGAGACGCTTTACTTCACTGCTGGCAAGCTTTCCCCTTTTTCGTTCAAACCTGCTGGACCAGGAGAGAACTCCCCTTTTTAAACTTCGAAGTGAACCGGCCAAGCAAACAGACTTCCCGTCCGTGCAACCAGGAAGTCCGCTGGCCTCTGAGCCTAAAATTAGACTTCCGCTTTCTGACCTCGGTTTGCGGAACCACTCCTTTAAACTAGACACTCTCAGGCCGTTTTACATCATTCGTCGTAGACTGGAAGAGAATCATCACCAAGTAGGATAAACCTGGTTTATTTCTGTTGAGTCTGGGTAGAGGAGATTTAGGTCCAACGGGTTAGATCCAGTTTTTCTGTTGGTTGATATAAGTTTGTGAACTTGTAAACCACTGTTATTCTTGGTCAATTAGCGTCGCCGTACGCTGACCCTGAATGTTGCATGCTTTGTGTTTTATTGTTATTTTACTTGTTGGTTGCAACCAGAAGCAGCATATTGTATTATTTCCCGGCTTGTTGTATTGTCCACTGCGGTTCGCCCGCGTGGCTGTTAGGCAGGTGGCGTGGCCTCCGTTGATTCCTTTTTACTGTCAACCCCTTTCCCTTTGTCCTCGCCACCATTGCTAATTGAAGATAGCCTTTGTCGAATCGCCACGCAGTCCTTCTTTGTCTCCCTTTGTGAGCCAATTGCGCCAATTGATAAGATTTGAGTCATTGATGACAAGAGAGGGTGTAAGCGAAACCCCCCTCATTCTCTCGCTGTCTCCCACACACACACACAACGTGCACACACACACGCACACACACAACGTACACACACGCACACACGCACACACACATGTCATCACCCCTCCCCTCAACTTTAACTAGACGTAGAATCATTAGGCAGCATGAGATAAATTTCCACAGCTATGCCGATGATACACAACTATATTTATCCATAAACCCTGATGAACCCAGTCAGTTAGGTAGATTACAGGCATGTCTGGAAGACATAAAAACATGGATGACTCAAAATTTTTTGCTTTTAAATTCTGACAAAACAGAAGTTGCCGTCTTTGGACCAGAAGTTCTTAAACAGAAACTGATTAGTCAATCACTTCATCTGGATGGCATTAAATTGGCCCCCAGTAATAACGTAAAGAACCTCGGCGTTATTTTTGACCGAGACTTGACATTTAAATCCCATATTAAACAGGTTTCTAGGATTTCCTTCTTTCACCTCCGGAATATTGCTAAAATTAGAAACATCCTGTCCAGGAGTGATGCTGAGAAACTAGTCCATGCATTTGTTACCTCAAGGCTGGACTATTGTAATTCTTTACTATCAGGTAGTCCACAAAATGCCATTAAAAGCCTTCAGTTGATCCAAAATGCGGCAGCAAGGGTTCTGATGAATATTAAAAAGAGAGATCACATTTCTCCTGTTTTAGCTTCCCTTCATTGGCTCCCTGTTAAATCCAGAATCTAATTTAAGATCCTTCTTCTTACATACAAAGCCCTTAATAATCAAGCTCCATCATACATCAGAGATCTAATTGTTCCATATGTTCCTAACAGAGCACTTCACTCTCAGACTGCAGGTTTACTTGTAGTTCCTAGGATTTCTAAAAGTTGAATGGGAGGCAGATCTTTTAGTTATCAGGCTCCTCTCCTGTGGAACCAGCTCCCAGCTTTAGTCCGTGAGTCAGACACTCTGTTTACTTTTAAGGCCAGGCTTAAAACTTTCCTTTTTGATAAAGCTTATAGTTAGAGTGGCTAAGGTCATCCTGAGCTATCTCTGTAGTTATGCTGCTATAGGGTTAGACTGCTGGAGGACAGACTTACCAATTTTCTTCACTCTGCTACTTCCTTTTCTCCTACTACTCTCCAGTTGTAATATAGTACATTCTGTTATTTCGACTGTTAACATTGTTTTCTCTCAGTGTTTTTCTCTCCATAGAAGATATACCTCGTCTGGTCTCCTGCTTGGCTGCAATGCCCTGTTGGACGGGGGGCATCGACTGGGATGATCCTCCCAGTAACTGAACATCCACTGTGTCCTGTTATTAACTTTTTACTTTCTGTAACATAGAAAGTTCTCTTATATCAGATCTTCTGTTCCTTCTGTGTTTCTGCTCTGTCTTCTCAAACCCCCAGAGGGTTGTGGCAGATGGCCGCTCCTACTGAGCCTGGTTCTGTTGGAGGTTTCTTCCTGTTAAAGGGGAGTTTTTCCTCTCCGCCGTCGCTACATGCTTGCTCAGTATGAGGGATTGCTGAAGGATTGCTGTGGTTGGAAAGTCTGCATCAACGGGGCCCAACCTCACGCCAATGACTGACGCAATCTTCTGGGATCCTTAAATAGGAAACTTTTTAACTGATTGGAATGTTTGTATAAATGTATTGAAATGACTTCTTGTTAAGTGCCTTGAGATGACATCTGTTGTGAATTGGCGCTATATAAATAAACTGAATTGAACTGTTTTGTTCTATATTTTTGCATGCGTTTGAATAGATGGAAATTACAAATGAAATGTTTGGCTGTAAGGTTGATCTATTTTCCTAATAAATTTCCTTAATTAACGAGCAGCTTTCTGGTTCTTCTCCAGTGTGTGTATAGTTAATTAAATATCCTCGCGACGGACTCCGCCTTTCAGAAGAGACTGACGGTCTGGTTTAATTAAAAGTATCTCGAATCCGAGATTGGTGCTCCGATGATCTTTAAGAAACAGATTAAACTCGAACGTCATCAATAATTATATTAATTTATTGATTATAATTATTGATGCTCAGATAAACCAGATGCGTATTGCTTATGCATTTAAAATAATAATTACAACATTGAGAACGGTGAGGAAACAGCATAGAAATGCAGTCGTGTATTAAAATCCTGCAACTGTTGAAAGGTCCCACTGTTTAAGCCAGCACACGTCCAGGCCCATCTAAAGTTTGCTAGAGACCATCTGGATGATGCAGAGGAGGATTGGGAGAATGTCATGTGTCATGTCACTTTTTAGTATAAATGCCACTCGCTGTGTTTGGAGGGGGAAGAATGCTAAATTGCATCCCAAGAACTCTATACCCACTGTGAAGGAAACATTATGCGTTGGGGCTGCTTTTCTGCAAAAAGGACAGGACAACTGATCTGTATTAAGGAGAGGATGAATGAGGCCATGTATCATGAGATTTTGGACAAAAACCTCCGTCCATCAGTGAGAGCATCGAAGATGAAACGTGGCTGGGGCTTCCTGCATGACAATGATTCTACATACACCGCCTTGTCAATGAAGGAGTGACTTCGCAAAAAGCATTTCAAGGTTCTGGAGTGGCCTAGCCGGTCTCCAGACCTCAATCCAATAGAAAATCTGTGGAGGGAGTGGAAAGCCCATGTTGCCAAGCAACAGCCCCAAAACATCACAACTCTAGAGAAGATCTCTATGGAAGAACGGGCAAAAATACCAGCTTCAGTGTGTGCAAACCTGGTGAAGACCTACAGGAAACGTTTGAGCTCTGTCATTCCCAACCAAGGCTACTTTACAACGTATTAAGGTGAACTTTTGTAACTGACCAAATACTACTTTTCTGCACCGTTATACAAATAAATTCTTTAAAAATAATACAATGATTCCCAATATTTTTGTTTTACATTCGGTCTCAGTTGAAGTGTGATGAAAATGACAAACCTCTCATCTCTTTGAGTGGGACAACTTGCACAATCGGTGACTGCCAAATACTTTGCCCTAATGTATATATTCACCCCTTAATGTGAATATTTAAGTGAATTTATGACTAAAGCAACAGGGACTGCATACTTTTGCTTTGTGTCGGACTTGCTGTGGGCAACCATATTGTGGTTGTGTTTCTGTTTACTGTTCTCATCAGAATAAACAGAGCAAAACCTTCATCAATAACCATCACAATATAGAAAAGATCTGGTTAAATTAAGAAAACAAATAATGAAGATTATTGTTTGTACTATTACAAAGTACACCTGCCAATTCCTTTAAGTCTTAAATTTTAATTTTGAACTACTTAAAAAAAATTATTTCAGTATGACACAGTCAAATAAAACCAAATAGTAGTCTCATTCAAAAAACTGTTATTCTAACATTAGAATAAGATTTTTTTTAAATCTAAAAAATTTAGAATAAAAAATCTTATTCTAACAAAATTATCTGATTCCAAATTTCCAAACTACCATTAAAAATGTATAAAGAAATGTAAATAAAACATTTTTCTAATATCTATTTTTTTCTACTTTTTAGTTTCTGTGGAGTTTTCAGGAACTCATGACATTAATTTTACCTAGGGAATAAACATTCTCTGAAAAACAAGAAAACATGTCACTCAAGTGAGACAGATGTGTGTTTGAACCTCAGAAGTCATATAAGTTAATACATCTATAAAAAGGTAATTTAAAAGCTTAAATGTTTATTTACGTTTGTATCAGAGAAACATGAAAGAAAAAGTGTTATGAAGAAATATGCAACATTATCATCATACTGAAGAAAAAAGCTGCAGTTCTCTCCTTATGTGACCCATTTATTTCCCATTTATTTAAAAAGAATATTTCAGCTCTTTTAAACCAAAGTTATTCCACATTGGTCTATTATTTGTTCTTTTATATTATTTGCCAAACTATAAAAAATGAGTTAGGAAATTAATATATCAGTTAAACTTGTCTGCATGATAGTAACAACTTCCTTTTTAGACCATTTGGACTATTTTAGCTTAAATCTCGTTTTTCTTTACATACACATATCTTTCATTGAGACTAACATACTTGATATTGGTTGTTCAGCTATAAGAAAAGTGCTGTGTTGGTGAGTAAAAACGTCCTCATCACTCAGTAAAGTTTAAGTCAGGAAATCATCTTGAATTAAACACACTGATTGATCCTTTTGTTGCTAAGAGCTTCAGTCAGTTTGATTTGCATGATCTCTTTGGTTGAATACAGCGGCAATTCCAGGGTGGAGAAACACGTGTGTGTTGCAGGATAATACTGGTCATGGGAGAAATCTTGGATGCATTTAACTTTGATTTTCATCTTTATCTTATCCAAGCCGAGGACAGGCACACGTTCAAATCCGGTGACAAACCCTGAAGGAAGTAAAAGAGGGTATCAGTGGATATCTGTTAAATAACTGGGTCAAAACCATGAATTAATCTGCCGTTATTGAAATGCTTTATAATGAAGTATCAACTTCAGAGAATGGTGGAAGAAGGGCCAAAGTTGTTTCATACTGTTATTGAATTTAACGTCTGTAGGTTGTGTATGACTTCATCCAAATTCTCATATTGGCAGAATATTTTACTACTTTTTTAATTTGGCAGTCTAAAATCCAATTAACCAGTGTTGCATTAGTGTTCCAGGTGTGAAGCTATCCGTGAGAAGACATAGCCCTGGTCGGAGGTTAGATCAAATCAAAGGTTTAATAAATAATACAGACCATGTTTACATAATTTCCCCTTTAATTTATTGTTTTTATGTAGTATCTGTGTGGGGCTTCCTCCACCATTCTCCTCCAAGTTGTGCTGGATGACACAGAAAACATATCAGCAATAACTCTGATGTTGGAGAGCACTAAATTCTTCCATGATGGATGGGATGATTTCAAAAGTATCATCCAAATGACTCAAAATGGCATCCTCTGATAAATTATTCCTCTCAGTTTGATCTGCTAGAGTAACCAGAGATGAACGAAGTTCATGCAACTCCGACTCTTGACTTAGCATGTTGCTGCTAGCTGTACAGCAGGCTGCTCTGTCACAGTGAGTGAGAATGGGTATCCCGGAAGATTGATGTGTAAGAACCAGCCAATGAGCATGCAGGTCCCACCCACTGACTCTGAATGGCAGATGAAGTTATTCTGCTGAAAAGTGACATTCCGAAATAAATAAGCCACTGGGAAAAACACCAATATGAAATAAAAGCTGACTATGGGAAAATGACGTTTTGGAATAACAATGTATAAAATAAAATAAAAATGGCTAACCAAAAAAGTTCTGTATTGGTTAAGATAATTCCTATTATTAGTGAAAAATTTACATTAAAGTAATGTATTATATTAAAAAACAGATTTTTAAAGGAAAATGTAATATATGTCATACTGTTAAGTTTAGAACTGTATATATCTTCAGTTTTCTCACAATTTCATTGTCACATTATATGTTTGTTATTATTGTTCATGTAGATATCTATTTCACAATGTTTTATTTATTTATTTAATTTTGAGTAGTTTGGTGTTCCATAGAAAAACACCTTCAATCATTTTTGTATAGGTCTCTCTCAATAAATATTATTGCAAAAATCAGCCAAACTCATATATTTACATCCATTCACACAAAGTGATTTATTTTTCAAGTAGTCAATTATTTAAATTTTGAGGATTATGGCATACAATTAATGAAAACCTAACAACCAAAATCTCAGAAAAAAAATAGAGTATCACATTAGGCCAGTAAAAAAGGACTTGACAATAAAAAAATCCCTTTAAAAGGATAATTTATCAAAACAAGTTTAAGGTATGGTCTTTTTGTTAGTATTTGGAAATATAAAGTAGTTTCTTTAGGACAATTTTTTTAGTTTTTTTTCTCTAAATTGTCTAAGTCAAAATCCAATTTCATACTCACACAGAAAGGTTTTCTTCTGATTCTCTGTTAGCTCATCAAAAACTTCCCAAAACATCTGTATGATTGGGTGGCTGGCATTGTACTCGCCCTCATAAACTGTGTTCTAAAAACAAGACAAAAACCTGGTGTCAGCGGTAATCTAAGCAGCTCAAAATAGATACTACCACTGAAAAGTACCTGTTTCAGCTTTTCCCAGTCATGGAAGTCCTTTCCCACAAGGATGTCTTGTAATTCCTTAGGCTTGAAAAGCCTCACCAAATCCTGGTCACACACTTGGAAGAAACCTTGCTTGAACTCCTCAAACACAGTCTCCACAGATAAGTTGAAGGCGTAGTTCACGAAGGCATCTACAAACTCTCTCCTGTTGAGATGATAAAAATTGTAACTCACTGACTTTTCTTTTTTTGTGACACATCTGTTTTTTCCTTAACAGATGATGCAAAGAAGCAAACTTGGTGCTAGCTTACCGCTAATGCTAAATCCCACATACTTACTGTCATCATCAAAATTCTGAATTACAAGTCTAGTTGAGCATTTACAATTTTAAAAATTGTTGGAATTGCTCATTAAGACAAGTTCCATCCATTATCTATACCCGTCCATCCTCTACAGGGTTGCTAGGGGCTGGTGTCTATCTCAGCAGTCATGGGGCGAGAGGTGGGGTACACCCCTGGACAGGTTGCCAGTCCATTGCAGGGCAACACAGAGACACAGAACAAGCAACCATGCACACACACACTTCAACCTAAACAACGAAAGCTACGCTAAAAGGCAAACAAGAAACCGACAGCATGGAGTCCAGACTGCATCGACACTGTGCTCCCCACTTTCGAGCCACTGAAAAGCTTGTGGATGGACTTTATTTATGCAGGGAATGTACCCGACCGACTCCCGAAGCGCGTGGTAGTTTGTGGCCAACATTTCTCTGACGAATGTTTTATTAACTTGGGACAATACAGCAGTGGATTCGCAGATCGTCTTTAACTTTTACCAGGATCAATACCAACCCTCTGTAAACCAGCAAATATCCCTATACAAGTAAGTATATTTCCGCAATAATGTCCTTCAGCTGTTATACACCAGTGTTTCCCACACATATAGACGAATCTGTGGCGGTGCGCCACAGATTAAACTCCGACCGCCACAGATTCAACACGACCAAAAAAAAATAAAAAATCAACACCGTCACATATTGCGTTTCTATTTTTATTGTTACGCTATTTAAAACATACAGCGTATTCGTTCAGCTGCATTTTCGTTCCCTGCTCTCGATTCGATTCGGGATCAAATTGAAACGCCATTACAGTCGCCATTACAGTAGCCGATAACTGAGCCATTACTGTCGTGGTGAAGCTAGAGACGTAATGAGGACGGATGGATGTGTGGATGGATGATCAAATATTTGATTAGGCCTGTAATTTGTAAACAGATTATTGTTCAACACACAATATAATCAGGCCTAAACCTAATTATATTTCATACATAATATTGGAATTTGGGCAATTTGTGACACGCAAATGCATGTCTGTCAATGTTTCATCAGATGCGGACGTTAGAGACTCAATTGACAATAGAGGCGCATGGCTTATCCCCCGCCCACCAAAACTCGGTCGTTCTTTGCTAATGCTAACAGAAGGACCACCTAGTAGGGGCTGCAATTCTACAGCAAGGCTGAGTTACGGCAAACGATCCTTTGATACAGTATTAAGGTACTCAGAGTGTGACTAAAAACGGCCCAAACGTCGCGGGGAATTTCATGCCAGGTCCACTTTAAAGACAGGGTAAGGAGCTTAGTCATTCGAAAGAAAGCAGTTGAGATGGTGCAGACATCTAATCAGGATAACTTCTGGATGCCTCATTTGAAGGTTTTCCAAGTATGTCCAAGTGGTAGGAGAGTCCTGGAATAGAATCAGAACCTGCGGGAGGGACTACATCTGACTTCTGGCTTGGGAACACTGTGGGATACCTCAGAATGAACTGGAGAGGGATATTTTCTGGGTTTCCCTCCTGGAACTGTTTGCTGTGTGAGTTTGACAGGAACTGGTGTTCTAATACGAACAAAGTGATTCCTAAAGTTTTTATGAAGCAATTCAACAGATAGACAGTAATCTGGAAGAAATCTTAAGACATTCTGCTAATACCAAATATAATCTGAACTATATATTATTCTTCAGTTGATTTAATATGTTTCATCTCCAGCTAGATTATCTTTCTGAACTGCCTTGTTGTGGAAAAAAATCTAATAAAGGAGTGTGAGATTGTTACCTTCGGCCTTATTTCTAAATGTAGCTAATCAACTGGTCACAAGTTACATTGTTGTGAAGGGTTAATAAAAAAAAGTCCCCCAAAAAAGAAGTGATTTCCTACTTGTTTTCACTGGTCACTTGCTTTTCAGGATTTTCAGGATCGAGAGCAATCTCGGTTGCATCCCAGGGGATCTTTAAAGAGAAATGATGGTATTACTTATCTCTGTTATTTTTTTTGTAAAACGTAAAATGAGTAGTGAAAAGTTTTTGACTACAATACCCACTGAAAAATATATGTCCTCTAGGTCTTCATCTGTGTACTCATCCAGGATGCACTGCAGACTCCTTCAAGAAAACACCACAAAGATCATTTTTATTGTTTTACAATTTTTATTTAAACTATAAGTATAAATTCTACGTACTTGCCAACACTTGGGCTGAATTCTTTCAAATCGTCCAGTGAAGGCCTCACTCCGAGCAACTTCTTGAACAGCACCAGTGGGAAAGGTAAGTATATGATCACCTGGTTGTACAAAGCCAATCCACACAGAACCCCAAACAGGTAGAAACGCTGGTCCTCCTGTGAAGCCTGATGCTGACGGATTAGATTATTAAAAAATTCACTAAATTTATAATAATTCGATCCAATTTTTCTGCAAAACTAACAAACAAGTCTTACTTTAGATGAAAACCAAGTCAGTGTTTCAGAGTCATTGAACATGAACATCCCTGATTCAGCAGACATCAACTCATGAAAGACTTCATGAAAAAAGTCTTTTACGTAGACATGATCAATTTCATAGTTCTCATCAAAAAACACCTGCAACAAAGAAGGGCACCAATAAAATTCCTACTCAAACTCTACAGAAGTTTCTTAACAATAATTATAGCATGCTTAATGAGCTGTCATCCTTGTTAAGTCTACCACAAGTGTCCTCTTGTAGTCTCTATGATCAGCAGCAGCTAGCTGTTCAAATGTGTCCTTTAACACAGATGCTCGGTTAAGGTTCAGTTCCAAGAATGGAGAGTCGGGATAACACCATTCAAAGCCCAGAAACATTTCCATTAAGGACTGCTCCAAAGTAGTCAACATGAATTCCTTCTGTTAAGAAACACAGACCCAACAGAATTACACAAACTTAGGGCACAGATGGCAGGAGCTTTGCATAAAAAAAAAATATATATATATATATATATATATATATATATATATATATATATATATATATATATATATATATATATATATATATATATTAGATTACATATTTTGCAAGAGCACTTTGGTCTGATTTAAGATGTGGTCTGATTGACTACTTGAAAACACATAGAGAGGTGCGGTACTGTGGTTAATGGGACTAATAAAACAGCAGTTACCTGGGTGAGATCAGTATTCATGTCAAAAACCAGTTTCTTTGTTTGCAGATCCATCACAATCGGGTAGTTGCAAAGAACAAGTGGCTCAGCATGCACATACTAAACAGGAAAAAGCAACATTTTATCTTAGTTATTCAGTGTGTGACAAACACCAACATGTCTAATTTCCGTGTTAAATCCGACAAAAACTGGCGTACCCTGCGTTTTGATTTTAAACGCCAGATTTGCAGTTCTTCACCAAGAAAATGTTTGTTGATCAACACGTAAAACTCACTTTCTGGCAGCCTTCGACACTCAGAAACCCTGCTGTTAACCTGTCAAGACGACATTCATAAAACCTTGATTATCATTTATGAGCTAAAACCTGACATAGAGCTCCTGTTTCAGATTATGATACTGACATTGTACATGTACTGAAGGACTTGAAGCAGGTTTTGAACACCATAACTGCGAGAGGCATCCTCATTGGACAAGATCACAGAGAGGGCTTGCCTCCACACACTCACAAATCTTTCCATGCTGGATGGTGACAGTGAGGACCACCACTCACCTAAAAATGATCGCATAAATGTTTACCACTAAAATTCCCACCTTCACTAAATTGGCTAAAGCATTTTAGATAGGCTCGGTAACGGTACCTAAAACCTTGAGGCTTCCCCTGGACAGGCTTGTTACAGCAGCAGCAACCCTCTCAGCGAGTTTGCTGTGCTGCTGCTTTCTGTGTTTCTGGATGACATGAAGAAGCTCATTGAGGAGCAGAAAGATCCTCAAACTCTCCACTCCAATTGGGTTCTTATCAAGGAGAGGGAGCAAATGCAGAATTGCAGCTTCAACCTGAGAGTTTAGAAGCAAAAAACTGTTGGGTTAAATGGGTTGGATGGATGGATGGATGGATAAAAATGACAGCAACTGTAACAAACCTCTTCCCAGACATTTTCTGTCTTCACCAGTTTCTTAAAATGGCATCGAGCCAGCTTTAGGCTCAGACCGTGGTACTTTGATGAGGTCTGGAAATGTTTATCTTTTCTTGGAAGAGAAAAAAAGCACAGTCTGCATAAAATATGGTCTTTGGTTTGTTACCATACTGGACTAGAAGGTAAATCAATAACTGGACAGTATTTGGTTTATGTTAAAACATCCAGCATTCTGAAAAGTAAACATTATTCATTCAAGATTATAAGACATAATGTAATATCTAAACAAGTTATGTCTACTAGAATATAAATATGAGTTAAAGGTAAAATTGATATTCTGAGTTTCAAAGTTAGAAAACAGTCAAAAATCATAATTTACCTTTGTTCAAGGAAGCTTTTATTCAGAAAGGATCCAGATGAAAATGTTCTGCGGATTTCCCTGAGGAAAAGAACAATGCTTTCTTTTGTTTTATTTTTCATTTAGACTAAAAGCATTCAATCCAAATAAAAAAGGCAGTTATTAAAATAGCTATTAACATCAAGCTGTTCAGCTGGCTGCTATACTCACTGTTTTATCTTTTTCCAGGACTTTGTATCACATTTATACGTCCAGTTATCAACCACAACTTCTAGGCCATGCTGAGTTGCTTTGCTGACTCTGTTAGCATCCAAATTTATGTTAAGATCCTGTAAATAGAAAAAAGATGAGTACATTTTCACATGATTGATCCTCCTGGATGGTGGTCTCCATGGTCAGTATACATTGTTGGCACCTCGTCAGAAGAGCAGGTTGCAAATGAACAGTTTTCTCCAGCAAAGATAGTTCCAATTTTGGGAGGAACTGCATCTGAAACTAGTGACAAATTAACATAAATTATATTATAAATTACATCTGCAATAGTATTGTTTTTTTTAAATTCAACAGAAATGGTTACCGCGAGGAAGAAGAACAGGCAGCGGCACAGACGGGTTGCTTTCTTCTCTGTTTCCCAGCTGACCTTCAGCTCCACAACCAAAAGAGTAGACCTTTTGGCAGTCAGTCAAAACTAAAGTGTGATATCTGGGTTGAAAACACATTACAAACATAATCAACAATATACTGGTAAATTTATTTTCATTATCATTATCATGCTGTGGGACTTTTTTTTTTTACCTGTGCTAGTGAATTATAAGAGTATTAATGAAAGGAAAAACCTGGAGGTTTCTTCCTTTTTGTTGATGAACCAAAGGGCTGTGACTTACTTTCCACATGCAATCTTGATAACTTTCGCCCCCCAAAGTTCAGCAACAAGTCGAGGCTGGAGTTCATTTCGTAAGGAGTTGTGTCCTAGTTGTCCATACTGACCAGAACCGAATGTGAACACTGCCCCCTGCTGAAATATCCAAAAAAAGCGTTTGTGCTTCACATCTTTCTTTTCAAACTTGTTTCAAAGATTAACACGTTAAATAAGAACACATTTGAAGATCAAAAATAAAAACGTTACCATTATCTTTTGTAACTCCAAAGAGATTTCAGCCTTTTTTTAATTCAATGTACAAACAGTTGTATTAACAGTGAATGACAAACTGAACATGAAAAAAAGAGAATGCAGCTCCAAGTTAAATAAATGGCTTCAATTGGTCACTGGTATTTGAATTAAATTCATCCAATTCAGTTTAAGCTTATTAAATGGTCGTGTGGAACAAACTCTTTTTTCATAGTATACTTCTTGAAGAAGAGTTATGAAATGAATGAACCTTCAATTAACACCGTTTTACTAAATTGTTTACTTGAGAGATTTTCTTTCAAATACATTTAACAGTAATTCACAGAAATCATTCTTAGTGTATGAGATGCAATTTGTTGTTTTTCCACATTTTTCAAAAAATATGCTTCCCTTTCTTTAAAAAAGAAAAAAGTGTTAAGATGCTTTAATTTTGCTGTCTTACCTTTGTCAAAACAGCGGTGTGGTCCTTTCCACAGCAAATGATGCACGTTTTCTTTAGATTCAAACTACGAACACAAGTTGGCCTGTATATGTCTAAAAAAATAAATATGAGATTTATTATGGGAGGTATGTAACCTTGGACATTTGAATATGTTATTCTAAGTGACAAAGTGATTAAATAAATTCTCGCAGCACCTTTTGTGTCTCCCATTCCGAGCTGTCCGCAGTCGTTTCTGCCCCACCCGAACACGCCTCCAGACACTGAGAGGGCAAAGCTCTGGTCTCCTCCTGCAGAGATCTGAACCACAGGGATGGACGACAAGGATCGGACTTGCTGAGGTGATCTGGCTCCTGAACTTCTCTTCCCCAGTCCCAGTTGACCCCTGGAGTCCAGCCCCCACGTGTACACCTGACCCTCTGAGGGAAGATGACCAAGACTGACTGTTAAACTCCACAACATTGTCTCTTTCCTAATTTCTTATACTGTTCAAGTCTTGTCTTAAACTTTTTAACTTATCTTAAGAGTCTTGAAATCACAAGATCATCATAGAGTAAAGATGAGTAGCATATTAGAGCATAGTAATAACTACCTATGTCAATGTTGAAGATGATAAGAAGAAAATATTAGAAGACTAAAGCTAATATTATTTGGAATCCAGAATGCAAAAATGTTGAAAACCTTTTGTCAGGGCAACTGAATGCTGGCTCCCACAAGCAACCTGTGCAATTGGTATGTTAGACAAAGTGTCCAACATCCTGCAAGAAAATAAAAATCTTGAACAAAAATCCTAAGAATCAGACAAATTGTAAAATGAGTTAAAACAATTTCTATCTCAGCAGAGTAATATTCCTGTGTTTCCTCACCTGGGTGTGTACGGGGTGTGGGTCGTGTCCACACAGAAAACAGAGCCTCTCTCAGACAGTAGCATTACCACATCATCTTCACAGCTCACGGCCTCAATCTTCTCCTTACATTTCACAAACTCTGCAAACACACACACATAGTTCATATGTGTTGGGTTAACATAACAGTTTACTCACTGCTACCATCAAAATGATGTGTCAGCTCAATAAAAAGGGCTCCTGTAACTGATGCTGGTGCCTGACAATAAGAAAAAACAAAACAAAAACACAACAGTAAGCTTTTGATCCCACTTCATTTGTCGGTTGTTATTGGGGAATGGTTTCCTTTACCATTTTCAGGTTCAGATAAAACTGCAAGATTGATTTGATTTGATGAAGTACTAACATGGACTTAGTTGCAATCTCTTTACACAGTATATGCAGGACTGGAAGGTAGCCAGACTTTCTTGCAATCTTTTAAAGCAGTGGTGTCCAGCCCTGGTCCTTGAGAACTACTATCCTGCAGGTTTTAGATACATCTCTGCTCCAACACAGCTGCATCAAATGATTGAATTGCCACTTCAGAATGCCTTCAAGTTTGGCAAAGACCTGGTAACAAGCGACTCATTTAATTCATCTGTGTTGAAGCAGGGATGCATCTAAAACCTGCAGGACAGTAGATCTCAAGTGTTGATCAACAGTTCTCCTGGCACTTCTTTCAGATTTCTTCTTTGGACTTTGGCTGCTATGAATACTGAGCAATACAGTCAAGCAACTTATCTGTCCTAACTTAAGGGGGTTGCAAATTTAAAGGGATGGCCATGGGCACCCCGGACCCACCACTTGGTGGCACCACTGATATTCACTTTTGAGCATGAATGGAGTAGGGGAAGAAAATCACAACATATTCAAGCTTATGAACCCACTTAGTTGTTGTTTTGTAAAAAAAAAAATAAAAATCTTTTAAGCTGTAGCTTCTGTCCTATAATCAATCCACACACAAATACCACGGTTCAAATAAACAATTTAAAACCTATACCTGATTTAAAATGAATGCCACCAATAAATGAATACAGGCCGTCTAAAACGAAGAACTGGCTTCATTGGTGCATTATAAAAATATGTATTAACACATTTACAGGACTAAAAACAATCAGTTACTTACTCTGTTTCCCTCTCACTCTGTTTCCATCTTTGCTCTCATGAGTGCGCAAAATGAACGAGTTCCCGTTACTTTTAAGGAAAGCCAGCACGCTGCGACCTGCCGACAAATCCGTGACATTATGTCCTACATTTAAATAATGGACTCCTTCATCTGTGCTGGAGTCTCCTTTCAGCCAGAAACCTCGCTGACAGTCCTCGCCCCATGAAAACATCCTGTCTGTGAGCCTCACCAGGAGCAACAGCTGATGTTTGTTATGTTGCTCAGCTGTCAGCCAAAAACGAAACCTAAGAGAAACAAAACTTAAACGCGTTTCTGAAGAACAGGGGGCGGAGCGAATCAGCTGATTGGATTACACTGTAGATAAATCGAAAACGAAACTGAGCGCAGGGTTTATCTTTAGACATCAAAATATGATCTCAGTTATGTTTTCTTTACATTTACCTCGAAGCGTCATAGTTATTGCTTGTTGATGCCATTTCTATTGACATAAGTGATGCTTCTTATCTTAATCGTTGGGTTCACAAGTCTCTTCCACTGTAGTTTCGGGATTCAGAGGCTGAACCATTTGTTAATTGTTCGCTGCTCTAACAAATATGTGGGTACTGCCCTGCAGCTGTCCTGACGTTGTATAAAAAGGTTTACAACGTCATTTTGTTCTAGACATTTTCTGTGGTGGAGTTAAAGTTTATAAAGATCCTTTACTTTTGGAATAAATGTCTTCATGAAATATGTTGGAAAATGTTTTTTCTTAACTTAGGAATGTTTATTTTAGTGTTTAAAAAATGTTTAACTAGCTTTATATTAATAAGAGCAAGGTGTTTCATCCTTGAAAGGTAAAATAAATCTAACTTGGAACATCATCTACTTCCTAATGTGAGTTCTGTTTTGAGTTATTTTGACATGTAATGGACAAAGTAAACATGGGGAAGAAGGTGCTCTGGTCAGACAAGACCAAAACCGAACTTCTTGGCTTATTTACTAAACCCTATGTAAGCCTGAAAATGTTACACAACCTGAACACACCATCCCCATGGTGAAACAAGGGCAGTGGAAGCATCATCCCTTGGAGATGCTTATCTTCAGAAGGAACAGGGAAGCTGGTCAGAGTTAATGGGAAGATGGATGGAGTGAAATACAGGGTAATCCTAGAAAAAAATCTGTTAGAGACCACACAAATCTTGAGACTGGAGCCGAGATTTACTGCATGAGCCACATTAGCAAGGTTTAGATCAAAGGAAAATTGTGTGTTAGAATGATCTAATCAAAATTCAGACCTAAATCCAGTTAAAAATTTGTGGCCAGACTTGATCAAATCAAATCAAACTTTATTTATAAAGCGCTTTTCATACAAGAAGTTGCATTACAAAGTGCTTTACAGATTAAAATGACCCCACATAAAACCACCTTCCCTTCCCTCCCCCACAGATTTAAAAGCATGGTCACAGTTATACCCCCCTCCCCCCAACCCATCTCCCATGCACACACACAGTTAAAAGAAAAAGTAAAAAAGGACATTGGGCCGAGTGTAGATGAACCATGCAAGGAAACGCCATCAGAGGAGCCATCTGCCCCGGCAGCGGTAGACTAACAGCAGTAGCCGAGGCACCGACACAGGGCACCCAGTGGAGGCAAGGCCAAGACCCCCACCTCCACCCAAGCTCCACCTGGAGAGCACCAAGGCAGCCACAGCCGGCCACCGCTCCCGGGGCAGAGGGCTCCCACAGAGGAAACACTGGAATGGGGATTAAGATAATTTAAAGTATAAAAATAAACAGTAAATTAATGTGCTAAGATTAAATAGTAAAACTGATCAAAATATAATCATATAAAACATGCAGAGCAATTAAACAAACAGTAATAAATAATAATCAGTTAAAAGCTAAGCAAAAAAGGTGAGTCTTGAGCCTGATCTTTAAAACATGAATGTTCTCTGCAGCCCTGAGGTCCTCTGGCAGCCTGTTCCAGAGGTGAGGGCCAGAAAACTGGAAAGACGCCTCGCCATGAGTGTGTGTCCTGACTTTTGGGGTGACAAAGAGACAGCTGCCAGAGGAGCGCAGAGACCGCGAAGGTTTATATGGTAAAAGCAGTTCACAGAGATAAGGCAAGGCAAGGCAAGACAATTTCATTTGTATAGCACACTTTCAACAGCAGGGTAATTCAAGGTGCTTTACATGATTTGGTGATTTAAAAAAAACACATAAAAGAAACACACATTACACATGATACACAATAAAGCAAGAGAAAGATAAAAAAAACAAGAGACCATGAACACATTTCATACATAAGACATCAAGCATTTATTCGAAGGCAATTCTAAACAGATGGGTTTTTAGACTCGATTTAAAGCTGTTCAGAGTTTCAGCAGCTCTACACTCGTCAGGAAGTCTGTTCCAGATAAGGGGAGCATAAAAACTGAAAGCTGCTTCTCCATGTTTAGTTCTGAGTCTAGGGATGTTTAGTAGGCTAGAGTTGGAGGACCTGAGTGGTCTTGGTGGTTGGTACTGTGAAAACAGGTCTTCAACATATTTTGGTGCTAAGCCATGTAATGATTTATAAACTAGTAGGAGTATTTTGAAGTCTATTCTCTGAGCTACAGGGAGCCAGTGACTTTAGAACTGGGGTGATGTGCTCTACTTTCCTGGTTCTAGAGAGGACGCGAGCGGCAGCGTTCTGGATCAGCGGCAGCTGTCTGATTGACTTTTTAGGCAGACCTGTGAAGATGCTGTTGCAGTAATCAATCCGACTAAAGATAAACGCATGGATGAGTTTTTCTAGGTCGTGTTGCAAAATCAGTCCTTTAATCCTAGAAATGTTCTTCAGGTGATAGAAGGCTGACCTTGTTATTGCCTTTATGTGACCTTGGAGGTTCAGGTCTGAGTCCATTACTACACCTAGGTTACGAACCTGATCAGTAGTTTCTAGCTGTATTAATTGAAGCTGTGTGCTGACTCTTGATCGTTCCTCCTTGGGTCCAAAAATAATCACTTCAGTTTTGTTACTATTCAGCTGGAGAAAGTTATGGCACATCCATCCATTTATTTGGTCAATGCATTGATTTAGGGTTTGAATGGGTTCAGAGTCACCTGGTGACATTGTAATGTAGAGCTGAGTGTCATCCGCGTAGTTATGGTAGCTAATGTTATTGGTTGCTATAATCTTGCCTAGTGGGAGCATGTAGATATTAAATAAGAGGGGCCCCAGGATGGAGCCCTGGGGCACCCCACTTGTGATTTCTGTTCGTTCTGATGAAAAGTTTCCTATTGAAACATAGAAGTCCCTGTTCTTTAGGTAAGACTCAAACCAGCCAAGTACTGTACCAGAGAGTCCGACCCAGCTCTCCAGTCGTTCCAATAAAATATCATGATCAACAGTGTCAAATGCTGCACTGAGGTCCAACAGAACCGGCACTGTGGTTCTTCCACCGTCTGTATTTATGCAGATGTAATTGAATACTTTGACGAGGGCAGTCTCGGTGCTGTGGTGAGCACGGAAATCAGACTGAAAAACATCAAAACGGTTTGTCATTGTTATGAAGCCATTTAACTGCTGAAACACAGCTTTTTCAATAATCTTACTGATGAATGGAAGATTAGAGATTGGCCTGTAGTTCTGCATTAATGTGTTGTCCAGATTTTTCTTCTTTAGCAGTGGTTTAATAACTGCTGTTTTTAAAGCCTGAGGGAAGACACCTGACAGGAGGGATGAGTTCACTATTTGAACAAGATCAGACCCAATAACAGGAAGAACTTTCTTTAGAAAAGCTGTGGGTAGGATATCAAGACAGCAGGAGGAGGAGCTTAATTGGATAATTATTTTTTTCAAGGCTGTTCTGGTTTAATTCGTGGAATTCAGACATTTTCTCTAAATTTTTGTTGATTGGGGATGGCACTGGTTGTGGGTTCGATATTGAGGTACAGATTGACCGTCTAATTGTTAGAATCTTTTCAGTGAAAAAGCTGGCAAATTCACTAAACTAAGCTACTGTCACTAAAGGATTAGTTAGTCTTTCCACTGTTGCAAATAGAATCCGTGCATTATTAATGTTTCTGTTGATGATTTCAGAAAAGAACGATTCCCTAGCATCTTTTATAGTTAGCTGATATCTATTCAGTCTCTCTTTGTAGATCTCACAGTGAACCTGGAGTCTAGTTTTCCGCCATTTTCTCTCGGCTCGTCGACACTCTCTTTTTTCACTACGTACCAGTGGATTACTTGTCCACGGAGCCTTCTTTTCACCTGAGACTACTTTCACTTTAGTTGGAGCAATGGAATCCATGATGTCTGAGATTTTCGCAAGGAAATTATCTAACAACTTATTTACTGAGTTTGAGTTGGGAGATGAGGGGGATGTGGTGGATGGATAAATACGTGTAAAGGCGTCTACTGAACTGTCCCCTAGAAAACGCTTTTTTATAGTGGTCTTACTGTGGCTGGATAATTTAGCATAGATGGTACTTTCGAAGAAAATACAGAAATGGTCAGATAACGCAATATTAATTACAGAGATGTTGGAAATATTTAAACCTTTGCTGATAATTAAGTCCACAGTGTGTCCTTTATTGTGTGTTGGTTGTTTGACATGCTGAATCAGGCCGAAGTTGTGGAGAGTATCATCTAATGTTTTTGCTTGTCTATCTTGGGGGTTGTCGGTATGGATGTTAAAGTCCCCCCACAATGATTAGTTGGTCATAGTCGATACATATTACAGAAAGAAGGTCATTGAAATCATTAAAGAAGTTAGAGTTAAGTTTTGGTGGTTTATATAAACTTAGAAATAAAGCTTTGTTGGGATCATTTATCTGGGTGGCTAGGTATTCAAAAGATTCAAATGTGCCCAGAGTTACCTTTTTAAAGTTCATTGAGTTGTGAAAGATGGTGGCTACACCTCCACCTCGTCTGTGTTTTCTGTTCTCGCTTAAGAAACTGTAATTTGGAGGACTGGATTCTATTAATGAAGTTGTTTCGTTATTTTCATCTAGCCAAGTTTCTGATAAAAAAAGGGCGTGTAAATTATGCTCAGTGATGAAGTCATTGATAAGAAAAGACTTCCTGGATAGAGATCTAATGTTTAATAAAGCTAACTTAAGTATTGTGATGATGGGCAGCTGAACCTTCTGACAGGTTATTAATTTGAGATTTTGTTTAATATGAGAGCGTGTGATTAACGGTTTATGTTTTCTGCTGCTGATAATCACTGATATAGCCTCAGGGGTGCCGGGCGAATTCTGGGAGATGGTAGGGGTGGATTTATTGCCCGGTTCCCTCAAATATCAAATATCTGTAATAATCAGTGGGGGGAAGCTCCCAGACTTATTGACACTAGTCCCAGGCGTTTGGTGTAGTCTAAGTTTAGGTGTTAATTGTGTCCCAAATTTGATTTGCTCGTTCAGTCTGTCTGTAAAGTTTCTAAATGAAGACTCATTTGATGTGGCTGAGTCACAAGAAGATGAAGACTTAATCTCTGATGGTTGTTTATCTGTTCGGTCCTGTGGTAAGATAAGAAGGCCCAAGACCATTAAGACACTTAAAAACCATTAAAAGAACCTTAAAGTCGATCCTGAAATATACGGGGAGCCAATGTAATGATTTTAAGACCGGTGTAATGTGCTCCCGCCTCCTGGTCTTCTTCAGTTTACATGCTGCTGAATTTTGTAGTAGTTGTAAACCTGAATTACTCTTTTTGGGAAGACCAGAAAGCAAGGCATTACAGTAATCAATTCTACTGGAGATAAAAGCATGCATCAGTGTCTCCATATTGGCCCGAGAGAGAATGGGGCGGACTCTGGCGATGTTCTTTAGTTGATAAAAACCTATTTTAGTAATATTTTTTATGTGAGGAATAAAATTGAGCTCAGAGTCAAAAATCACGCCCAGGTTCTTCACTTGTAAAGAGGGATTAAAAGACAGTGATTGTAGTTTTGGTAAAAGTTTCTCTCTCTGAGCCTCAGGACCGATGACTAAAACTTCAGTTTTGTCCTGGTTGAGCTGGAGAAAGTTTTCTGCCATCCAGGATTTAATGTCTAAAATGCAGTTAAAAAGTGCATCTATTGGCCGTGTGTCATCGGGAGAAATGGAGATGTACAGCTGTGTATCATCAGCATAACTGTGAAAGTTGACTCCATGTCTTCTGATGACACTGCCAAGAGGGAGCATATACAGGTTAAAAAGCACTGGGCCTAAAATTGAACCCTGGGGCACACCACATGTAATCCTATGGACCCTAGAGGAGCAGGTATCTAAACTTACCATAAAAGTCCTGTCTGTGAGATAGGATGTGAACCATTTGTGTACAGCACCAGAGAGGCCAATCTGTTTTAAACGGGTTAAAAGAATAGTGTGGTCTACTGTATCGAAGGCAACGCTTAGATCCAGTAGAACCAACACTGTCACCCTCTGTGCATCATAGTTTAATCTAAAATCATTTAAAATCTTTAGAAGGGCCGTCTCTGTGCTGTGGTTCACCCTAAAACCAGACTGAAATTTCTCCAGGACATTGTGCTCATTAATAAAATCATTACGTTGAATAAAAACAAATTTTTCTAAAATTTTGCTTAAAAAAGGTAAGTTAGATACTGGTGTAAAATTGTTAAAATCATTAAAATCTAAATTGCTCTTCTTCAACAGGGGCCTCACTACCGCCCCTTTAAAGGCGGCAGGAAAGACCCCCGTCTGAAGGGGGCAATTCATCATTGATGAAAATCTCATCTCTAAAAGATCCATAAAATTGCTTAAAAAAGGAAGTGGGAATCGGGTCCAAAACACATGTGGTGGGCCTCACTGAGGAGAAAACTTTATCAAGAGTCCCAGCTTCTACCAGGACAAAACTGTCCAGCGTTTCCTCTGGTGAAGACACACACTCAGATTTGTCTAAAACCATGTTACTCTGAGAAGATAAAATCTTACATCTGATGGTGTCTACCTTCCCTCTGAAGTGGTCTGCGAACTCCTCACAAAGAGTGTTTGAGGGGGTTTTAGGAAATGCAGTAGTAGCTCTGTTAAAAAATTTATCAATGGTGGAAAAAAGGATTTCGGAATTATTTTTATGTTCCGAGATGATTTTGGAGAAGTATGAATTTCTTGAATTTCTTACTGCATTCTTGTATAATTTGAGAAGATCTGTGTATATTTGATGGTTTATTGTGGTTTTACTTTTCCTCCATTTTCTCTCTGCCGCCCTACAATTTCTCTTCATTTTTCGGAGGTTTTCATTTTTCCACGGCGTTGCAGCTTTAGATTTTAAACTTTTAACTTGTAGTGGAGCAAGCCGGTCAAGAGTGAACTGAAGCCTTCTGTTAAAATCCTTGACAATAAAATCACAGGGGGCAGGTAAAACAATAGGAGGATTCCTTTTAAAAATTTCCAGAAAACCTGCAGCCACTTCAGGGGTTAGATGGCGCTTCCTGACAGTTCTCACAGAGGTATCCTGCTAAATGAAACTGGTGATGTTAAAAAACACACAGTAGTGGTCAGAGACAGCCAAGTCAACAACAGAGGACACACGGGTGGACAGGCCATGCGTGATGACCAAGTCCAGGGTGTGTCCTTTGTTGTGAGTCGGCTGCATGACATGTTGGCTAAAATCCATATAAGTCAGGTTGTTTAAAAAATCTGTTGATAAAGGAACTAAAAGGTTATCTATATGTAGATTAAAATCACCAGCTAAAATGATACTTTCAAAGGAGTTGTGCAAAATTGATAAAAACTCTGGAAATTCTTGAATAAAAAGTGCATTCTTTTTAGGAGGCCTTTAAATTGTGACACATAAAATCTGAGGAGTGCTAAAAACATTTGCATTATATTCAAAAGTAAAATAGTTATCAAATAAAACAGGTTTGGCGGAAAGTGTTGATGAACTTATAAAAGCAGTTCCGCCTCCCCTTTTGCTACTCCTCTGTAAGAACAACAGGGGCATCTGCACTCAGCCAAGTTTCTGTTAAAAATAAACAATGAAGATTATGGTCTAAAATCAGATCATTTATTATAAAAGTTTTGTTCAGCAGAGAGCGAACATTAAAAAGTGCCATATTGATAGTGATTGGAGATGAAGGGATTGTATGATTTACTGAAAGTGGGGCTTTTGGCAACTTTTTGAGATTATTTGGATTGCATTTGTTCGGTTTATGATTTTTAGTCCACTCTCTGCTGATAATGACAGGTATGAATGAGGTAGAGCAAGGTCCAAGTCCAGTATGTGAGTTACTGTTAAAAGCAGTGGTGAGTTCATTTGAGCAGGGACCATTTGCACATCAGGATGTGGCGGAGGAATCAGAGAGGGCAGGGGCAGCTGTGGCCAGTGTGGTTGACAGGGGGGCCGTGGACATGCCAGGCTCAATGTCAGTGTACGAGTGCCTTGTCTATTTAGATGGAGCCCATCTGGTCCAAACAGGTGCTTCCTGCCCCAAAAAATGTTAAAATTGTCTATAAAACCAATATTGTGAACGGTGGTGATGGAGGAGAACCAAGTATTAAGGGATAAAAGTCTGCTAAAACGGACAATTCCTCTGCCGATAGTGGGAGTAGGGCCAGAAATAAAAACAGAGACATCTTTGTTTTCTAGAAGATTAAAAAGGTGAATAAAATCACGCTTCAGGAGCTCAGTCTGCTGTTTATAAATGTCATTGGTGCCAGCATGAATCACAACTTTACTCACAGATTTGTGATGATCAATGAGCTGCAGGATCTGTTCGGTAATGTCCGTGACAGTGGCTCCAGGGAAACACAGTGTAAGGGCTCTTCTCATCCTCACGTTTCTGATGATAGAGTCCCCGATGATGAGTGTGGTGGGCGGCGGGTCTGCAGGCGGATGTTTGCGCTGGGCAGAGGATCGTTCACCATCCAAGACTTGCTGTATGCCAGGTGTATAAGCTTCCCCAGGACTGCAGCGATGTTTAATCGGCGCCGAGGGCTCGTTCCGTGGGTTCGGGGTGAAGTGGAGCACTCCTCGGCAAGTTCTGGCTGCAGCCCGGGGTTTGGCGCGACGTGGGCGGCTGCGGGAGTCCGGCTGTTGCTCCTGCTGCTGGGAGGGATTAGGCGGCGCTCCTACGGAGCTACGGCGACCAGGGGCTGTCAGAGGAGGGAAATCCGCATCCAGGGCGCTGAAACAGTTTGATAGAGGCAGGCAGATTGGAAGAGAGCGGTGGCGGCTGCTCCAAGCGCCTCCACCGCGGCCTGGCCCAACCGTTAACCGGGCACCCTGGAGCACCGGAGTGGAGCTGATGGGGGCTTTTGGTTTAGCCCCCTGCTGGAACCAGAGGTCCTCCTCTGCTGCAGATGTTACGCGGGCGTTTGGCACTCCGAGTCCGCCTGGAGGCCCAGCAATGGATCCTCCCCCCACAGCTTCGCCGGGCTGGCAGGGAATGGTGTCCGCCAGCTGTGCACTGCTGGCGGCGGCGAAACTCCGGCCGAAGATGATGTCCACGTCGCGCTCATGGTCCTGGATTTGGTGGAGTGTTGAGATCCTCTGCTCCAGCTCCAGAACCCTCTGGCTAAGTTTTGCGCAGCCATCACACCCAGTACTGCAGGTGAGTGGAGGCATGGTGGGGGAGAAGTAATCCGCGCTCCCCACCGATTAAAACGATCCGGTAAAAAATGTCCTGGTTATTAATAAGTCAGTGGTGATAACTCCTGTTCAGATATACAAGCCGTCCCTTATAACTTAGCTTACCCTATTGGGTAAAGAAGAATGCTAAAAAAATCAAATGTGTAAAGTTGCTTGAGACATTGCCTAAAAACTTTATTGCCATAACTACAACAAAAGGTGTCTCTGTTACATATTGATCTACAAGGGTCTGAAAATGCATACATAGCACACTGTTCTGATTTGTTTTTGTTAAAAATGTGAAAACTAAGGATTTTGGAATATTCTGGCACCAACATTCCACAGAAAGCTGCAGGAAACCAAGGTAAAGACCCTGTGTTTCCTACCAGCTATTGTCCCATATCCCTCATTTATGTTGATCTTAAAATAATCTGCAAAGCTCTTGCAAAAAGGTTAGAGAAAGTAACTCCTTTTATAATACATCCTGACCAAACTGATTTTATAAAAGTGAGACAGTCATTCACAAATTCACATAGATTAATAGATTTAATAGATTATTCTTACTGTAAAAACATTGAAACTAATATATTATCTTTAATGCAGAAAAAGCATTTGATAGAGTCAACAGGAAAGTCTTTTTTGCAACCTTACATAAATTTGGCTTTGGAAATTATTTTATAAAGTGGTTTAAAATATTATACAGTTCAGCAGCAGTATGTATCAGGACTTATAACCAAACATCATCAAGGTTGTTTTATCTTCAGAGAGGTACCAGACAAGATGTTCTCTTTGTCCCTCCCTGTTTGCTATTTTTATTGAACCACTAGCAGCAGCCATCAGGCAAATTGACAATAATAAAGGCATAAAATGCAATAACATAGAACATAAAATCAGTCTTTATGCAGATGATATTACTTTTTCTCCAACATTCCCAAACCTCTCTCTCTCAAGTAATCAGGTTGATAAACTCTTACTCAAGAGTTTCGGATTATTCTATAAATTGGTTAAAATCTACAGTTCTTCCAATCAATTGTTCTTTCCAGAATCCCATTAACACACAACTGCAGTCAGAGAATATTACTTATTTAGGTATCAATGTCTCACCAAGAATGTCAGATTTAACAAAGCTAAACTACATCACACTTTAAAAAAAAGTGGAAGATCATCTGGCTAGATGGAAATCCCTACCCATATCACTTATGGGAAGGGTTGCTTCAATAAAAATTATGGTTTTGTCCAGAATCAATTACCTATTCTCAATGATCCCAAGCAAACCATCACTGGATTAGTTTAGATCTCTGGACTCTTACATCTCTAAATTTCTTTGGAAAGATAAACCCCCACGTATTGTCATACAAACACTACAGAAGACCATAGAGAAAGGATGTCTAGATCTACCAAAAATTCATCATTATTTCTTAGCCGATACATTTCAAGATGGTTAAAAATAGCTACCTAGATGATTCCTGGATAGAGGTAGAACAGACATTATGCAACAAGATAAAAATTTCAGACCTTCCGTTTATTAGCTCAAATATAAAATGACATGAATGCTTAAAAAGCATAAATATCAGCTCCTCTCTGATAGCATGATGGGAGTTTCTAAAAATTACAGTCCACACTAATCCCATGCAGTTGTATACCCATCTGGAATAACCCCGACATCTTGCAAAAAAACGTATTATACATTTTTAAGACTGGAGGTGTAAAGGAATTTATTACCTAGAACATATATTTGAAGGAACAGACTTGATCTCATTTAAAACATTGATTACACAATATGGGAGTGACAAAAATAAATTTTTAGAATATCAACAAATTAAACCTATTATAAAAGGTACATTAAGGCTCAATACAGTTGAGTTACAAATGGCAGCATGAGGTTTCGATTTTTATCAATCTCAACTCCCTCAAATTGATTTCTAAAATATGCAGGACATTATCTACATTAGGTGATTCAATAGCCTTTCCTATTTCAAAATGGGAGGTGGATCTATCAGTCAGCTTGGACCAAAACTTCGGGTCTCAGATATGTTTAAGAACCTTTAAAATAACTAAAAATCCAAATTTACGGCTAATACAATACAAAATCCTACATAGATTACACTATACAGGTCAACGGATGTTCAGGATGGGTTTTACGATGTCTAATACCTTCTTGAAATGCACAGGCAATATACCGGATAATTATATCTTTTAAATCAAAACTAAAAACGTATCTATTTAGAGCTGCCTTTGAGTAATGCTATGATATATTATATGTGTTGTGTATCCTTCTTGCTTTATTGCTGTTTTTATTTTATATGCTTTGTCTGTATTTTAAAGTTATTTTTATCTTACCCCTTAATCATGTAAACAACCTTCAATTACCTTGTTGTTGAAAGTGTACTATACAAATAAAATTCCCTTGCCTTACCTTGACTTGCCTCCATGAACACAAAGTTACTTCAAGTGGTTCAGATTGCCTTATGCATCTCTCAGAAAACTATCTACCTGAACTAGAAAAATAAAAATCCTCTTAATACTAATCAGTATCAAGATCTCTTGTTGGACCACATTGGTCCTAAGACAGCCTTTCTGCCTCCACATCTGATCAATCTCTCTGGGCTCCTTTGATCGGGTCCATCACCTATTAGGGGTGGGGTCCTTAGGTTTGGTTGTATGGGACATTGTTGCTGATGTGGGGGTTTTTGGGGTTAGGGGCACCTGGGGGAGGTCCTTGGAGGTGGGATTGCTAGGTGAATCAAGCGCTTGGGGTGGGGCTTTGGTGGCTATGGGTGGTAACTCCTGGTGGCTGCATGCAGTGCCTCTGGGGGGTTGCACTGGCCGACATGGGTTACTGGTCTGGTAGCCGTGCTGCTTCTGGGTGGGCAGACTTTTTGGCATCCAGAGGAGAAGCTGTTCAATCAGCTTCACCTCTGGTGCCAGTGCCCACCGTTGAACTGCATATAGACACTGAGAGATCCGGGTTGGGGTTGGGAGATATGTGGCTGCCTTCCCCACATCCCACCCCTTTGTTTTAAATGCACATTATAACAACATGCATCAACACCATACTCAAGCGGGAGGAGGGAGGCTAGGTGTCTTTCCACACCCCTGTTCGCTACTTGCCAATCAGGGGTTAGGGTCCGGGAGGAGTAACAGGCAGTCTGGTCAAGGCCTGGGCTGGTGGGCTGCTTCGCCACTGTGGGCTTTGGCGGTCTACTTGTCTCCATCCTAGAGGGTAGGGTCCCTGCCGGTGACTGATGCCTCTGCTCACCGGTGCGTTGGTGGCTCTTGGTGTCCGGGGCTTGGTGCTTTTGGGGGCATGACAGTTCATCCCTGGTGCCTGCCTGGCCGGACCTGCGTGCACCGGGGTGTCGGTCTGTCGCAGTGCCAGGGCTCCTCTTTGGGACGGGTCGGTTTGGGCATTGTTTGGTGGTAGCTGTCGGGTGGCTCTGCGGGGGTTGGATCCGGCGTCTCCACTATTGGGGCTATCGGTGTGGTGCCTGGCATGGAACGGGGGGCCTGTTGGGGTGTTGGCTGTGGGCATAGGCCTGGGGGGGCAGTGGCGTATCTCGGCTGGCCATGGCCCCTGTGGCCGGTCCCTGGTCGGGTCCTTGCTGGGGGGTGGGGTGCCCCCGGGGCTCCGGGCCCATGGCTGAATCCGCCCTGGCATAGCCAGCTGTCGGCAGAGCCTGTGTGCTCGTCGCTGCAGCCCCCAGGGCCCCCACATTGTAGCTGCTGAATGCTCCCCTCTGCTCCTCTCTTTGGGGTGGGGTCAGCCCTGCGATGGTCTGCCTGGGGCTCCTGTGCTCTGGGACTCCTTTGGATGTCTGCGGCTCTGATCTCCTTCATGTCTGTGTCGATTCCTGGGAGGCAGATCAATGGCTCCTCACACCAGCTATTGAGCACTCGTATGGAGAAACGTTATATGCACCAGCATGCTCATATACACACACACACACACACACAGGTGGGGGGATTACGGTGTTTACAGATGCATTCTTGGGCTTAGGTTACCATTATTAAATCTTGTAATAATCGATACCATTAGCTTTTCATTGACACTGTTTTTGTATTTATATATATATATATATATATATATATATATATATATATATATATATATATATATATATATATATATATATATATATATATATATATATATATATATTTGAGTTGTGGTTGTGTAGTTCTCAGTTTGCATTGTTTGATTTGTTTTGTCATTGTTTTTTTCCCTCTCCCTGTCGTCCTGCAGGTGTGGAGGGGGACTGGGATGTTTTCTTGTGTTTTTTTTGTTCCCCCTCTTCAGCTTACCCTCTCCCTCTTAACCTTTTTCCTATCGGTCTTCATCTTTTTCTAATAAAGATTTCTTAGACATATAGAGTGGGACAAAAAAGTATTTAGTCAGCCACCAATTGTGGAAGTTCTCCCACTTAAAAAGATGAGAGAGGCCTGTAATTTTCATCATAGATATACCTCAACTATGAGAGAAAAAATGAGAAAACCATGAGAAGTCTGATTTTTAAGGAATTTATTTGCAGTATTTGGTCAGTAACAAAAGTTCATCTCAATACTTTGTTATATATCCTTTGTTGGCAATGACAGAGGTCAAACGTTTTCTGTAAGTTTTTCACACACTGTAGCTGGTATTTTGGCCCCTTCTTCTATGCAGATCTCCTCTAGAGCAGTGATGGTTTGGGGCTGTCGCTGGGTAACACGGACTTTCAACTCCCTTTCTATGGGGTTAAGATCTGGAGACTGGCTAGGCCACTCCAGGACCTTGAAATGCTTCTTACGAAGCCACTCCTTCGTTATCCAGGTGGTGTGTGTGGGATCATTGTCATACTAAAAGACCCAGCCATGTTTCATCTTCAATGCCTTTGCTGATGGAAGGAGGTTTTCACTCAAAATCTCATGATACATGGTCCCATTCATTCACTCCCTTACACGGATCAGTCGTCCTGGTCCCTTTGCAGAAAAACAGCCCCAAAGCATGATGTTTCCACCCCCATGCTTCACAGTGGGTATGATGTTCTTTGGATGCAACTCAACATTCTTTCTCCTCTAAACATGACAAGAAGAGTTTTTACCAAACAGTCCTATTTTGGTCTCATTTGATCATATGACACTCTTCCAATCCTGTTCTGAATCATCCAAATGCTAGCAAACTTCAGAGAGACCCGGAAATGTACTGGCTTAAGAAGGGGGACACATCTGCAGGATTTGAACCCCTGGCAGCATGGTGTGTCACTTTTGCAGCTGTGTATGCTGGATATCCATCCAGTCTAATAGCTGAATGGATGGATGGATGGATGGATGGATGGATGGATGGATGGATGGATGGATGGATGGATGGATGGATGGATGGATGGATGGATGGATGATGGATGGATGGATGGATGGTACAGGTAAAGCACAAATCATTGGATTATTTAGGGTTGAAATCTATTTAAACTAAGAAATTGGTTATGATTCTTATTGTTATTAATGATGTTTTTAAGCTTCTACAAGGCTCAGTTTAACCAAATTAAGATGTAATGATGCCGATCAACCACTGGGTGGAGGCAGAGTCCCGTAAAACGATAGGTGGCTCTTCCTGTAAACACAAAATGTTACTTTTTCAAACGTTTTCAAATTTGCATCAACATTTCTGCTTTTTGAAAGAATTTTTTGAATTAAGGTAAACAATCCATTTAACTAATTTTAATGGGATTAGATCTAAAAACTTTGGACAAATGTGTGGCTGATGTCTAAAACATGGTCAGTGTGAATACCGACCCAAAACAAGAGATTTTGTTATTAAGGAACAATCTTCCGGAAATGTTACCTTACAGAGATCTGTAAAACTAAATACCAGACTGATCAACATCAGAGTCAGGAAAGGGTTTGAGCTTAACTTATGAAAACAAACACAACAAAGTGGAAGAGAAGAAAAGGTCATAATTAATCTTCTCTCCTTGTTTCTGCTCTGTTCCTCTTAGGGCGGGGAAACAAATCAACATGAGAGGGATTTGGAGAAGTCACAAAGAGCAGCTGCTTGTGTAGACCGAGTGCTTAAAAGTGTTTTTTAGAGAGTCTGAATACATCCTGACCTCTTTGACCTCTGAAGCACATCAGCCAAGTTGCACGGGTGACCTATTTCTTCTTTTTCCTCTTAATTCTAAATGACTTAATTCAAACCTCTTCTCAAATAACAAGGTATATTTATAAATAAAATATAAAAAACTAATTGTAAGAGGTGGTATAAAACAGGCACTTTGGAAAATTAAACAAACATGTACAGTGGCTTGCAAAAGTATTCGGCCCCCTTGAACTTTTCCACATTTTGTCACATTACAGCCACAAACATGAATCAGTTTTATTGGAATTCCACGTGAAAGGCCAATACAAAGTGGTGTACACGTGAGAAGTGGAACGAAAATCATAAATGATTCCAAACATTTTTTACAAATAAATAACTGAAAAGTGGGGTGTGCGTAATTATTCAGCCCCCTGAGTCAATACTTTGTAGAACCACCTTTTGCTCCAATTACAGCTGCCAGTCTTTTAGGGTATGTCTCTACCAGCTTTGCACATCTAGAGACTGAAATTCTTGCCCATTCTTCTTTGCAAAACATCTCCAGCTCAGTCAGATTAGATGGACAGCGTTTGTGAACAGTAGCTTTCAGATCTTGCCACAGATTCTCGATTGGATTTAGATCTGGACTTTGACTGGGCCATTCTAACACATGGATATGTTTTGTTTTAAAGCTTTCCATTGTTGCCCTGGCTTTATGTTTAGGGTCGTTGTGCTGCTGGAAGGTGAACCTCCGCCCCAGTCTCAAGTCTTTTGCAGACTCCAAGAGGTTTTCTTCCAAGATTGCCCTGTATTTGGCTCCATCCATCTTCCCATCAACTCTGACCAGCTTCCCTGTCCCTGCTGAAGAGAAGCACTCCCAGAGCATGATGCTGCCACCACCATGTTTGACAGTGGGGATGGTGTGTTCAGAGTGATGTGCAGTGTTAGTTTTCCGCCACACATAGCATTTTGCATTTTGGCCAAAAAGTTCCATTTTGGTCTCATCTGACCAGAGCACCTTCTTCCACATGTTTGCTGTGTCCCCCACATGGCTTGTGGCAAACTGCAAACGGGACTTCTTATGGTTTTCTTTTAACAATGACTTTCTTCTTGCCACTCTTCCATAAAGGCCAACTTTGTGCAGTGCACGACTAATAGTTGTCCTATGGACAGATTCCCCCACCTGAGCTGTAGATCTCTGCAGCTCATCCAGAGTCACCATGGGCCTCTTGGCTGCATTTCTGATCAGCGCGCTCCTTGTTCGGCCTGTGTGTTTAGGTGGACGGCCTTGTCTTGGTAGGTTTACAGTTGTGCCATACTCCTTCCATTTCTGATTGATCACTAGAACAGTGCTCCGTGGGATGTTCAAGGCTTGGGAAATCTTTTTGTAGCCTAAGCCTGCTTTAAATTTCTCAATAACTTTATCCCTGACCTGTCTGGTGTGTTCTTTGGGCTTCAGGGTGTTGTTGTTCCCAACATTCTCTTAGACAACCTCTGAGGCCGTCACAGGGCAGCTGTATTTGTACTGACATTAGATTTCACACAGGTGCACTCTATTTAGTCATTAGCACTCATCAGACAATGTCTATGGGCAACTGACTGCACTCAGATGAAAGGGGGCTGAATAATTACACACACCCCACTTTTCAGTTATTTATTTGTAAAAAATTTTTGGAATCATGTAGGATTTTCGTTTCACTTCTCACGTGTACACCACTTTGTATTGGTCTTTCACGTGGAATTCCAATAAAATTGATTCATGTTTGTGGCTGTAATGTAACAAAATGTGGAAAAGTTCAAGGGGGCCGAATACTTTTGCAAGCCACTGTAAATAGATACATAAGCTGCGATGGAAACCACTATTTTATTTTCCGTTTCAGTAAAAAGATGGTCTCGACTTCTGACTCTCAAGGCTAAATACGGATAAAAAAAGTCAGCAAAAGACTATTTACTTTTTCCAAGGGCATTGACATGACCACATGCCCCAGAAGCTTTTATCCATTTGGTTGGAGAAAACCAAAACTAAAGAACTGAAGACAGTATATTGTACAACATATCCTTGTATGTATGCTTGCGCATGCATACAGCTTTGAGGCTGGATGAAATGTGAGTTTGAGAGAAACTGGAAGTGTAGCCGATTGAGAAATCAACTCTGAGCTCTTCCAGGGTGTGTTTGCGTGTGTGTGTGCATGTGTGTACATGTGGTCGGTCATCGATCAGGATCAGGAGAATGGACTGTGTTGAGCTGTACCAGGACCAAAACCATAATTTACTTTTAACACGTCACAAAGCAGCATTACTGCAAGGTATGTTTTATTCCTCATTCCTTCCAATGCTACTTTTCATGTCTTTTTTCTTTGGAGCCTTTTTACCTACCACAAACTTTCTTCTGGGATCACAGACTAACAAAGACAGACAGTCAGACAGACAGACAGACAGTCAGACAGACAGACAGACAGACAGACAGACAGACAGACAGACAGACAGACAGACAGACACCTTCAAGCTATTGTTTGCCTCCTTTACCCATTCCAGAGTCCGTTTTGATGTAGACTAGGTGGAACATCCTGTTGCGTCAAAGTTTATGTTATCCAGCGGATGATGTGAGGTCAAGTTGAAGACACTTCATTATTCTTGTTCAGTGGATACAGGTGGCAGTGAAACAGACCCATAGCATGATGCTACCATCACCATGCTTGACGGTTGGCACAGTGTTCTTATGTTTGAAAGCCTAGCCATGAGACGTGCTTATGTGGTTTTTATCACTGTTGCCAAAAAGCTCAATCTTTGTTCTGTTGGACTATGAAATATTTCTCCAGATTAAATGTTTTTCTTTTTAATCATAGCAGTTGTGTTTGTTGTATAGCCATACCATCAGCCTAGAAAAAACATTTAAATAAATGATCAAGGACCCCAAATTTTTTTCTAGCTTGAATTGCAATTTGAATCTTTGCTCTTCAGCTTGCTTGTTTTTAGCTAGCCAGGTTAAACTAGCTGGATAAAGCAGCTGATGCTTTGGCTCTTTAGCAGCAAACATGTTTACAATTTATAAAGAATTATAAACAATAATAAATAAAACAAAGAAGTCAAACATTTTACAGTTTAAGATTTAAACCTTAAATTTTTAAAAGGGACAGGCCCCTCCTGGCCGGGCCTGGGGGGGCCGGTGTGTCGGTCGGCCGATGCGCTGGGCAGATATCTTCCTTTGGTTGGTTGGGGCACCTCTTTTAGGGGTACCAGGTTTGGGATTGTTGGGTGGTGCCTGCTCGGTGGCTCGGCGGGATGCGGATCCGGTGTCTCTGCTCGTTTGATCACCTGTTCTGTGCGCACCGTGCGTGGCCGGTTCATTGGCGGGTTGGACCGGCCCTGGCCCTCGTTGGATGCCTGGTCTCGGCGCCCTGCGTTGCGCGGGATCAGGACCCAGGAGCTGGTACAACTTGGCGTCCAGATGCTGACTGAGCCCGGCCTGGGGATGCTGTCCGTCCCCTGCGGCTATTGGTGGGGCGCTGGGATGTTGGCGTTGGGGATTGGCCTAGGGTGGAGGCGTCGCGTGGCAGCCGGCCGCGGCCCCTGCAGTGCCGGGGGCCCCTCGTCGGCCGGTCCCTTGTCGGGTCCCTGCTGGGGGGTGGGGTGCCCCTGGGCCCCGGCTCCCCCGGTCCGTTGACCGGTCCGTTGACCGGCCCGCCCCGGCGTGGCCGGTTGCCGGCGGAGCCCGTGGGCTCGTCACTGCTGCCCCCCGGGCCCCTGCACAGTGGTCGCTGGATGTTCCCCTGGGGTTCTCCTTTTCTCCTCTCTTGGGGGATGCGGTCGGCCCCGCCCGGGTCCGCCTGGGGCTCTGGCGGTCCTTTGGAGGTCTTTGCTCCGATCTCCTTCATGTCTGCATCGATTCCTGGGAGACGGATTGATGTCTTCTCACACCAACTATCGAACACTCTTATGGAGAAACCTTATATGCACCAGCATGCTAACACACACACATAGATGTGGGGTCTCTGGTGTTTAAGGATATATTCTTGGGCTGATGTTATCTTTACTAGAGCTTGATTAATCGGTACCATGAGTTTTTCTGTGACATTGTTGTTGTATTTTTATATCTATTTTTGTGTGATGTGGTTGTGTAATTCTTAGTTCACAATGTTTGGTTGGTTTTGTCGATGTTCCTTTTTCGTGTTTTGTTTTTCCCCCTCTCTCTGCCGTCCTGTGGGTATGGAGGCAGACTTCAATGTTTTCCTGTGTTTTCTTTGTTCCCCTTCCTCTCTTGTATTTTCAACTCACCCTCTCTCATGACATTTTGTTTCCTACCTCTCTTCTTCATCTTCCTTCTTTCTTCTCCTTAATTTTCCGTCTCCGTGTCCATAACATCAGGAAATAAAAAACCCAACAATTCATAATAAAGATTTTTCACACATCAATCAAGTGGAGTACTATAGCAAAAGCTGTACTGCTCCGCTTGTGAAAGTAAATCTGTTGGGCTTCTACTTGGTACTCAGACACCAATTCTGAGCCCCACACTGCCAAACAGGACACGTAAAATAAAAAAAAATAAAAAAAAGGGACAGGCAAATGGTTTAGTGGGCTATTTTATAACCATCAGCTTCGTAGCTCAAAGCATTAGGTCAAAAATGTGTTAAATAAATATTAAAATTAACCTTACGTACTAGACTTCTGAGATGGACACATATAAGATGTCTCTTTCCATCGCTTTAAGTGACACAGTCTATGTTCTCTATATCTGCTCGAAGCAGAGCATTAAGATCCAGTGTGTGCAATGTGACTACTGAAAGTGGACAAAACCACAGTTACACTGACCAGATATCAGGCTTCAAAGGGCCTCATCGGCAAGAGGATGGAGTAGAGATTAAATGCTAAACACACACCCAAAGAGCAGAAAGAGGGATGAGAGATGTAGGCCTTGTCCGACAGCTGAGATATAGCACAAGAGCCCTGGGGAGTTTCAGGGGATTTCCACGGAGGGAATTAGACACATTGTCTGATTTACACTAACACTTTGGCTAAAAATTACAATAATAGTTCACAAAAAGAAATCCACTTGTCTTTGTTTTCGAGTTTGCAGATTTTTTCTTTACACAAGAACGATATTGCTAAAAAATTTAGAACACCATAAATTAATTTATTGAAAGTAAGCACTGTTAATGGTTGACTCTGCTAATAAACGTTCCCTGTTAGACAGAGAACAAAAAATCATTAAGAACATAGTGACCTTTGACCTGAAAAATGTAACTGCTGGTGACCAAGGACGGATGAGGAGCTAAAAAAAAGGGCGGCCAGAGAGAGAGAGGCTGAGAAAAAACACATTAATTTTTTATCCTTTTTTTTCACTGAGAGCAGAGCCAAGGAATGCAATGAGGAATCTGAAGAGAGATAACGAAGAGAGGAAAGTGGATGGTACTGTACTGTACTATGTGAGCTTGTGATTGTGCAACTGTTTGTGTCTGCTCGGGTCTGGTTTGTTGAATCTTGTATGATTCTGGCGTTTTTTATTATTAATATGAATTGCTACCAGCAAAACAGAAAAAGATGATGTAAAAATTTTTTTTAGGAGATACAGCACTGAGAAAAATAATTTTCTCCCTTCAATTTTTTATCAGTGTTTGGTTTAGACTTAGATTTAAATATTTTGGATAATTGAATAAAATGTAATTTCAGACAATATTCAATATTAATTATATTTATTAAGGAAAAACTAAAATCTAAACCAAACTGGTCCTTAGTGAAAAAGTAATGTCCCCTCCCTCCCCCCTCCTTGTTAAATGATAAATTAGACAACATGAAGTATTCTAAAAGATCTCAAAAAGCAACACAATCTTGCCCTGATATGAAGGGATTCCAGAACAGTTGTGAAACAAAGTCATTGGCATATTTCAGTCTGGAAACAGTTAGAAATCAATTTCCAATCATTTGGGACTCCAACAAACCAGAATGAGAGCCATCATCCACAAGAGGAGAAAACATGGAAGCGGTGACCAGTCCCATTTGTGGTCAACCTAAACAGGAGGTCACAAAAGAATCCAGGACAACATCTAAAGCACTGCCGCCTCAATTATCTATGTTAAAGTCAGTATTTACAACAAGTGTTCAACAATAAGAAAGACACTTGGCCAAAGTGGGCATCCATGGAACTTAAAGGCCCATCTCACATTTGCTGGAAGACATCTAGGTCATCCCCAAAACTCTGGGTAAAAAAACTCTATGGCGAGACACCTTTTTGTCAAGTGTGAGTCCCTTAACATCTTGTGAATAACTAATAAGAAGAAAGAACATCATACCGACGGTCAAACATTGTTGTGGTATTTTGATGGTCTAGAGCTACTTTGCAACTTTAGGACCTGGATGACTTGATTTAACTGATAGAACCATGAATTCTGCTCCCTTCTAGAAAATCCTGAAGGTGAATGTGTGGCCACCAATTTGTGACCTTAAATCCAACTGCACTCACGTTATCTAATCAGCACAAAGCACTCCAACACGTCCACCTCTGAATGACTAAAAGGTTTTTGGAGTGGCCTAGTTAAAGTCTGGACTTAAATCAGCTGTTCATGTTTATAATCTTTCCAACGTTGCAAAAATAAAACTTTTCTGCAATGAAGAGTGGGCCAGGATTTCTCCCCAGCTGTGTAAAATTATCATCCCCAGTTTTGGCAAACTTGTGATGGCACTTGTTGCTGCCAAGTTTGGCAGATCCAATTAAATTCAGGGGCAATTACTCTTAACATATAATTAGATAGATTTGGATACCTTTTCCCACTATCATTTAAAGTGTAGTTTTTGTATTTATTTAGGTTATCTTTGTCTGCTATAATATTTTTGGATGATCTGAAGGATATAGGTAAGACAAAAAAAGCTAAAGCAACAAAAATCTGGCACTTCTGTCACAGTATGGGGGAAACCCGAGTCAACATTAGTCAATGTCTTTACACGTTATGCTTTCAAGATTTTGAAAACAATTGTTTGATATTGCTTCTAACTGTCAAAAAAAGCATAAAAAGGGTTGATATTTCCAATCTGTAAGGAGGAATGTTTTTTACCCTTATCATGGGCCTTATTCATTTAAAGCATATGCTAAAAAAATAAATTAATTAATTAATTAAATTAAAGACTGCAAGCTGTTACTGCATGAAATCAGTCCCATAAACATAATAATGGCATTATTTTATTATCTCACACTTCTGGATACAAAACATTTCACCAATATTTGCTATTTTGTATAACTCAAATCAAAGAAAGAACATAAAAGTTCCTGGATCCAACTAAAGGAAAAAAAGTCATTTAAGTTACATGTTTTCCTCCATGGAAAGAGCTCAGTTGCCATGGTGGAGAAGAATTATTTACATCTTGACCATATCGACTAAAGCCTGAACAAGCAGCCAAAGTTCTTGATATTTACACACCACAAACACAAGTTCGATAAAAAATAATCACATTACTTCAAATGAAAAAGGTCACTTTATAAATACCATAGAGGCATTTTTTTGTGTTTTATCTGCAAATACTAGATAGGAAGTAATCAGTTGTAATTAAAAGCTAGCTGTAGCTGTGCATTGTGAAAGTAAAGAAGTTTTTTTATATAAAGAGATAGAGTGAGACCTCTTCTCCTTCAATAAATTCCAGTGAAAGCAATTGTTGTCCACAACGAGACAATAAATAAACCTTCCCAAACATTGGCGGTTTTCTCATTAATGCTGCCATGGGCCCCCCCACCCTTTCATCCACCCTTCTAATTACGCCCTGGTTAACTGCCCATGTTGCCCATATCAAAAATTCACCATTGTTCCCAAAGTAGTTCCACATCAGAGATCTACAACAACCAAAAAGGTGCTAAGCTGATGGACAATAAACCTTCAATCTCATCTCCAAAAGACATGAGGAAGCGTTTCATTCAGTCAAGGTAAAAACATTTATGAAGGTCTTGTACAGTAAATACAAATGATTAAGAATTTCTCACATCTTTCCCAAAGGTTTTCATATGTATGATACAATGAAAACAAATTCCTCTCGTAATATGTAGGGACAGATTTACATTACATTTGTTTCAAGGAAAGACCACAAATGTATTTCTATGTAGCGAAAAGCTTGAAAACCTACCCTTTGTGTACAGATATGATGACAATGTTTTGTTTACCATCTATATGGATACATTTCTGGTGAATTCTGTGAATTTTTAAGTTTACATTGAGTAAATCATTTGTTGGATATAAATTAATTTAGGGTTAGAGTTGGGGCTTTTTACCGTTATTGGAGAGAAGGGGTCTCAAAGTACAGTCCTTGAGAGCTACTGTCCTGCAGCTTTTAGATGCACCCCAACTCCAATGAAGATAAACCAAATAGTGGAATTGCCTCTACAGCATGCCATCAGGTTTAGGAGAAGCCTAGTAAAGAGCAAATTATTTGATTCAGGTGTGTTAGAGCAGGGTTGCATCTAAAAGCTCCAGGACAGTAACTCTTGAGAACAGGACTTAGAAACCCCTGTTGTAGAGCTTTTCCGGTCATTAAAAATAAATATGTTTGAAGAACGTCTTTGGAATGGCCACCCCCCCCCCCCATCCGTTTCATACTCATTAACTCCCATTTAGGACCTTCTCCTTAAGCAGTGCATTACAGGTTATTTAGCTTTGTAGTAAAAGTTTTGTAGGAATTAACACAATAAACGATAACAATTTCAAATCTAATGAAAAATGTCATTTAAATGTAATTTTCCTAAGACTCTTACACTGTCTTTCTGTTCTCTTCTGTGCTGATCTCAGTTTAGAACAGTCTTTTTTGCAGTCTACTCAGCATCCCTAGAATTATAACCAAACATGGAGAAGCAGCTTTCAGTTTCTATGCTCCTCTAATCTGGAACAAACTTCCAGAAAACTGCAAAGCTGCTGAAACACTGAGTTCTTTTAAATCACAACTAAAAACGTATCTGTTTAGAGCTGCCTTTGAGTAATGCTTTCATGTATCATATGTTTTGTGTATGCCTCTTGCTTTATTGCAGTTTTTACTTTACATGCTTTGTCTGTGTTTTACTGCTATTTTTAGTTTACCCCTTAATCATGTAAAGCACCTTGAATTACCTTGTTGTTGAAAGTGTGCTATACAAATAAAGTTGCCTTGCCTGCCTTGCCTTGCTTAAAGTACGATGGTAATAAGCAACTTTCTTATTGAAGTATATAACCCATTTTCCATACAGTAGACTAAAAGCAGTTCTTAGGAAATTATTTAAAATCAGTGGTTGTCAAGCAGATAAGAAACTTCCCAAAAGTAGGTATGAATTTGTGCTGAAAGTTGGGTACAAAACAGGTAAAACTGCAAAAGTAGAAAATTATGAAGGCGTGAAATGACAATTACCTCTATTGAAGAGGTTTTTAAATAGTTAAACAGAGGATTTAGGAGAACAAGCACTTTGGAGCCTCCTTTTCTCTTCTCGGCTGCTGCTTTTATGCACATTGTTTGGCAAGAAGGATAATTAGTAAGAGGAAACAATGAAATAAAATGTAATTTTAACACTACAAGTTCTCTGATTGAGAAGTTAGTGCCAAAGGTAAAAAAGTCAATTTTTAGATGTTTTTCCACCAGATGTTTTTAGTTGTCACAATTACATCTGTTCTTCTGGAACTGGGAAAGAAACAGCTCCAACTCCAGCCCCGGTTTAGCACGTTAACCGCAGTAAATGTTTGATCCTCTCTCTGTTTTATTCTGAATTATTGTGGAGGATTGTAGCGCAGGGAGACAGTTTAACCACACAAACTGTACCACTTATCTCGATTTTCCTGCACACAGATGTCTGAAAATACCAAGCTTAACTAAACAAAAAAAAAAAGTTTTGATCAGTAGGGGTCAACAGGAGCTTTTTTTGCCATTTCAATAACTATTTATTTTGCCACCTCATGGTGATTTTCATTGTTAAATCAGGGATATGCAACCTTAAGAATCCAAAGAGACATTTTTGCCCTTAGTCCAGCTAAATAAAAAACTAATTTAGAGCTTTTTACCTTTGATGACCTTTTTTAAAAAAAAAGACAACTTATAAATTTTGATAGATATCAACCATAGGAAATTTCCCATAATTTTAATGAACCACTACTTTACTTCTATTTCTAAAATAAAGAAAAGCATAAAAATTTTTTTTTAAAGAGGATGGATACATTTCCTGCCAAGGGATGTTGATACATGTTTTAAAAATGTCATCATATCTATGTTTAAAAATATTAGTTGGTTCTTTTTTGGCAGGTGCTCCACAAATAAATGTTAGCCAAAGTTATAGGCCACTGTGAAATGCCAAAAAAGTTACTTGTGACTCCAGAACCACAGGTTGCAGACCCCTGCTTTAAATGAAAACAACGATTACCAGCCCAACTCCATGTTCTGGCTTGAGCTGCTCTCACAATGTGATGGGTAATATTGAACAAACTGTTTTTATTTTATTTCTGAAGATCAGTGTGTTGATTTAAATTTAAATTAACATATTCTGTTTTTAACAAGGCTGTCATAGTTATTATTTCTGGACCAGCAAAGACTCGTTGTGAAGAGAGAACCAGTTCTATGGTGATATAATCCATGCTTTTGCTGGCAGAAACAAGCAGAGAAGGTGCCAAGTGAACAACAGCTCCGGTCTTTTTTAGTCTTTTTCACCTGTTTCATTTTAATGGACTGGATAATCTTTAAAATAATTTTTAAAAACTGGGAGGAAAGTAAAAATCTTGACTAACCTTGAAAAAAGGCATCTAAATTCTAGTAAAACTTGTAAAGACCAGCAAAAATCCATGAAAAGTATTTATCTGTACAACTTTAAAATAATCCAAGGAAAACCCGCACAATTGAAGCAGAGTATAAAGAAATTGTGGGTGGTTTAAGAATTTTGCACAGTATTGTAAGAGCCCCAGTTAAGACACAAAGTCTAAACAATATTTCAAACCATAACAAACTCCTATCTACATGACAATAATACAGAAAAGCAAGGACTGATGCCTGCAGACAATTTTGTTGAGATTCTGAAGCTTGAAGACTGACTCTATGGACAGCTTCAAAAATATTACTTCCACATCAGGAGTAAGCTGCATGTTTAAAGCTGGAACTCAGATGGAAAGCTGGAGCTTGGTGAGGTTCCTCTGGTGCATGTTGTGGTGCCGCACCAACTCATCGCTCCGGGCAAACTTCTTCTGACAATTTGGCCACCGACAGTTAAACGGCTTCTCACCTGAGACAGGAGGAAATGGAAGGTGACAAACAAAAGATGGAGTTATTACTCCAAGCTGTCTCACAAAGATCTGTAACATATATGTAGACATCAAATGGATGAAGAAGAAATGGAAAAATAAAAGTTTTACGCACTTGTTTTACCTGTATGAGTCCGTGTGTGTGTCTTAAGGTGGTCAGACCGAGAGAACTTTCTCTGACACGTCTCGCATTCGAATGGTCTAACTCCTAAACACATGTACAATAAGCATGCGTGCAACGTTCAAACACACCAACAGGTCAGAAAATGTTCACAAGAGTTCAACAACACAAACACACACCCAAACACACACACACACACACACACATACACACAGAGGGAGACAGAAAAAAAACAGTAGAGTAGAGGCTTGAAGGAAAGCCATTCCAAAGTTTGGCGAGTGTTTAGCAACTTTATCTGATGTAATTCACTATTGAGCATCACTGTTTAAAAGGAAATGCAATCCGACTGTTCATACGACTGGTGTCATGCAAAGAACGGAGGTAAACTACTGGAGAATGAGCAAAGAAAACAGCAAAGAAAAGTTTGGAAATAAAAATTACAGAGTCAGAGAGTCTGACTTAAGTAAAATGGTTCAAACCTGTGTGCCTCCTCTGGTGTCTTTTCAGCTGGTCAGAGCGGGAAAAACTGCGGCCACAGTCTGTGAAGTCACACCGGTAGGGTTTCTCCCCTGGAAAAAAAGGAGAGAAGAGGTTAGACACAATAAAAAAAAAATACTGTATCTCTGAATGATTACATGTGCATCTGAAAGATGTCCAATTTGTTTCTCCACAAATATGATCTCACAGTTGTTGCTGAAACTTTCACTGTCAGGGTTTGGAAGAACACAACTCTCTCTGCGTTTATTGGCACCAATGATGAAGATGAACAAAAAAGTCTAAAAAATAATCCTCTTTCATTGTAAAAATCTAATCTGACACATTTCTTTTCATCATACATATTTTCTGTCTTTAAAGGGGCTATATGCAATTTTCTGAAATTTAACCTCGTGACTGACACCTGTGGCCAAAAAACAGAACTGCTCTTCCTTTCTGCTCGCAGCGTGCGCTCCTACCCCGGTCGCTCTCAATCTTCGATCTTTTCCGGGCACTTGTCAGGGGTTTAACTTTTTTAGTCTTATGTGGAGTTACTATTGGTGTCAAAGTTGTCCTTGGTCTCTTCTGTGTTTTCGCACAATCCATTGAACTGCTTGCGAGTGCTGACTAGCGGTGGTGGCAGAGTGATCTGAAACATTTAACATGAACGCGCTTGACGTCACATCCGCAGACAGCGCAGGAAAATCTTACCCGACAGAAAATAGAAAAAAATTGGATACAGGCTTATAGGTGCGCCCACTGTGAGCTGACAAGGTGTCAGTATGCTCATCAGGAGATGTTTGAGTCATAAATGGTCAAATAAAAAGGCTATTGTTATGTTTATTTGGGGGAAAAAGTTGCATATAGCCCCTTTAATTTTGATACGTTTAATCAGTGGGAAAAAAACTTGATTAAATTATCACCTATAATTTTTATATAATGAAATAAATTTCAACAATTATTATCCTATTATCCTACTTTAAGACCCAAGTATAAACTATTGAATTTTCTGACAGATTTGTATCTAAAATGTCTTGTTATTTAGGAGTGTTCATGATCCAACGGGATGACTGTGGCTCAGTGTGCAGATTAGCTGTCCTACAATTGGAAAGTTGAGGGTTTGATTCCAGCTTCCTCTTGTCACATGTCAATCTAACCCTGCCCCTAAGTTGCCTACCTGTCTGCGTATTGGGTGTGCGTTTGTGAGTGCGATTGGTTGAATGTGAGTGGTTGTATGATTAGAAAAGCACGACATAAATCCAGACAATTTATTACAAAAAGCCTCCCCCCCTTACACGTTGAAAGAGAACAGTCCCACAGCATCACACTTCCTCCTATGTACTTCTTGAGGAAAGGATGATTTGCGATACTTTAGCATGTGTGTAGAGTGTGTGGTTTTTACATGAACTAGATGACTTAATTCAACTTTTAGCAGCAGTTCTCCAGCAGTGAGCTTTGGAGATTTGCTTTACCTCTCCCATCCTCCTCTGACTGTGTGTAGAAAGAAGTTTTTTTTTTACTTTTTTATGGGGGATTCCTCATGGTACAATTTCATTTTCCTGGTTCATGATTCCCATAATTGTTTGATTTGCCATTTAATTTAATTTTAGTTATTTGCTTAGTTTAATTATTTCTACTGTATAATTGTAAAATGTCTGTGTTTTTAACCTCTGTACAGTACATATGAAATACGTATGAAAAATTTTCTAAAAATCTTGATGATATTAATTCACAATGGACTGATTGATGACTGATTGACATTAACACTGAACGCAGGGAGTAATGGATTACTAATCAAAATACCTAAACTCTAGTCCATTTTTAAGTACAAATTAGAAATTTGTTTTGGTTACATATATTTTCTAAAAGTTGGTAATCACATTAATTTCTCAATAACACTGAAAATAATATTTTAAATAAAAAAATTTAGTTAAAAAGGTTTTTGTGAGATATTGCTAAAGCAATAAAATGTCTCCGTATTGTGGAAAACATTAAATTTTCTTTTTAATTAAATATAAACAAAATATGTTGTGATTTTTTGGGGATTTTTATTTTTTGTAGATAGATTAAGCATGCAATATTTTCTTAAAAAAAAAACAAATTGTGAGGTCTTGTAGAAAAGGGAGCTGTAAATAATTATAGAGCTGAAATTTTGAAAATGGTGCCACGGGTTACATTTTTTTGGGAGTTTCCTAACTCATTATGTTTTCTTTTGTACTGTGTTGTACTGTAGAAGGTGATGCAAAAGTGGAGAAGTAAGCAACGAACCCTGACTTTATCATTAGGTCATAAAATATATTCACCAAATAGTGACATTGTAGTTCATTTTGCATCAGATCAGATATAAAAAACACTTCTATCCAAATGTTTTAAATAAGAAGTATTTCATATCAGTAGCAGAAAGGATAAGTAATAGTTGTGGAAAAAGTAGTTTTGTAGTTTTAGCTTTATAAAATTCAATAAAAAACGCAGCTATGCCACTTTTTTATGTTTGGCTGGTTTTACCTGTGTGTTTGCGGCCATGCATCTGCAGATGCGACAGTTTGAAGTAGCGCTTGTTGCATCCTGGATAAGCGCACATGAATGGACGCTTTTCACTGGTCTCTGATCGAACTATGGCTGGAGCAATGCTGGGAACCCGCCGCACATCCTGGAACCACAAAAATCAAAAACATAAATCCCTCAAGGTGAAATTAACCAAAACTCTGAAGCCATCAATAACCAAAGGAGTAAAATGTAATTAAAAGAATAGTCCATTAAAGATGACCTGCGTGTAAATTAGGGGCCTGTGATATGTTTGGGGAACATTACAATGAAATAGTCATATATTCATGAGATGGGAATTAGCAGTAAAATGACCCCAGAATGACTCCATCCCAAAGGGAGCAGTTAGTCACGCCTTTTAGGCATACCCCCTTTCAGAGCACCCCACTCCTCATTTCAGGCGTCACTGGAGGAGAATAACACAATTTAACATCTTCTATTCTGACGCGTACACACACAACATGACCCTCCTTTATCTCTCTATTCTCAAAATGTCTTCAGTCCTTCAACACTTTCCATTTCTCTGCCTCTCCATCCGTATTGCCTCCGTCTCTTTCTACTTCCAGCCATCTGCTTTTAATTTCCTCAGCAGTTAGCGTAATGACCAGGAAGAGTGAATGGCTGCCAAAGCTAGCACTGTTAGCATCTAGAACACAGTGCATCTGGATTTGAAATATTTGAATAAACACTGTTGTTAGTTATAAATGTACTGGGTAATATTGCATTTTTTTCTGAACCAACATTTGTTGGAACTGAATAGCAATCTGCCCTTTGGTGCTCTACTGAAGGATGTACAACAAAATCTATCCTTTCAGGACCATAAAGAGTTTCTCAACTTTGACTTTTATCCACCACCTACAGCTATGAGAAGAGCTGAAACTATACATGATTTAAACACAAAATTAAACAGAATAGATAGTTTAACCCATTAGGAATAGATACAGTAAACAGAAATCTTGCCAAGGACAAAAACATTTTGTGCAAACTTTGGCATAAATTTTCTCTCGAAGGATGACTTTCATGTAGACGGATTGGTGTTATTGATTATTTAAACATTTTATGTACTGGTTTAACTACATTTTGAGACTGCAATACATTTATATCCACAGTTACAGTGCCTTGAAAAAGCCCCCAACATATTTTTATTTTGCTTTCATTTTTATGACAGACAATATTATCAGATAAATAAAGCCTGAAGATAATCAGCCTGTTTAAATACATGCCCCAGCAGCTCAATTGAATGTAAGTCTGAACTTTGACTAAGCCACAATAAAACCTATGTCAGTCAGTCAATTATAGCAAATCAACCCTTTCCTAGGGCAGCCAAGGAGACCCCAGACTATCACACTACCACCACCATGTTTTACTGATGGCTGTGTTAGTTTTACATCAGATGTAACAACTACTACAAAAAGTTCCCCTTTTTGTGACCTTATGGACAAGTGGTCGATTGGCTTTTTGGAGAAATTTCGGGCCAGTTGCTTCTGGGAACCTTCACCACTGTTTTCTCCATTTTTGATAATTACTCTCATTGTAGTTTTGACCTGCCAAAGCCTTAGACATGGCTTTATAACAACCTTCCAGGCTGGTAGATATCAATGACTTTGTTTCTCACCAGTTCTTTAATTTCTCTTTAATAGCACACATTGTGTTGCTTTTAGAGATCCTTAGCTTACTTCATTTAGGGGCCTGGTTCTATCTATGTTATTGCCTTTTCTTGGATGTGGCTAGTGAAACTAAATCTTTTATAAATTTTTAATCTATGATTTAACAAAGAGGTCTATTACATTTTCATATTTGGTTTGGATAGCATTTTTTAAGTAATTCTTTTGTTTTTGACAAAGTAACTATGGAAGTGAGCAAATTTTTTCTTCATGGCCCAGTATTTATGTCTGAAGTTAAATATTTGTAATTCACATATATTTGGAATGAGCATTCCTCTTTAATTGATAATGAGAACATTTGAATGATCTGGTTTAACTTTCATAAAGCAATAAAATGAATTTTACACATTTTTCAAAAATATTCACAAGGCAAGATAAACAAAGAAAATAACTCTGTGGCCACAACTACATTATCACTGGCAGTTACTGTGAATTTGGGTAATCCCTGTAATAAAACTTAAACCCTAACATTACTTTGCTTTAACTCAGTATGTTACCTCACCTTTTAGCAGCTTCCAAATTATACTTTAAGGGGCATAGGAGTGAGCTATTGTTTATACTATTTGTCCTGAGGTGGACCTTAAAGAATGAAGAAGGAACAGGATGACAAATGAAACCGGCCTCTGAAAGAAAGATCTCCGTTGTGGAGTAAAAAGCAGGTCTGGAGAATCTCTTGCTCCCTGTCCTTTGGAGCTGCTGACAGACGATAATTAAAATCTAATGATTTATTAACATGCAAATCCTTGTATGGAAACTGTATCGTCACGTAGATTTAACTCTATGCATGTGTTTCTCCACTGCTAATGGATTTATGTTAAAAAAAGAATCCTCCTGGCCTTAAAGGCTGTGTGCATGTGTAATACATGTTCGTGTGCATGCCCTGCTACATATCAGTTTTTCCTCCTTTCACGGCCTGCTAATTGCATTAGCCTCCTCATGTCCACGCATTAAAAAAGGATATATTTTTACTTTCCCACTTGTGGTTTTTCCTCCTGCCTGTTGCAAAGTTTTCAGCGTGCTCAGGGAACATGTGTGACACTAAACATGAACAGAAAACAAGGTGCAGGATGACTGCAGACAGAGCTGACCAGATGATGACCTGTTGACGATAAATAAAGTGGAGCAGTAGAGCGAGTCCCACCTGAATGCCCCTGAAGACTCCATGTGTGTGTATTCGGTACTGTGTGCTGCAGCTGTACACCATGGGGGTGCTGGGGTCGCTGTCGTACCCTGGCGCATGGCTGAAAACACACAAAGAGAGACAGCTATCATCAGTTCATGTCCAGAAGAACTGAAAGTGCGTCAAAATCTTTTGCACCATATTAGCTTGCAGACTCAAAAACTATTCAGATAATAAGTTTCAACTACTTTGTCACTAAGAGTTTTTGTTGACACTTTAACACCGCCACAATCAAAAACACTCCTTACAAAGACGTGTGTGGACAACTGTTTGAGTTATCGAATGTAAAGCAGATCTCAAGATCAAGAACTTAATGAAGTGCAAATTTAACCCACACTGGCAGACTGGTAGAGCATGAAGCACTGTTTCACTGAGTGCTTTCATTGTCTGCAGGTACGATAAGGTCAGGGAGGCAACATTATTTAAAAGCCTGTCACGTGCAGCCTTTAATGCAAATCGCAGACCAGAGTTCACTCTTGATGTAACTTGTTTTTATGCATGAGGGTAATATTTCACTGTAGTGTTGTTAGAACCCCATTAATGTAGTTTTTCTGTGGTGTATCTCTTTTTCAATGTTGTTTTTAGGAAAATATTTTGAACTAGAAGTAATCAGAACTACATAAAAGATCTTCTAATGGGTTTGACCACATCAAAATGTATCCTACTGGAAGTAGTCATCACCAGAAGTGGGCATAGTAGTACAGAATTGTACTCAAGTAAGAGTAGAACTACTTTAACATATTTTTACTCAAGTAAAAGAAAAAAGTAGCTATCCAAGAAGCTATTCAAGTAAGAGTAAAAAAGTATTTGATTAAAAGGCTACTTAAGTACTAAGTAACAATTTAATCAAAACATTGGATGTAATATTTAAAAAATGTTATGTGCAAATTTTGGTATTTTAAAGACTAAATTTATGAAGAATAAATAACATATGTACAAAACAACAAATTCAAGCATGAGAAACATGCAATTAAACTAATGTTTTCAATAAAAACTTAAATAAAACCAATACTTACTGTAGGTAATGCATATATACTGTATGTTATAAGAGGGTTATGTAATTCTACCTATACTACCGTATATTCACTCATTTCCAACTGGCACAACAGGGTCAGCAGATAAATAAAGAATATAACTTTAGAACGAAGCTTGTGTAAAAATGAGGTCTCACTTTAACATAAACTGTAGGTGTGAGTTTTTGTCTCATGCATTTTTGATTAATATACTGTATGTTTTTTTCTTCATTCACTGAAGTTACTCATGTTGGGACATGTATCCAGAAATTTTACTCAAGTAAGAGTGGCGGTATCTCATAATATTACTCAAGTAAAAGTAAAAAGAATGGCGTAGTAAAACTACTCAAGTAAATGTAACTGAATAGACGTAACTAGTTACCACCCACGTTTGGTCATCACAAGATGGTTAGACTGTGGTCATAATGTGGTGGATATGGTCAACAACAATAATCAGGTTGGCTGACTCCAATAACAGCCTTCATGGGCTAGTGGTCTGCAGGTTTTAGATCTGTCCTTGCTCCAACACAGCGGATTCAAATAGCTGAATTACCTCCTCAGCTTGTTACCAAGCTCTGAAAAGGCCTAGTAATAAACAATACATTTCATTCAGGAGTGCTAATATAAGACAGGGGTCCAGTCCTCGAGAGCTACTATCATGCAACTTCTCCAACACATCTGAATCAAATGCATGGCTCCTTACTGGGCATCTGCAGAGCTAAACGACTAAATACTAATGAGGATAATCTCACATAACTACTTTTGTAAAAATCTAACCTGAAATTTGAAATCATTTATACATCTATTTTAACAGGAAAACATTAGAGACCAATTGACTCTAACAGTCATGTTTTTGGACTGTGGAGGAAGCTAAAGTACCGGGAGAAAGATCCAATCATGCATGGGGAGAACATGCAAACCCCATGCAGAAAGACCCCAGGCTGGGATTCGAACCCACAACTTTCTTGCTGCAAGGCAACAGTGCTACCAACTCCACGCTTGACATTTGTACAGTAAGGAACAAAATACACATTTAGAAAAAAATCCCATTAAATAAATGTAACTAAACCTAGTTTTGTAATACATACAGTAAGATTGTCCATGAACTATTAGTAAACATGACTCCTTATTTCTCTTGGTGTAAATTTAACTTGACGGGGGCCAAATTCTGCTTTCTACAAAATAGGAAAGGTAAGATAACATCTCTTTTAAGTAAGTCCAATAAGTTAATTTTAATAAGTCAAGAAATTATAAAAAGAAAATATCTTCTGACCAAAACTTAAAGGGAATAACTGAAATATTTAAAAAGGGAAATGTGACAAACACAGCTGAACAAAAATGAACACCTCTTACAAACATGGACAGAGAGCAGGATTGTAAGAGGCTGAAAAAAATCATCCAGAGTGCGGAGTCTTGTTAGAATTTAAGATGAATTCATATTAATATATTAATGCTGTTACCAAGGCTACCTTTACCTGTGGAGGGCCTGGTACATTTTCACAGTCTCGTTAAAACAAACAGATAATGTGAAACATATACTGGTTATACAATTATACTCCATGGAATCAAATGCATGGATCCAAGCTTTGCCTAAAAACTCTTTAAGCACTGATGCAAGAACTAATAGCCGGAAAATCCTGTGTTTTTTAGTACGGGATTTAAATACAAGATTTTCATGTTCATCAGGTGCTTTGGTAAAATATCTAAATATAAACAGTGTTTCATCATCAGATTAATTTTTGTAAAAAAAAAAAAGGCATTAAAAAGCAACTTATCTGCTGACCCATTAAACATTCCTGCACAGCTTTTATATAAACATTTAATCATATTTTTGGTAATTTTTTGCTGAATGACTCAATTAAAAACAAACTTCTTTTTTTTTTTCTTTGGAAAAAAAACCATTAAAAGCCCCAATAAAAAATTAGAAATGAACTTGTCACCAGTAATCGTTAGGTCCTTCTCCAAGGGCCAAAAAAACAGAATCAGATTCAGGACAGCAGGCTATAAAGACGTACACATAGCCCTTTTTCATACATATTAAGTATTTAATATAGTTATAATTATTCTTCATTATATTTAGTGTTAAAGAAAATTGTAAATTTATACAGCATTTTTCAAGCCATAAAAACACCAGACCCACATTCACCCAATTGCATTCACTAACACACACACACACACACACACACACACACCCCTTCATACATACATTAATATGTAGATTGGTAGTTAACTTGGGGTTATTTGCCCAAGTGCCCTTGCTCGGGGACACATCAACAAGTCACAGAAAGATGCTAGAATCAACCTCACAACTTTCATATTTAGCCCATTTTGCCAATGACACCAATCGTCCCTAATTAAAAGTAGATCATTAAAAATACTTCTTATTACTCCTGATGAAAGGTTTTTAAAATATATCTTTTGCTAGATTTTTCTGTAGATCCTTTAATTAATCAAGTGTAATTTTAATCCCTCACAGAGAAACCTGACGTTACAGTTTTCACCCCTAAGGCGCAGAACAAAGCCTGCTCTGTTTGACACAGCTGCCTGTGTCGCCTCTGGTATCTTCTTATGATAACACACAGACAAACAGAAAGCTCGTGTCTATGAAATGTGTTATATTTCAGTGTGTCCAACTGAAGAAGGAGGATGGGAGTGCTTGTGCGGCTGCAGTGGGAATGGATGCCATACAACTGAGCTTTCATAAGGTCCTCTTTGTATGCCTCGATTTTTCCCAGGGAGAGGAGGACAGACACCCCAGCGGAGTCTAGATTAAACTGCATGATCCCTGTCTTATGCATGACTAAGTATGTCAGTATTTCACTTTAGTCAAAACTGGGCCATTTAGTAGTGTTAGGTTCATTGAATTGGATTCATGATACAGCATTTAAATGGTAGATTTGAACCTTTAATTGGCAATCATCACTTCTTGTTTTCCTGAGGAATAACATGAAGTGAAACAGAGGCTTGATTCTTTTGACCACTCTTCAACTAAGGAAAGACAAGAGAACAGGGAAAACATTAAATTGAAGCAAACAGTAGTATCTTTGGGTCATCAAGCCTCTACAAATACCTTTAGATTTCAAACAGTTATTTGGCGGTCATACCAGGAAAGTCTTTTCTGCCCTGTGCTTACAAATGTGAACATATGACGTTTACTAAACTCTGTTCGGAGTTTAACTACAATAGTGTGCTTTGACTGAACATTTCAGCAACAAAAATTTTTTGTTGGGTTTGGCATGAACCAAAGCATAAATATCTGAAAAAGTATCCAAGTATCCTACTGTTAAGCATGTTGGAGGACCTGTGATGCTGTGGGCCTGTTTGTTCTCCAAAGTGCTCTGGAAACCTCATTGCTGTACATGGCATTGACTTCCAGTAAGGTGTTTACTGAGTAGGCATGGTTTAGATCCACTCTTCTGCTTTCTTTACAAGTTTTTATAAACCACTCTAATGTCAAAATCAATAGACGCTTTAGACCGAGGACCAAGAAACCTCCATTAGCGCCATCAGTGGCACCTATTACCGCAGTAGGACTTTGACTCATTCTTTGAGAAGTTGTCCGCCATATTAGACAGCATTCAGTTGGTCAGTCAATCATGGTAGTTCTCTGGTGTCCACTTACACTCTTCTTGACGAATGTCTGGATCTGCTTTAAGTTGAACCTTCTACTCATCACAAAAATGGCAAATGGATAAAGTCCAAGGTGGCAAATCTGCAGAATACTGGCGTTTCTATCACTGCGCTAGTTGCACTGGGTTTACCGTAGTCTAATGTCCCAAATCTGACTTGCTGTGTGCTATTTATCATGGTATCAAACTGATATAAAGACAGAATGGCATCATATGCTATTTTAGATATACCAAATAAAATGTTAAATTAAAAAGACATTAATAAAATACTGATGCCCTGTACGAGAACACTGGAAGTGGGTCTTCTTTGGGTATTTTGGCAAGATATGGAGAAATCAACACAGAAAAAATGGACAAAATCCAATTTTCTCTCTCAATTATTACAGGCCTTAGAACAAAATCCTGCTAAAACTAGAGAGTTGAGCTGAAGAGAAGGGAGTATAAGAGAAGTGTCAAGACTCGGGAGGAAGTGGGCAGACTGTCTAAAGAATGGCCAAAAATCCTTCTGTCTGTACACTCCAACCTTGTGAAATGTGACAATGTGAAATGTGAAAACTAAGTGCTATCCTCTTGGCAAAAGCGGGTGGTAGTCTACAAAGTATTAACAGCAGGCGTGCCAATAAGTGTGACACCTGTTATTTTGAATGTTTTGTAAGTAAGCAATGATTAATTAGACTTCACTTAATATTCATACTTGAGTTTCAGATCATGTGTGAACAAAAGTTGGGTGTCGTTCACCATTTTCGAGATAGTTAAAGCCTGGAAATAGACCTGCATGCTCCTCCACTCTAAGCTCAACTCCCCCTATGCTTCCTCTTCCTCATGTCTTTCTCTTCGGCCTGCCTCTCCTTATCTTCGCTGACCGTCTCCTCCTCTTGTTGCCCTCCATCCTCTTCCTCCTCATCCTCCCTCAAGCCTCCCTTCCCTCTCTCGTCGCCTCCTGCCTATCCCTGTCTAAAGAGACATCTGATTCTGCAGCAGAAATCGGAAGCATCACCAATAAAAATCAATAAGGACTGCTGTTTTTTTACATAACAATGCTGATGTCTTCCATCGCAAATGTATAAAAAAACGTTGAAAATACAAACATGTTTATTGGCTAACAATGATAAATGCCTTTTGGCAAAGAGTAGAAAGGCATTTGTGAGGCGGTACAGACTTTGACCAGCTCTGCAGGTCAGGCTGACTTACAGTTCATAGTGAAAGCTTTAAGGTTTGTCTAAACATTGGATGCTAATACTTGAGGGATTTCAAATGTGTTTCCTAAGCTCTATTTTTACAGGACAGAGAAAAAAGAAAACAGCTTTTCAAAAAAGGTTTTCCAATTTCTAAAACATTCCCAGTAAGTGGAAGACACTTGAGTTTAGTCTGAGTCATCATTTATTTTTGAAATTCCCCTGCTAAATTTAGAAGGAATTAAATTAAAGGAAATCCACATGCAGTCATATGTCCAAAGTAAAAACTTATATGAATTAAAAGTAAATGGTATCTACTAGTACACAGACAATGATATTGTCTATTTGTTTCAGAAAAAAAGCTTTGTTATAACATTTTGCACCATTTGGAGATAATTAATGGCTTTTCTGTTAAAAAAAGAACATTAATAATATATTTACTATAATATAAACCTGGGACCTTAAAAGCATTGATAATCGTCTGTAATTTAAGTTTAAGACCAGCACCTTTCCTTATGTAACATTTCTCAAAAACCGCTTCAAAAAAAGAACAAGCAATGACTTAAAAGCAGAGTGCCTCCTGTGTGCAACCATAAGTTAGCTGTAAATAACTCTTTTTTTATTATAAAGTCTAGTTAATTTTACAAGGCCCACAGAGGCCTGATTGCAGATCTCCAAAATAGAAATCACTTAAACAGAACCTCACAACACAAAGCAGGATAAGACATCTAAAAACGAGCAAAACATGCCCCAAGCATATAAGAAATTGAAGTACAGGTGAAAAACAAGGTCAGTAATATCTGTTATATATAATATCTATTATTTTGGGACTTCAACAGATCACAGTGAAATTCATTACCCACATATGGAGAAAACATGGAAGTGTGGTGAACCATTCCAGGAGGTGTTGACCTGTTTACCAAAACAAACACAAAAGCCATCTTAGATTTCCCAGAAAACATCTCGAACTAAAGAGGTAAAACTGGAAACATTTTGCACGGTGTTAGTCCTGCATGAAACTAACACATGAATTAAGAAACAGAATATCAAACAAACAGTCAAACACGCTGGTGGTCTGGAGCTGGTTAACTGCCTTGGGACCGAGACACCATCATGGATGGCATTTTGAATTCTGCTCTATACCATAAAATTCTTCTTTAAGGGGAAAATCCAGCAATAAGACCAATTACACTTAAATTATCCAGCAAGATAATGATCCAGATCACACAAGGACATCTACCTCTCAATGTCTCAAAACATACATTTGAATCTTTTGGAAAAACCTTGTCAAAGTCCAGACTTAAATCATAGAGATTTGGGATGCGATGACTTTAAACAGGTCGTTCATAACTGAAAACCTTTCATTTAAGCTGGTTTAAAACAATTTGTAAAGATGAGAGGGTAAATGCACTTTCAAACCACTGTACACACCACTCATATTAGACTATTCATGCTTGTCTCAATGTAATATGGTTCTTATGCAAAAAACATAAAAAGGTGCTATTTTTTCACAGACCAATTACAAGTTTAATGGATTCCAAATCTTTCAATATAATCTCTGTTCAGTGTACAAAAGTCTTCAAGAGTCACTCACAACGTTTAGGTGCTCTTATAAATGGAATTTTGACAATAATGAGACTAATAGCTTAACCAGAAAGGGAGCCTTTATCCCAGTTTACATGTCACTCATAAAATTGAATTATTGAATAAAGTACTTTTGACTGTGCGACGCTAGGCTGCGACATGCACCCTTTTGCACTGGCTTAGAGAGTCACACAGACAGTAAACAAATGCTGACAGCAGTGAAGCAGACAGAGTAAAAGCAGGATATGATCAATTAGCGAAGAAATGGACGACAACAACGTTCCAGCACAATACATTTCGTAGGTACTGTACTGTTTGATTGTGTTGTGTTGTTGCTGCACTGTTGTTGTGTACTGCTGTCATTAGTCCCGCTTCCACGATCTCGTCATTTCCTATGAAAAGCTCGGCTAAGGCAGGGCCAACCCAAAACTCCAACGTTTACATGCAGAGAAATTAGATTTTCTAACTGCATTATCTGGGTGCATTAGTCAGATTAAGAGAAATTCAGTTCAGTAAGAACTTCAGCCGGACTAAGGTGCATACATGCATTTCAAAAGTCCGACTTCAGTCGGACTAAGGCAATGATTCAGCTTTCTCTAACTGCATGTAAACGCACTGACTTTCCTGCAAATTTTAGATGCATCCCTGCTCCAACACACTTGAATCAAATGAATGGCTCATTACCAGACCTCTGCATGTACTTGATGACATGCCGAGGAGGTGATTCTGCTCCTTGATTCAGGTGTGTCGGATGTAAAAGCTTCATGACAATGACAATGGAGGACTGGAGTTGGAGACCCCTGGTGTGGAATTATCCAGTCAACGTTTTTTATCAGAATTATTTTAGATTTAGAACTTGAAAATTATTGCAATTATGTTTCAGTCTGTAAAAAGCAAAACAAACAAGAAAAGTGAAATAACCCTTTAAGTTTAGTGTTGGAAGATGTGAATAAGAGACTATCCAGTTGTAGTACATGCTCAGTACAAACAAGCAAGAAAAAAGCTGTTTGGGGCACAACTGATTCCTTGTCCACACGTAGCTGGGTATCTGACAAAACAAAGATATTTTTCTACAATTTGGCCTGTCAGCCACATGAAAACACAGATTCAGGGCGCCAAAAACAATTCTTTCTAAAAACTACGATGAAAGTGAAGATTTGCGTTTTCTCCTTTTTAAGTGATTTAAGTGAAGCTTGTGGACAGAAGTAGCGGGAGTTTTAGGTTTCGCAACTTCACTGTGTGCAACAAAAAATCATCACATGTGCGACCTGTGTTCACACTCAGCATTTATGCCCTCAGAGCTGTGTTGGCATTATCGATTGTCCAAGCGGTTTTTGCTTGCTTGTGTTTAGAAGCTCAGTTACTGCTCTGAGTAGAAGTTAGAAAGTTACTCTGAGTGGATAGAATTTGGGTGAACTATTGCCCCCTACAGGTTTGGTATGTCTATTGTTGTGCTTAAAGAGTAACTAAACCGCAAAGAAACTTTTTTTGCCTCTAAACTGTATAAATGGGTCTTTTCCAATGCATTCTTTCAGTTTCTGGGGATTTTTTTAAATTTTGGTGTAAACTTGTTTAATTCTACACTTTTTGGTCTAAGAACGTCTTAGTGCTGCCCTCTTAGGGTTGAACGGTGGCTACTGCATTTGAATTTTGTGATTGGTGGAGAGCGGTACATCTCTACGTCACAGGCATTGCCTATGTCACAGCAGCCATGGTCTCACAGACACGCCCCGTGGGTTTGGGTATAAAACTATCAGACATACCAGCCCTGTGGCGAGTTTGGAGTTGGATTGCGTTTTTCAGGTTACCATTATTATCAAATTAGCACTTAGTTAGCATAGCTAACATACTGTTTTGAACATTAGCCTATGTTAGCATTACCACTCAGAGACCGGACCCATCCTGTCTCTCTCTCCCTCAGCAGCAGCGCCATCCTCGGGCAGCGCTGACTCAGCGCCCCGAGCCAGCGGCTCGAATTGATACGGCTCGCGGCCGCTGGGCTCCATAAAGCCTCCCTCTACTCCTCTATCTCCGGTGACGACGGAGGAGATCCGCTGGTTCAGGGCGCCGAGCCAGCGCCGCCCGAGCTCCGTGCTGCTGAGGCAGAGAGAGACAGGAGGAGTCCAGTCTCTGAGTGGTAATGCTAACATAGGCTAACGTTCAAAACAGATGAATGTTGATCAGTCGCAAAACTGCCAACGTCGCTTTGGTCACTCTCCATGTTTCAGTGTCAGATTAAGCGAGCTGTCACTGTCCTCCTGAACACACCCCCACATCCCCCCCTCCGCTTTTCCTCCACACTTGGCCATACCCCTCTGTTCTTCCTGGTACCGCCCACTTTGAAAAAATGTTCAAATGTTGTCTGGGGGCGGGGTTATGATTTTTCACGGGGTTCAGTTACACTTTAAAGGGGCTATATGCAATTTTCTGAAATTTAAACTCGCGACTGACACCTGTGGCCAAAAAACGGAACTGCTCTTCCTTTCTGCTCGCTCTCGCAGCGCGCGCTCGTACGTGCACACTTCACAGGTCATTTGCTGCATGGATGTCAACATTATGTTTACAGAGGTAAGAACAGTCAAATACATATATTGTTTGAGAAACTAAGTTTGTTTGCAATATATATGAAACAAAAAAATGCACAGTAGTGCTTCGGAGTTATATAGTAATAATTTTGTATATCTCAGTGTTTGTTTAGAATAGTGTGAGTGTTTTATAAATCGTAACATAAAATGAAGATAACGCGTCACAAAATGTCAAGTGTTCTCTTATTAAAACGTCAAACGTGTAGCTGACAAACTACACAAAAAATGAATACATTAAATAAATAGATTAACCCATTTCGCCATTGGCCTACACGCTGATGAAGGGTGCACAGCCCAAAACGTGTGATCTGAAACATTTAACATGAACGCGCTTGACGTCACAAGACACGCTTGACGTCACATCCGCAGACAGCGCGCGAAAAAATCCGACCCGACAGAAAATAGGAAAAATTGGATACAGGCTTATAGGTGCACCCACTGTGAGCGGACAAGATGTCAGTATGCTCATCAGAAGATGTTTGAGTCATAAATGGTTAAATAAAAAGGCTATTGTTACGTTTATTTTGGGGGAAAAGTTGCATGTAGCCTCTTTAATGATGCACTTATGCGGTTTGGTGTGGACAAAGTGTGGACAAAGCTACGCATATACATGGCCTGATATTTTTCCTTTAGGTGCTTGTGCTGCCTTTGACAACAGGACGCCCTGTGTGGTAAACCATATCGACCATATCAAAGACTGCCACTGATTCAGTGGCTAGATGAAATTATCACAATCCCACATTTTCACATCACAACACTGCAGCTGAACTGAAATTCAGATTTGCACTTTGACTTACTTCCTTACTCTCTGACAGTCCTGGAAATTTGGATGAAAATTGCTCAAAACCTATTTGACAGAACAGGCTGTATGCGCATGCATGTGATTGTGGCTTTTCAGTCAGCAACCCAAATACCAAAATACTGATGGCTATAGTCAACATCATGTCGTGCTTTTCATTGTGAAGGCAAAAAACATTCTGACACACGGTCATATAGACACTCAGATAAAGCAAATAGCGGGATCAAACAAGGCACAAAATGTATTGCTGCTTGGTTGATTTCTTAGTAGATCAGGGCTGCTTGCTTCTTCAGCACTGGGTTTACTGACTTTGGCTTTTTAAAAAAGAAAGCTGTGGTCAATTTCCTACCTCTTAATGGAGGATGCCAGTGTATTGACAGGGTTCCATGCCACACACTCCAACTGAGAGGTCATTTGATATAAATTGTCACCACTGTGGAGGAAAGACAAAACGTACAAGAAAAGCTCATGAGCTGCTTTTTATCAGGAGGCTAAAGGTGTTTGCCTTTATCTCTTTTGAAAAACGTATAAATTATTGTATAAAAATTCTGCATTTTTGCATACCCAGCCTATTTTTTATTGCACACAACAGACTGCATGATCATCACTCAGACTGGTCACAAACACACTTCCATTCTTTTCCAAACTGTGGATTTAAAGCCCTCAGTCCCTCTTTTATAGCACCTGGAGGTTCAGAGCAGGCTGAAAAGAGTGGTGCCTGGTACCTATCTCATTAGAGAGCTATTATTTTGCATTGCAGCATGCGGGCATGCAGCCAGGAAATGCTGAAGGTATTTCTGCTGAAAAAGACAAAGATTTATTGTAATGATTTAAAGCACCTTTTGAAAAGGAATGGGTCTACTTATAGTCTTAGTTGCTCACGGATAAAAACCTGCCTCTATACCACTGACAAGCTTCTTATCATAGTTTTTTGTTTCATTTCACTGTCCTGAATACACAGTTTGCCTCAGATTTTTTTCGCTAGAGAAACTCAGTTGCTTTTACAGAGCAGAAATACAAATAACTTTCATTCCTTTTCAATTGATCACAGTTTGTCCACAGGTTCTTATTGGGGTCAAAATCTGGGAAGTTTCTCGATCACAGAACCAGCATTTTAATGTTATGTGAGCCACTTTTGTTATCATCTTTGCCCTGTGAAACAATCAGATCATGCTAGACAATCCAAAGATCATAAACAATTTGTGCCTGAAAAGTTTAACTTTGAGGAGGTTTCAATCCCACTCTTTCTTCATGACAGAGTTCTTGGACAGAACTTAGAGGATCAAGAAACTCCATTGTTTGCACCAAATAGGACTCATGATGTCACATTTTTTCTCCTCTAGAAATGTAGTTCCAAGTTTTCAAGTGTAGATCCCGCTGCCACTGTTGTGCAAGCTCTAGACTGGTGGTATAGGCCCAATCTGTGAGTTCTCCCTTGTTAGGAGGAGATAGTCCTTAAGCTTGCTGGACTCTCTTAACCTCTCATGGTGAAGTTCTTGATGTCTTAGCAGCAGTTTGCTACATCTGAGGCCATTTTCCTGCAAAACAAAGATGGCTGCACACCTTCCTTTGGCGGTAACCCAGAAGACAACACTTTTTGTTTTTTCCTCCTTCTTCTTTATAATAAATGTGTCTGATAATTAAAATGATACAGTGATTTCAGGTAGACTCTTATGCAGCTTCCCACAAGCTTGTGACTTAACTATAATGATATGAACTTAAAAAATGAAATAAATCTCCTCGAGTCCTCTGTTCACTTGGCTCGATCATTTTAGAAGGATTGTCAGCTTTCAACACCAAAAACCACAAAGTTTGCACAAACACCACATTTTTTGTTACAGTAAAAACTTTTTGGTCATTTTACAATAAATTATTGTTTATTATTTAATAGAACATGCTGCTCAGTTTAAGGCTTCTCATTCTGTTCTGTACTTTGATAGAAGCCAGGGAGCCTATCTTTTTTTTTCTCTCTCTCTCTCTCTCTGCTTGGATTAATAAGCCCTCTGCATGTTTTCACTTCATGTTGTTCCAAGCTGATGGCCCAGAGAGTAAATACAGGCCTGATGGTACCAGGCTGCAAGATTAGACGACTGACTTAACTCACATGAGCCTTCCCAGTCATGTCTGTATATGTGTGTGTGTGTTCTGTGTAGATATCGGTTATGTTTATGACAAAAACGAACCTCAGACTAGGAGTCAGGACAGTCTTTTTCCCTTAAAACACACTCTGAAGCCTCAATATCCATCCCTGCAGTGGGATTGTTTTCCCTTCTTCCAGTTACAGAAAACATCAGATCAGTGGCATGTGAAGAATTTCTCATTTAAAGACAAAACAACAAACAGTTTGGGGAACGTGTGATGAGGAGATGTACCTCCTAAATCTGTAGTGGTCATTAATTTCAGAGGTTGTTTACCACAAACCCATTTTTTATTGCATCTTTGACTTGGATAGACTGAAAGTTCCAAAATATGCCTGTAGTAAATACAGCGAAAAGTTACCATAGTGGAACAATTAGCAAACTAAAATCATTGGTCTTCTATTTCCCAACTGTCCATACAGACAGTAGATATGCATATTTTACAAAAACTATTGGATGTGTTTTAAAAATAAGTGGAAAGATGTAAAGTTTTGATTAAGCTTAGGTTAGGAAAAAAAACTATCAATGGATAGAATGTAATTCTAATGGAAAAAACAATTTTTATATTAAAATTTTTTTACTGCAGCTTTCAAATAAAGGCAAAATGTTATTTTATTAATGTATTTTTTCAATTTCTTAGATATTTATATGTTTTTACTTCTTACTGTATGTTTCATTTTTATGTATATTATGCTTTAATTTGACTGTTATTCTTTAAATATTTTTCTTCTCTTTAACAGGTTGTTTGATTGAACTTCTCTGCTTCCTTGTGTGAATCATGCTAATAAATGTGTCTGTTCTTTAAAAATCTCACAAAACTGAAGTAGTGCTGATCGATATACTAATATGTAAACTTTTTATATAATTCATCCAACCATCGTCAAAGCCCACTTATATTTGAAGGGTCAGGGTTTGAGAGGCAGGGTGCACAATGGAAAGATCATTGCATATGATATGCCTGTAATATTTTTATATAAGTCAATCAATGAGAAGTTTAGTTAGCTGCAAATGTAGTATTTGAAAGCTTAGAATGGCTTTTTTAAAATCTTATTACAAACAAAAATCTATATATATTTTATCAGGATTTTATGTGATAGATCAAAAAAGTTGTGCATAATTATAAGGAGGAAGGAAAATCTGGATGTCAAATTATTAAAGAAACAAAATGAATCAATACTTTGTAGAACGGCATTCCATTACATTTGCAAGTCATTTGGTGTTAAAGAGGCTATATGCAACTTTTTCCCCAAAATAAACGTAACAATAGCCTTTTTATTTAACCATTTATGACTCAAACATCTTCTGATGAGTATACTGACACCTTGTCAGCTCACAGTGGGTGCACCTATAAGCCTGTATCCAATCTTTTCTATTTTCTGTCGGGTCCGATTTTTCCCGCGCTGTCTGCGGATGTGACGTCAAGCGCGCTCATGTTAAATGTTTCAGATCACTCTGCCACTACTGGTAGTCAGCACTCGCAAGCAGTTATATGGATTGTGCGAATGCACAGAAGAGACCAAGGACAACTTTGACACCAACAGTAACTCCACATAAGACTAAGAAAGTTAAACCTCTGATAAGTGCCCGAAAAAGATGGAAGATTGAGAGCGACCGGCGTACGAGCCCGCGCTGCGAGAGCGAGCAGAAAGGAAGAGCAGTTCCGTTTTTGGCCACATGGGGTCAGTCGTGAGTTTACATTTCAGAAAATTTAACGTCAACCAAACACTGTGAAAATAGAGACTAGAATTTTTGTTTATTCTAATTTGCAAAACAGTCTATGCTCAAGAAGGTTAAAAACTGAGCATCTATAAACAAATGTTTAATACTTGACAGATTCCAAATGTAATTTTAGTTTGGACTTTGACTTAGCCATTTCTTTAGTTTCAATCTCGAACAATGTTCTTAAAGGTCTCGTTCAATGACAAACTGTGTAATACTTGTTCTTTATGAAACACAATCAGTCCCTCTGAGTTGCATATGCATGCTTTTCTGCAACCTCCATCACCTGCATTAGGCGCAGAAAGGAAATAGAGGAGAAAGTCTCTTCTACGTCACAGAGAAAATTATTTGTGACCTTGTCAAGCTTGGCTTGTGACTGCCCTCGGGAAGGCTGTATTGATTTTGAAGTGAGCAGAGAGCAGAGTGTGTCTCTGCTAGTAGTAGCTAACCATTAGCAGCTCCAAAACATGGCAGGACACATTTGGGCTTGTCTTATTTGTTGGGATTACACATCAGCGTGGCATTTCTTTCCCCAAAAAAGAACAGCTGTGGAAAAAATAGTTGGACTTTATCTTTGGAACACCACCAGCGAAGTAAGTTAAGTTAGTTATTTGTTCACAGCGAGCGTAAGAGTGTTAGCCAATCAGAGGCGAGACGTTTGCACATCATGAATAATAATGAGTAAGAGTAGTGATCCTGAAGTTCACCCCCACCCACTCTGCCGACAAACTGCGAACTCCTGAAACAGGAATGCCAGAGCATTTTTTCTACAGGCTCACAGGGCATTGATTCATTCTAGAGCCCAAAGCAAATTTATTGAAAAAACGAGTGAATGAGACCTTTAACAAACCTCTGAGGCCTTCACAGAACAGCTGCATTTACACTGAGCATAAATTACATGCAGGTGGAAAGTTTGTTCCTCTGGATTTTTTTCAAGGGTTTTACATTAAAAATGACTAAACACATTAGCTTTCAACACTTGCAGATTTGTAACTTTTGCGTGATTTTGAGTTGCTCTATCACATAAAATCCCAATATAATCCATTGAAACATGTCAGTTATTTAACCCCTTCGGTATTTTGTACTTTTGCAGTTTTGGTCATGGATGAAAAGTCACTGTCACTGGACATTTTTGTATCGATCATACCTCAATATGTACCACCTTATAGTTGTAACAAACCCATTTTAAGGAATGATGATTTAAATTACTTTCTGTGTTATTTTTGACGGTCTACTGAAAGAAGGCCCAACTAGTAAACAAGGATTAGCACTACAATCAATGGAAATGGGGTGAAACATAAAGTTTTCAGGAAGAGACAATTAAAGTCCACATGAGATTTGATTATCTTTAAAACTCTTCACCTTTACAAAATTAGTAAAAGTACATAGCAACCAGGAGAGACGGGAATAATATGCAATGGCTAAGAACATATGTACTAAATGGTTTGTTTATGGGTAGGAAATATAGAAAGGCTGGGAAGATATGGCAACATGTTGGTACCAACATATGAATTGGTGAAGAGGTCAATTGCTGTACAGCTGTATAATGCCTATAAGCCTCACTTTTAAAAAGTTTAAAACTGGGTTATTCAGAGTTTCTTCACATTTTTATTTTTCAATTGACCAAATATTTCATCTCATAATAGTTTTTTGAAGGAAGGTGTAAAAAAATAATAAATCTGGTCTTGTTCAAACTGTTGCCATTATCAGTCATAACAAGAAAACAAAACAAAAAAGTTGATTGTGGAAAAACCAGAAGTTTGAGTGTCGGAGAAACAAATCTTTTGAATTTGTGAACCCAACATATTGTGTCCTCAAAAGTGCAAGATATTCACATTTTGACAGAAAAGACCAAGTTTTCAAAAAGCCAACCAACAAAGAGCACATAGCTCAAAGCTGATGCACAATTTAACAAGATGAAAATTGATAGCTGTGGTTTCTCTCAGCAAACTGAATTAGGATTAAAATATTTCCAAAGCGTAGAATCCAGGCTTTTGGAAGATGTCTTTTCAGGATTATATATTGCCTCAAAACTGCCTGATGTCAGTGTGGACTTTTCTTTTACAGTCACCAATCACAGTGAGTCACACTGTAGTAATATTGGCATCAACCTAAATTTATACACTTTATCAAAAACATCAAAGCTCATCTGAGAAATTATCAAACCACCAAAGGAACACTTTTAGATATTCGTCAATATCTTCAAAGCAGTGGAGATACAAAAGAGAATATCCCCAAACAGCCCCAGTTGTAAATAGAATTAGTGAAATCACACGCTTCATGTATTTCTATACATAGATGATCATTTCTTTTTCTAATTTGCCTCTACAGGAAATAGTTTTCACTTATTGTGTGGATGAGATTTAGCACAAAATGAAATAAAAAAAGAAAACAAAGGAAGCAGCAAAAAATTAAAAAGGAAGCCCCAGTGGATGTCAGACCTGTCCAGAAGGTGAACATCCTGTTCAAAACTATATCCTGCTACCTGTCACTGAATTACTGCTGTTTGACCGAAACAATCAACAATGGATTTAGAGCCATTTCCAGCTTTAGTTGTTGCTCCTTGTTCATTCTAAAAATATATTTTGGAGAGGTAGAAGGCAAATGTAGAAGGCAAATGTTTGTGTGTTACCTGTTGTAGGGGTTCCTCAGCAACAGAGCCTGGCTGCTCGCGCAGCTGTCCGAAGGTGTGTGACAGCCATAAACGGGAGGAGGTACGGGATACTGCTGTTCACCTGGGATACACACACACAAACACACGGACAGAAAATCACAACCTAGATTACAACACACATTCAGAGTCGTAGTGGGACAAATCTCATTCTAAACTCCACACATTTACGGATTTTTTACCAACTCATTACTTTTTCAACCATACGAAGCAGTGGTGTCATTAAGTCACGCTGTTGGTTTCCTTGTTATGGACCCATGTGTGTCTTTAATAAAAGTGAACCAACTACCGTAATTGTCAGACTATAAGCTGCTACTTATTTTTTGGACCCTGGGTCCTACACAACGATGAGGCTAAATTATAGATTTTTACTGGCTAACGGCCTCCTGGGAGCACTATAGCAGGAAACGCAAAAGTGAGACAGACATGTGGGGAACGATTATACCCAGAAGATTTTGATTTTGAACTGTTATTTTGCACATCATGCACACACCCCCATCATGAAAAACACACAAAGGAAGGTAAATGACGCAGCTTTTAAGTTAAAGGCAATCGAGCTGGGCGTCAAAGAAGAAAACAGAGCTACTACACGTAAGCTTGACTAAAATGAATAAATGGTGAGACGCTTGCAAGAGGAAGAGGAAGATGAAGAAAGATAAGATCTGGTAGGCTAAAGTATGTTTTATTCTCTAACCAGGCATGTTCGTGTTGTGTTGGTGTTTGTTGATGCTGTGTTGGTGCCGTACTATAGAGTTTCAGTTTTCAGACAATAAAAAAAATCACGTCTTATATAAAAAAAAAGAAAAAGAAAAATCATCTGTGTACTGTCTTTCTGTGTAAATATCTCAAGTTATAACATAAAAACCTGCGGCTTATATTCAAGTGCGGCCTATATGTGTACAAAATTTAGCTGGTGCAGTTCAAATTCTGTGCTCTACTGTGTCAGGAGGAGACACGTTGCTTTCGCTGCGACAATAGCTGCGTTTACATGGACACAAGCAATCGGATTAATAGCCTGGAAAAAAATATGCTTCATGTAAAATTCGGAATACTCTGATCCGATCACACTTATTTGGATCCCGATTTCATTCGGATTGAGACGACTGGGTTATGCCGATTGTGAATCCGATCGCTGTTCATGTAAACACTTATTCCGAATGTTGGTCATTACTGTGCATGTCTGTTATGACATGGGTAGACGTACATTACCTCTGTGTAAAACAATAAAGAGATTCGGATTAGTGTGCTACTTCTTCTTCTACGGCCGTTTCTGGTATTTTAGTTCTGCGCATGTGAAAATTATTTATTCAGATTGAACATGTGACGGATGTAAACACTTGTTATAATCAGATTCATTTTTTCAGGGCCCATGTACACAGTCAAATTCTTATCTGAACTATGATCCGATTAAAGAAATTTTCCACATGTAAACGCAGCCAATGTCGTCTCCTTTTATTTTTCACAAAAGTTCTATGCCCTATGTATAGTTTATATGTGCCTCTGAATTACTAAGTAATGATTTAGTAAAAAACCAGAAAGTAGGTTAAAGCCTCCCTCATTTGTGTTTTTATAGTTTATCTTGAGGGGTGCATTGATCTTTAAGTTAGAAGTGCTGATGTTCAATCATGGTTGAATATTAAATTTAAAGCACAAAGAGAACCAACATTTGTTTGTTTTGTAGACTAGACAAATTATCCAATTTAGATAACATCATAGTTTTAAAACGTTATGTACAACATGTCTTACTACTTTATTCTATCATTATTCCCTAGGCACGGTCATAGGTGTCATGTTTGCTTCCGCTGACATGTATCAAAGGGGTTCAACTGGATTGGGAGATATCGACCTTTACTGTTATCTGCTTGGAATTACCCAGAAGACATAAAAGAAAGCTTGAATCTCTCTCCAAGCTAATTACCTTGAGTGTTCACAGTATTTAAAGGTAATGTAATGCAATCAACACATTTAAAATCTTGATTCTACTAATATTTAGTCAAAGGCATAAAGGATAAAAAAATTAAAGAACTCAACTCAAGGCTTAAAGTTTCTCAATAGTCTGATGTGACATACACTATTATTTTGTCTTAGAAATAACATATATGTCTGCTAGCAACTGTCACATGGCTCTATTTACGAAGCTATCATTTATTTACAAATGTCTAAATAAAATTTGCCAATGGTTTGGATAGACACTCATAAAATAAAATAAAATAAAATAAACATGGCTCTACACTGTGACTGAATCTTAATGGAAGCTTCTGAATTAGCACAAGAGAGCTATTTTAGTGTTTTTATCCTAGCCTCCATTTGGTCATTTGTAGCTATAAATCTATATTTGGACTTGTCAAAAATCTGCACTGGACCTCCTGCGCTGAGCAGAGATGATTTTAAACACTTTGAGATTCATAAATCCTTCATTCTATTAGTAAAATCATACAAAAGCAGCCATTTCTGTGCCACTTTTTTTTAGCACTGAGACCACTTAAGATTGAGACGATTGTAATGTAGAAGATGGTAATATAAACTTAGCCCCCTAATATAGGAGGAAAGGCTCACCCTGGGTGCAATTTACAAGAACCACCGCTTCCTCTTTCATACATCACATATATTTTTATGATGTTCTAACATATTCTTACATATATTTGTTTTCATTTTCAGGTTTACTTTCAGGTTGGACGTTTCTTTATGAAAATTGTTATTTATTTTTTGTTAATAGAAATAGAAAAAAAACAAACCTCCCCAAAAATAGACGTAACAGACATGGTGCTTCAGAAATTCAAAGTCTGGTTTTGCTTTTGGAAACTTGTTCATCAGACCTTGCGAAAAATGAATGTCATAGAAAAATGGTGGATCTAGGATGAAATGCTTTCTTGTTGGTTTTCTTCTGCAGTAACTTAGCGAAGGTTCCTTAAGTGTTTCTCTGTTCTTATTATCCTGGTTTTCCGGGAAACACATTAATAAAGAGAACTTATAAGAAATTACAGCTTTGACTCCACCAGAAACTCACACGGAATTACAGAGATTGTGGGTGGATGAAAGAATAGATGAGAGAAGGAGACGAGAGAGTTTTTGTCAGGATGTGGCTGATTTATACCTCCGACAAGCAAGGTCAAAGCAGAGTCGTCAGAAAGACAAGACACTCCCTGGGCGAAGGCCGACAGGTTACCAAATACACGGTCCTGCACTCACACGGGGGCTCAATATGCACAAACAATATCTTATCTATAATTAAAACAGACTGTGATTTTTTTGTTGTTTAAAGAAAGGGATCAAATAGGTGTCAGCTCAGGGTGAAGTTGTGTTTCACATGTAGATCTACATTAATTTTATAACCTTGTGACATTCATAGTAAAATCTCATTTAACAACACAACAAATGTTTTTATGAGCTGCAATAAAAAAAAAACGCCTGAATTGTTTAGGATTTACACAACTCATTTAGATCCAAATGGAAATTTTATTAGAGTCCAAAACATAACATTTACTCTAATTTTCATCTATCAAATGTATCATTATTCAACACAAAATGTAATATTCACTAGTGGCTCACTAATCACACATTCACTTTGTGAAATAATCAAGTGTGGGGAAATTTACCCAAAGATGGGGAAATATTGCTCGAGTCATGAGTCGGTAAAAGTTTAAAAAACAAACCACCAAGGATGGTTCATTTTAAAGAAACTTTCTATCGATAAGAATTATTTAACCCCATACAGTGGAAATGACTAAAGTCTGAGTATAGAAAAATTTTATTTTGGTATTTGTTATGGCAATAAAATGATTTGTTTTAATAGAAATAGCCTTATAAATACTGGAATAATAATTAATACAAATGTTGTTATTTATATAATAATAATATGTTGGTGGATGCTTTTAGATTCATAATGTCTAAAGTCTGAAAAAATAAAGTTAAACACAGCATATATATTGTGCACTGTAAAAAACTAAATATTGTTTCTTGGTTTTGTTAAAATATAATACATTTAAAATTGTGAAATATGCTAAATAAAATTTGTATTGTAAACAAACAAATGCTAATGTATGGCAGGACTTTTGTTACTTCTAACTGCAAAAGTTTACCTCACATGGTAGTAGCTGTATTTCTTCATATTTCTTTATGCGAGTAGATGCTTGAAAGATATTTCAGATGTGTAATGAATTTACTTTATTATTGACATGTTATGTAATTACAAAAAGCCTCAAATTAAAGCCAATTAACCCTCCATACAACTCAGTATCTGAAAGAATTAAACCATGTGAAATGAGTCTTTGAATAGACATGAGAAAAATCTCATCTTGCAGATGAAGGCCTTGGTGTTTTCCAGAGACTGAAACAGTGTAACCCTTATGTAATCAGATATGCACATACCCATTGTGTTCGGCTGGGTTAGAGCGTCTTCGTGCTTGAAGGAGTGGCCGGAGAACTGCGAGCTGTGGTGCGTAGGAGTGTGCCCGTAATTACCGGCCCCATCGAACGCCACTGCACTGTAACCTACAGCAAAGAAGCAGTGAACACACACATTAACACACAATTTTCTCATCACTGTAACCAGTGGAAAAGCTTACAGTGTGTTTTTGGACATACTTCATATGGCAAAAACAATCTATCTCAACTTCTGCAAGTAATGATTTTATGCAACTTTGCGAAGAAATTTTTTTTTTTATAACATCAGATTATATTTAACTTTCATGTAACTTTGTGCATTTATGAAGTTTATTTTTATATACAAAAATAAGCTTAATGCATCTATATAAACTGGTTCCTGGCGTTAAGAAGATCTGCCTGACACCCCGGACCAGCCCTGACTCATGACTCCGGCTGACCCCTAAAGGTCACTGCCAGCTCCCATGAATCACTCCCTTGCACCGACACACAGATACAAACACACTATCTCTCACATGCATGCTTCAGTAATTAAAATGCAGCATTTTCACAGACTTTCACTCTCTGAGTCAGTGGGTGACCAGAGGAAGGGAAGAAAAAAAAATCCTCATTAAACGTTTCCATTTATCTTCCACTCACCCCAGACTTTTCTGCCTGTGTGTGAATGTGTGAGTGATGTGTGTGCATGTATTCTGATACTTTTTGTTGCCTCCTTGATGTGCAGCACTGAGGTGACAAGCAATGAGGTCAGTTTGTATTCAACTGGAAAACCTAAAGTCTGGAAAACCCCATGGAATGCCCCTCAAAATCAGTAGGAAATTAGACCTTACATTATGATTTCAAACCTTATACACATGCTTTGCAATAATTTTTATCTTGTTTGTTTTTAGATTTAGACAGTTTTAAGGTCCATGTTGAACAATAAACATCAGTAGAAATGTTAGAAATGCTGAACTTTTTGTGCAGAATTCCCAAATTTTAGCTCAGAAGACGAAACATTCCTGAACAACATTTAAAGATATAAAATAGATGCGGATGTGATGGATTCCCGGTGTGACCCTTCAACGATATGAGCTCTACTGTGTGACCCGGGTCCTGCTGTTGGTTGGTTTGTTTGCATATGCTCAACCAGCCACAGCAGGGTGCAGATAAAACAGGTTAGGGGGTCGGCCAGGCTCTTTGATAATAATGTTATTCCTGAATTATCTGCTAGGAAAGCATGTTATTACTAATTAATCTGCTGCCTAATCACTAACAGATTAATTATGCTGGCTTTACCTGGAGAGGAGCAGGGATTAGGGGACAACAGCTGGAGAAATAAGTTCTTTGATGCAATAAGATTAACCTAACCACTCTCTGCAAATGTGCATGATTTAACAGTGGGTCAATGTTAACTAACTGAAAATATGTGCATGTTTGTATTGTCCATCTAGAAGAATGTTGTTTGATGAGGTATTTCCTTAAAAGTGATTCATTTTGTGACTCATTTCTAAATCTCCCTGTTAAAGCTGCAGCTGCTGGTGACACATACCCTGTAGAGATGTGAGATGTGCCAGACTCTAATAGTCGAGGTGATGAATTAGGAATCACTCAGGCGAGCGTCAAAACACAAAAGAGTCTCTCCTTTCAATGAGAAATTAGATAAACTAATCCTGGTTTTCTTTTTCTTTTTAGTCTTCATTTAACAACTGGCGCACAATTTTTAGATTTGTAAATTAAAGTTAATTAGGCATAAAAATTATATAAAGGTTTGGACTTGCCTTTAAACATTTTCCATTAATGCATAGGTCAAGAAATCAGAAGTGCAGCATGGGAAATGTTGCTATTTATTGACTCTTTTGTCCGGTTTTATTTTTCTAATGTGGAATTCCTCCCGTGAGCTTACTCAAACAAGCAGAAATATGGAGATGATCAATCCATCTCACCTTTTGATGACATTAAGTCAAGCTTTATGCAGGAGATGATAAATTAAAGTACTAATTTAACACTGAACTACATGTATACCATGCATCCTCAAGTGTAAATGGAGTTGTAACCTTTTTCAATAAAACTTTTATGTATACATTTAAGCTATAAAGTCTAGAAAATAAGTTTTTTTTCTAGCAAATATCTGGAAAAAAATTACAAGCTGGATCAGAATATTGCACATATGGATAGATGTAATAATGTTAAGGTTTTAAAATCGGCCTGAAGTTTAAGGAACAAATCTAATTCCCTTATTCATTTAATGAAAAAAATGCTTATATTATTGTTAGCTAATTAAATTATTTTTAATTCATGGATTATTGAAAGAATGTATTATTTTGCCTTTTTTATTAATGTAATCACAATAAATTGTATTCTATTCTAAAAGCTTGGGACTGTAATTTTAAAATGTTAATTCGTATGTTTGGAAAAGGGATTTGTGAGCAGCTTGAGATTAAATAAAAAGCTCTTCAAAAAGAAACAAGTTGTGTGTGTCCCCCAATAAAATGGTGAACTCGAAATTAAAAGGACAGTATTTAGGATTTGTCAAATAAAACTTGATCAAATAAATGTAAAAAAATATATACTAAGCAATTTCAGCAGCCATTAACTCCAAGAACCTTGTTTCAACTTCTATAATAAAATTTTCTCCTGGGAAAATCAAGGATGAAATCGGGATGTGTCTAAAATGTCACAATGTGGTTAGACAATTCTACTTACATTTTATTTTATTTTTATTTTTTTACAACTGATCCTACTTACTTTTACCTTAAAAATTTTTAAGTGAAGACTAATGAGGACCTGATCAAGATTTACCAAATGAAGCCAGGTGAAACTAATAAAAAAAAAAAATGGGCTAAAATCTTTACTACTGCAAACTGCAAGACAGACAACTCTTATTAGGGAAAAACATTAACGGCAACAAATAGTTCCTCAGTAAATGATGCTTTTTGTTTCTCGGTGTTTCCATGGAAATACTTTTTCTTGATTTTCTCCACACTGTATTGGTTTTGTTTATTTTTGTTTTTGGTGGGATTTTTAGACAATCTTTACTTTGAAGAACTGAGCTTAGATGTACTAAAGGCAACACATTAGCTTATTCAAATTACTTCATATAATTTAGGTGACAGCTTTTATAAGAGAAATGCTAAGAATAAATCGATATGAGTCTGTATGTGTTCCCCTTCTTTGAACTGCTCTAACTTTTCTCTAAATGTATTATTGTAAATCTCCCACTTATGGTAGTCATATACACACTGAGCCTTCATCAAGGGATTTTATGAATTTAGACAATAAAAAATGAATCTAAAGTAGGAGATGATGTGTAACCCTCAGCCCTACATTACCTGTCTGGTTGCGGGCCACTGGCTGGGTGTCCATGCAGCTGCTCAGGTAGGGCGGGTTGCTGAACATCCTGCTGGGGGGCTGGTGGTGGTGGGGGGCTGCCACAGGCGTAGGTTGGCTGGGTGCTGCCGTAGCAGAAGGAGGGGGGGGCCCAAACGCTGTCCCATACCTGCAGGCCCCGGTGCCCGTGAACTGACCCGAGAAATGCACAGTGAAAGCACTGAGGCCACAGTGGGGGTCTGTGTCGTGGTGGTGGGGGTCTCCTGTGGCACCCCAGCTGGGCTCCTGTTTGATAAAGGAGTGAGGCCCCAGAGAGGAGTGGGGAGCAGCCAGGGAGGGGTAGGGGGAGGCAGCGGTGTGGAAGTCCAGGACGGGAGCCCACTGAGGGGCCGTGCTGACTGGCAGCGCTGTGCAGCCTGGACTGGGACCCGGTGGGACCGAGGGTAGCAGGGAGTTCAGGTCACGCACGTCTGAACTCATTGTGGCCCAGGGGCGAAAGCTTAAAAAACTGGAGGCAATTTTTAAATCAGTCCTATCTCCGTTCACACGACACCTTCTGAATCCTTCTGAGACTTAAAACCTTCTCTCCTAGCTGTGAGTCCTCAACACAGCAACTCTGGAAGCTCATCAAGTCCAACTAAAGTTCATGGCAGCTTCCCCCAACAGGAGATACAGCAATCAGTTCAGATCTTCAGTTTCCATCCAGAGCTATTAGTTTAACGGCTCTGAGGGTCCATCCGAGAAGGAGAAGGGTCTCGGCTCAGAGGTTTCTCTGTGAATGAAGGAAGAGGAGTGGAGGAGTGAGGAGGAGTAGACCTCTTTTCCCTCCACTGTTCGCCTGAGGATCTGTGTGTGAGGAGGGTGGAGGAGGTGGAGTCAGGAGGTGATGTGGGACAGAAACCTCGGGCTTCATTCATCTACTGTCTATTTACACACACCTTCACACATATATATATATAGACAGAAAATAAAGAAAAAATTAAAAGAAAAAATAGAGCAGATATTTTGATCACTTTCATATGATAAATTATTTTTAAAAGAAATATGAAATAAGCTGCTAGTCTTGATGCATTCAAAACTATTAAGCTGCACATTTTTAAATACATTTTCAAAACACAATTTGGCCAATAAGCATGCATCCATCATCTATTATACTATTATTTGTAATCAGCAACAAATCAATAAAAATGATACAATTACATACTCTTAGAGAAAATCATAATTTCAAAGGTTTCATTACAGAGATTTGCAGACAGTCTGAGGCCCCAAATTTAGTTTAATTAATTTATTAAACAGAATTCCCAATCAAAATAAAGGCAAATTTCACCTAAAGATATAACTAAATTTGTTCCTCAATGATTTCCCGGCCCAAAAAAGGAGGGTGTAACAGTTTAATTAACCCGCTGGCAGATTAATCTCGGGCTCTGCGTGAGCGCCCTGCCTCATAATAAATCTCCCGCTCTTACTATCAGGCCTCTAATACACTCTGGGTGTTCATTGTAGTTCATATACACTTTCAAATGTATATTTAATAGAAAAACTGGTGGCTGTAAATGTATGAAGTTAAAAAAGAAATATTAGAAATTGATTACTGAAATAAATAATATAACAACAAAAATATTTTTTAAATGATTGAAAAATAAATGTTTTAATCAAACTTTTTTAATAGTAGTTCAACAATTTGTTTACAAAACAGTTTTAAGGTCAAGAAAATTACCTAGGCTAATTGCTTTTAATAAAAGCGATATTATGCAACATTATCAATATGTCATATATTTTCCTGTAGATATTCGCTGAAACGTTTCGCCTTTCTCTCCATATCCATGTGACATTATATTCAGAAACTCACTGTTATAAAGTCCGACTGTGTTGCGAGGTTCTGGATCGGGTCGGGGCGCATGGAGGGAGGATAACGGTTTCCTTCATGCAAATATCATCCCGCAGTTTTCTCTGAGTAAAAACATCTGCGCGCACACCGACTGCTTCTTTAGTATTTATATCAAACAAAATAAGCCGCAGGTTCCGATAAACGCAAACGGACGCCTTACCGAGAAAAAAAAGTCCTTAACAGCCAAATTGTAATTAGCTCAACCTTTTTTTCTCTAAATTTGCTCCTCATAAAATGGATGAAGATGCCCCAACTAGGCCCTACTGAAAGTGAAGAGAATAAAAGCGCCCGGGAGCACATAGCGTTTTGTGACCTGCAGCGATAATTTAGGGTGACCTGAGGGAGGAAGAGGAGGGAGAGGAGGGAAATAAGAGAGATGAAGCGTCCTCACTCTGCACCGGAAACATTCCTTGCGAACTCTCTATTTTTACGTCCCAGTAGGAGTCTTTAATTGCTGTTTTTGTTTTTCGTGCCTCTGAAAAATAACGCGGGCTGATTCATGCTGCAGATTTTATTTTGGGGTATGTCTGCACTTGGACATCTGATAATTCAGAAAAATCTCTCTCTTTAAGTGCATATCAAAATATTTAAATTAAGTATGTAGTAAACATAGAATTTCATCACTCCTTTAGATTTGTTACATTCTCAGTGTATTTTCTTGGAATTTTTTGTGGCAGACCAAAATAAAGTGCCACATAATTATGACAGAGAAGGAAACACAATGCACCATTCTCAGAATTTTGTTTTTTTTTTAAATCTGAAAAGAGTGTTGTGAGTTTGTCTTCAGCTTCCTTGAGTCAGAATCACATTTGCTGCACCTGCAATTCATTTGTGGTATGTCTCTGCCAGCATTGGACGACTGCAAACTTAAATATTTCCCCCTTTCCCTTTGCAAAACCCTTTAACCAAAGCCAGATTGGATAAGAAGTGTAAGAGAAAATTGATATTTATTTCTTACCACAGATTTTAGGTCAGGACTTTGACTGGGCCTTCTAATACATTAGTATGTTTAGATCCGAATCATTTTGTATCTGGCTGTAACATCCTGCTGCAGGTGAACGTCTGCCTGAGATTTGACTAGTTGACAGTCTTTAACAGGCTTTCTTCCAGGATTATCCTGTATTTAGCTCCATCTATCAACATTGACTAGCTTCTGGACAAGTATCTCTACAGGATGATGCTGCCATCACCATGTTTAATGGTGGGGATGATGAGTTTGAGGTTATGTCCATACAGCAAATAAGTTTTACTTTCAGATCTGATCAGAATCTCTTCTTCTGCCTGTTATGTGTCCTATATGGCTGTGGCAAACTTCAAACAGGACATATTATGGTTTTCCTCCAATAGAGGCTTTCTTCTTCCCACTCTTCCATTAAGGCCAGCTGCGTGGAGTGCAAAATAGTGTAGAATACTTGTCCTGTTGACAGCTTCTTCCACAAGAGCTATACAGCTCCTCCAGAGTTACTATGAGCCTCTTGGATGCCTCTCTGATGAATGCTCTCCTTGCCTGGTTTGTCAATTTAGGTTAATCTTCATGTCTTGGTATGTTTGCAGTTGAACCATCCTCTTTCAGTTTTCAGATGATGGAGTAAATAAAGCTCTGTAAAATGGTCAAAGGTTGGGATATTATTTAATAAGCGAACTCTGCTTTAAACTTATCCACAACTTTCTCTCTGAGCTGTACTGTGTAACTTGGTCTTCATGTTCTCAAACAAACCTCTGAGCCCTTCATTCTGAGATTAAACCAACACTCTCCTTTACAAATTTGATGATTTCTGGCAAATGATTACACTCCATTCTATTAAGGATCATCAGAGTACAGGGGGCAGAATATAAATCCATTGCCCACTTTTTTCTTAGATTTGTATTTGTCAAAGATTATTTGAAAGCCCCATTAGAACCATGCACTACTTTGTGTTGGTGTATTCAATTCAATTCCCTTTATTTATATAGCACCAATTCACAACAGATCCGATCTTTATAAGAAAAGTCATCTCAAATCAATCATACATACAATCCAATCAGTTTAAAAGTTGGTGTTGGTCGTGGTCCGGGCTGAGATTGACATGTTGACAGCAGCGCTGCTGCAGTGCCACAGACACAGACAGCGAGAAAGATGGAGAGCAACGTGACCTTCTTTGTCTCACAGTGATCTTTCTGGGGTGGAGAATTTCTCTCCACCTCTGCCAACAGAGTAAAGAGAAGAAAGGGATGGAGGTTCTGTGGAGGAGGTGCGGGTGGAGACTCTGCTTGTTCTATACTCCACACCCCCAGCCAGTCAGCCATCACAGTGGAGAACATGGCAATGCCCGATTTAAATTCAAGGGCAGCATAGAGTTTTAACCTGAAGAAGGCACCACACTGATGATTTTAGGCAGAAAATTTATATTTTTACAAAGATCACACTAGTATACAAAAATAATTACACAGTCATTGACTTGCAGTTGTGCCCCCATTCTAAGCACAAAAATACAAATAAAATATATAGGCTGCATGTAGAAGTATGTGGATATAATGTGTCAAAAATACGAAGAAGTCCAAAGGGGTGTACATACTTTTGCAAACAGGGCTTCTGTAACACTGGCCTTAACTCTGCAGGCAGGAAAAGGACTCAAGCATTATTTGAGCTCCACTACTTTAAAAAAAGAGAAAGAAATACAACTCTTTTTTCATTGTACTGCTCAGAAAAACACTTTTGGCTCAGTTTTAAACAAATATTGTAAACACATTTTTGAGTTGACAGTTTCAACAACTTTTAAAATAAATTATATGCTACACACGAGTACTAGTAAAGTTATTCCAGTGTTTGAAGGATTATGAAGTTTCCAAAAGAGTCAAAAAAGACAGATCTGTTTGAATGTTCTTCAAAAAAACTAAACAAAAATAATCAACAGGTTTTTTAATTTTTCTAGCGGTTTGACCTCCACCCTTAATATCTTTTTAAGTTGTTAGCTGAAAAACTACTAAAAATAATATTTTAAGCTCAGCACAGATGATAAAAAATATGTAAATTTTTAAGGGGAATTTATGAAAATTCTGTGAAGGATTTCCCCAGTGGGCACTGGACAAATTGCAGTTCTATCAGAACATAGTGTTGACCTTTGACCTCCACCTCCTGTCTGGTAGTGGTGTGACACGACATAACGGTTACACGTTACACATACACACATGCAACGTTTAGAAACAGTCCAGTTTTGAATGTAATTTGCTTAAAAATTTGGCAGAACTGAACCTAATTTGACCAGTTGGCTTAAAGCTGAGACTTCATATTAAGTTTTCTAATGTTCAGTTTTATTTTATGGTTCTGCTGGAGGCTGTAACATCTGCAACTTTCTGTATTCTGGCTCTATCTAGCTTCTTCCTGTTGTTTGTCCTTGAGCGACTCTTCTGCTCCTGATCCGAGTCTGCAGGCACGTTTCGGGTTATCCGATGCTTCCAGTGTTGCCAGCTGTCTAGTCATCACGGCAGTAAACAAATACACACAAAAACGCTGTAAGACTTACCTTTTTAGCAAAGTTCATTGTACAGAGCTCATTTGCAACAATGGGTCAAAGATCAAACTTCTCACTTTTAAACAGAAAAAAAAGAGGCGTAAACAAGGTGAAAACACTGGATACCCACTAGTTTGAATGTTTCAGTAGCAAACAGCTGTACCTATTTAACCCTCTGCGTTATTAAGACAGCTTGTTAGTCAAACAAGCTGTTGAAATCTAATACATCTTGATTTTAGTCTAATTTCTCAGCCTGAATGGTGCACACACAAACTCTTTAAAATATCCCGATTAAAGTGGGTATTCCCCCCTTTAAAGGAAGTGTCCACTCAGCTCTCTCTTCCCATCACGCTCTTCCTCTGAAACCAATTACGGCACTGATACGTCTCAATTTGTTCAACAGTCAGGAGGAATATGGTAGAAATATGTGCCGTTAATTATTTATGTTAAATTGTTGTTTTAAATCGTGCATTTTGCATGTTTGTCTGCATGTAAAGGAGCCTTTTTCTGGGTTGAAATAAGAAGAGAGATGGTGACTTCACCATCTGGAAATCTAGTCTGGCTCTCTACGAGCAGAACTGCTGACCCACGATTCAACTCTTCAACTCTGCGAGGAGCACAGGCACAGGGAGGTTAGCGGGAGGAGAGGAGGAGGCAGGCGGGAGGAGTGTGGTGTTAAAAGTGCTTGTCATGAGGAGGAGCGCTGTGTCAGACCACTTTGTTCGGCCGTCAAGCAGAGTCGGGGAAATGAGGAGGACACGACCATACACGAGTGTGAGCTCTGACATCCAGTCTGACACAGAGTGGAGAGGCCGGACATTGCAGGTTCCCTGCAACACTGAACCAGTCTTGCTTTAAATGAGTAGCCAGTCCAAATACAAGTACATGTTTGTACCGCCCATCTAATTTCAAACTATGCCAGTCAGGAAAAGCTGACAGATTTGCCAATTTCTTCTTTTTCTTGTTTTAAGGAATTATGGGCATATTATCAGTTTTTAACAAAAAGGAAAAGAGAGGCCACGCTACTGAATGCTTTTTTTGAATCTTGGTGTATGTTAACCACTACATTGCTCTGCATGGGTATTACATCTTATTTTTGCAGACTATAAGCATGTTAGTGCATGTAGTGAGAGGACTTACAAGCAGGCAGGAGAGAAGCCTTCACATAAGGAATGGACCAGTTTAATTAATAAAAAAAGGTCTACAACAATAACTAGAAAACTGAAACGCATAAAAGGTTAATGGGAGCCAGGAACTGGAGAAAACAGCAACATACCCAAGCAAAAATGACCTAAAAGGGAATCCTTAAATACTGCGGAGTGGTTACGAGATTGTCTGACAGATGAGATAATTAACTGAATGCATAGCAGCTTTGAGGAAAGCAGGACTGGGAGGCTGTAGGAAAAATGAATAATAAACAAAATGAATAGACAAGGATCCAGGGCTGGGGTCTCTAACCCGAGTCCTCAAGAGCTTCTGCACTTAGGCAAGGCAATTTTATTTGCATAGCACACTTTAAACTACAAGGTAATTCAAGGTGCTTTACGTACATGATTAAAATAAAAATAGCAGTAGAACACAGGCCAAGCCAATAAAGTAAAAACAGCAGTAAAGCAAGAAGCATACACAAAACATATGATACATCAAAGCATTACTCAAAGGCAGCTCCAAACAGACACAATTTTAGTTGTGATTTAAAAGAACTCAGTGTTTCAGCAGCTTTGCAGTTGTCTAGAAGTTTGTTCCAGATTAGAGGAGCTTAGAAACTGAAAGCTGACCCTCCATGTTTAGTTTTGATTCACATAGATGCTACAGCCTTAGATGCATCTTTGTTCTAACACAACTGAATCAAATATATGACTCATTAGCAGGTGCTTTGCAGAACCCCATGACATCCTGAGGAGGTAATCCAGCTCTTGTTTCCGGTGTGTTGGAGCAGGGATGCATCTACAACTTGCAGGACAGTAGCTCTTAAGAAAAAAAGTTGGAGATCTTTTACTGTATCTATGCACAGTAACATGCAGGAACCAGAAAAGTGTCCAAACCACAAACAGAACAAAAGCCAACATAAGAAGGAATCAAGATACCAACAAAAAGGAAACAAAGAAACAGGAATGACAGGATGTAAATAGAGCATTTAAAAATAAATTGCTTCAATATTTAAATCATAACTGTGTCCCTCTGATTCAGCGGTACACATGTGCAGTATACATGGCTCATGTGAGAACCGTGGTGCTAAGGTGGCTGATTTTTCTCAATGCCCAAAATTTTGCCTGGCTTTCCTGGTGATCAGATTGTGTATGCTAGGCGACACTAAGATGAAACTGGAGCGTTAGTTTCTTCAAGGTTTCATGTCTTCCCATGTAACACTGAACATTGAAACAAAAGACAGATACACAATAGTGAGTCTGGATCAAAGCATTAGAGCATGAGTCTTCAAGCCACTTTCATTTCCAATTCGTAAACTAAAGATGTCTCCAGTTTGTTGCTCTGGAGCTGCATGTGGAAGTCTATAACTTTGGTCACAATTGATGTGGAAAATAGTAACTTTGAACAGCAATTTTAGCAGTTTTTCCTTGTGATGATGGGACTTTGTCAACAGAATGATGCAAACTACATAAAGTAATGCCTTAATGTGGACTTTTTAAGACATAAGAATTCAGCTATGTGGTTTATTTATTTCAAAGCTTTGAGTACTTGTAGATTATGCTTACAGTTAGCTTCGATAAGGATGCCTCCTAAACACTAAGATGCATTTGAGTCTTTGGTTGTGTGTTTTGCTGATAAATGTACTACAATCCATCATGATAAGTTCTCTGATCTCTGATAACACTTTGGCTGAGAAACAACCCAGCAGCACCAGGAGGAACAGCACGGTGTCAAGCTGAATTCAGTCTGCGATTCCTCTCTGTTCTTATTTCGTTCTTCAGGAAAAAAATAGAAAACTCGCTTCTTATCCCAGAGGAGCACTTTGGCATTTGACCAGTTGACCAATCTGCTTCTGAAGATTGATGGCCCCAGTGGCCAATGGAAAACATTCCTGCTCGACAATCAACAAATTATCTTCAAATGAAAACTGGACAAGCTTACCCCTAGTGCTTTCTCTGGAAACACAGAGATTCCTGTGACCCAGGAAAGATTTTGTTTTTCCACACGCAGCGGACTGGTGCAAAGGGGAAGCCGCTTTAAATAAAGACTTCATTGCCAAACATCCCCACTGCTTTTTTTCGTACTCATTTAAGTTGAGGAAGGAACAATAAAATTATCGAGCTTGTAACTTTTGTGAATTAATGTGCAAACAGCTGCTCTATTTCAATGTTAGAAATACTTCTGTAAGGGTATGACTGCGTGTGTTTATGTTAACCAGGTGTACACTGTAGCTTTGACTAAAATATGCACATAAAACCCTCTTTTGCCTTCCTGCAAACTAATGTGTCCGTTGTAGATCCTCCCGTCTGAACTTTCTTCTGAGTAAAGGAGGATGTCAACGTTTTGCTGCACACAGTTGTCCGACAGCCTTCCAGCTGAAATCAATATTCTGCAATGTTTCTGTCAGTTTTATTTAACTTTCATCGTGATGCCAAAAAACACCATAATTGTAACATTTAAAATAAATCAGCAGCTTCCTGAAGCAGTTTTTTTTGCCACAATATACAACAGCAATGCTTGCTAGATGACTCACGAGAACACTGACAAGCCAATAGAACAACAAAGAGAGAAGGGAGTACAACTGTATCTGGATTAAAGTTTTTCTTCTCGGGAGAGAAGCAGAAAACTGGGGAGAATGGGGCGTTGAAATTGAGGCAAGACTATAAAGTGAAAAGAGCTACTGGTGTTACAAAGCTAAATCTGACGGTTGGATGCTTTGCATGTGAAAGTTGGCTCAGAGTGTGTTCTGAAATACTCCCTGGGTTTGATATCTCACAGATTAGAGGCCAGGGAAAGGTTGTGAACTGGTCACATTCAGGTTAGGATGACAGATGCATCACTGTCTTTGCAAGAGATATGAATCAGGCTGGAACAAGTCAAAGACTTTGTTGTTCTTGTTTTCACAGGCAGTGGTAATGAACATTTGAGAGTCAATAAAGTGCAGCAGCTGTGACCTTCAACCAAGTAACGTTTCTTTTTGATTAACTCTTATCTCAAATTTAACACTATTGCTGAGAAGATACTTTGTGCAAACACAGGTGGCACAGAAATAACGTGGTGAGACTGTAGCATCAGTCTTTCAAACTGTTTTAGTTAAAAAACAAAAATGTATAAAATAAATGGAAAAGAGCTCCAATAGTTTGTTTTTAGACAGTGGGCCTCTAAAAATGCTTATATCTGCCTATTTTGATAGTTCAAACATGAAAAATACCTTAATATACTTTATATTATATTATACTATACTTAATATACACAGAAAACTATCTTAGCACTACCACAGAAGCTAACATCCACTGTCTTTATTATCTCTGCTCTTGGGGGTACAGCCAATCACCACCAAGCACTCAATCAGCACCAAGGACAATGAATGGTGCTTCTGGATTGGCTGCTTTGCAAATGCCAGCCAAAAGCATGTGAAGTAGCACTGCGCCAAGGTATTCCAGCTCCCCAAGCTGCATTTTCTCTCAAATATTTTGCTCTACAAAAAAAATCTACAAATAGACAAATGTTGTGCAAATAATTTGAAGTCAGGTTCCCCTGAAACATCTGCAAGTATGCTGATATGCAAATACTGAGCTGTGAATAGGAAGGTTCCGCTGTTCCTTCAAGATGATGAATAGGCTGATCTTAGAGTCTCATTTTATAATAAAATTAGGTAAACTAGGGTTTTTAAACCAATGTTTTTTTAACTTAGGTTAAATAAGGGTTAAAATACTGAAAACCTCTGCTTTGTTAAGGTTATTCATACCATTTATTTACTTTGCCGGTGAGATGTAGACTTGATATGTAGCAAAAATTGATACTACACAACAACTACGTTTCTATGTCACACAATAATATACTGTTTGGCTGTTCTGCTCTTTATTAGCTGGTTCATTAGTCAAGCTGTCTGCTCATGTAGGGCATTTGGTCAGCTACTTAACAGACATGTCACTTCAATTTAATCAAGGATAGTTTAAAGTGTGTTACCTAAGAAGCAGGATGTTTTCTGCTCCTTTACTTTCCACACTATGACAGTTTTTTGTGACCATAAATATTCACAAACGGCCAGATTTGTCTTTCTTAACGAAGGAAAAGTGTCAAAGCCTTCTTTCGGCCAAAAGACTGTCAGTGTTCATCAACAAGTGGAGGAGGGGCAGGGCTCCATATAGCCTCAGAAAAAAAAGTATTCTGGTATAATTTTAAAATTACTTTTAGCAGTTTTAAACTTTTTAAAACCTTGGTATAATTTGACTCCGGTATCTGCCACGTATCTATTAGGAGAGACAGCCCTTTTCATCATTTTTAAACAAACATAATCAACTGTATAGAAATGCATAAAGAAACAACAGTTTTATCAAAATAACATAAACATATATTATTTGGGGAAAATACTTGATGGAAAATGCACAATTGCTGTTTGGTTCAAAAATGTGATTCTTGTTTTCTGTCGAGTTTAACTGATTAGTATTTTCATGCTTCGGACCACAGAGCTTTTAGAGCCTGGATAGTCTTGGCCATTCATTTAAGTGCCCTTCATAAACAAAATAATCCATATTAAATGGGCTAAAACAGATCCAATCTCTCATTACAATCAGAAAACGTCACTGCCGTCTCCAGATTTAAACCAGAATAAAAAAGTTGTTTTCACAGCATCATTTTGGATTTATTTGAATGTCTTGCAATGAGCAATGAGGAGTCAAACAAAGGAAATAAAAGAATCCAACTCTAAAATAACAAATGCATTGAAAAGGATTGAGGTTTTTAACTTATGAAAGAAAAATATGTAACCGTGATAGTTTATTATGTACGTATCTTTTGCTTTATGACAATCTGCTCTCAGTGGGAATCTTCTGTTATGAGGAACATTTAAAATACAGCATGTGCCAAGTCAATTTTATCTTACTAACATTATGACCACCAGCCTAACAGTGTTTTGGATCCTGCCAAAACAGCCCTGGCTGGTTGTGACATACAGTGGCTTGCAAAAGTATTCGGGCCCCTTGAACTTTTCCACATTTTGTCACATTACAGCCACAAACATGAATCAATTTTATTAGAATTCCACGTGAAAGACCGATACAAAGTGGTGTACACGTGAGAAGTGGAATGAAAATCATACATGATTCCGAATTTTTTTTACAAATAAATAACTGAAAAGTGGGATGTGCGTAATTATTCAGCCCCCTGAGTCAATACTTTGCAGAACCACCTTTTGCTGCAATTCCAGCTGCCAGTCTTTTAGGGTATGTCTCTACCAGCTTTGCACATCTAGAGACTGAAATTCTTGCCCATTCTTCTTTGCAAAACAGCTCCAGCTCAGTCAGATTAGATGAACAGTGTTTGTGAACAGCAGTTTTCAGATCTTGCCACAGATTCTCGATTGGATTTAGATCTGGACTTTGACTGGGCCATTCTAACACATGGATATGTTTTGTTTTAAACCATTCCATTGTCGCCCTGGCTTTATGTTTAGGGTCGTTGTGCTGCTGGAAGGTGAACCTCCGCCTCAGTCTCAAGTCTTTTGCAGACTCCAAGAGGTTTTCTTCCAAGATTGCCCTGTATTTGGCTCCATCCATCTTCCCATCAACTCCGACCAGCTTCCCTGTCCCTGCTGAAGAGAAGCACCCCCAGAGCATGATGCTGCCACCACCATATTTGACAGTGGGGATGGTGTGTTCAGAGTGATGTGCAGTGTTAGTTTTCCGCCACACATAGCGTTTTGCATTTTGGCCAAAAAGTTCCATTTTGGTCTCATCTGACAAGAGCACCTTCTTCCACATGTTTGCTGTTTCCCCCACATGGCTGGTGGCAAACTGCAAATGGGACTTCTTATGGTTTTCTTTTTACAATGGATTTCTTCTTGCCACTCTTCCATGAGGGCCAACTTTGTGCAGTGCACGGCTAATAGTTGTCCTATGGACAGATTCCCCCACCTGAGCTGTAGATCTCTGCAGCTCGTCCAGAGTCACCATGGGCCTCTTGGCTGCATTTCTGATCAGCGCTCTCCTTGTTCGGCCTGTGAGTTTAGGTGGACGGCCTTGTCTTGGTAGGTTTACAGTTGTGCCAAACTCCTTCCATTTCTGATTGATCACTAGAACAATGCTCCGTGGGATGTTCAAGGCTTGGGAAATCTTTTTGTAGCCTAAGCCTGCTTAAATTTCTCAATAACTTTATCCCTGACCTGTCTAGTGTGTTCTTTGGACTTCATGGTGTTGTTGCTCCCAACATTCTCTTAGACAACCTCTGAGGTCGTCACAGGGCAGCTGTATTTGTACTGAAATTAGATTACACACAGGTGCACTCTATTTAGTCATTAGCACTCATCAGGCAATGTCTATGGGCAACTGACTGCACTCAGACCAAAGGGGGCTGAATAATTACCCACACCCCACTTTTCAGTTATTTATTTGTAAAAAATGTTTGGAATCATGTATGATTTTTGTTCCACTTCTCACATGTACACCACTTTGTATTGGTCTTTCACGTGGAATTCCAATAAAATCGATTCATGTTTGTGGCTGTAATGTGACAAAATGTGGAAATGTTCAAGGGGGCCGAATACTTTTTAAAGCCACTGTAGACTCCACTAGACCCCTAAGCGTGTGCTGTGGCATTTGGTGTCAGGATGTCAGCAGCAGATCCTTGAAGTCCAGTTGGTTGTGAGGTGGGGCATCCATGAATCAGACTTATTCTTTCATCACATCCCACGGCAGCTTGATTGGACTAAGATGTGGAGAATTTAGAGGGTAATTCAAAACCTCAAACTTGTTACTGTGCTTCTCACACTGTTCAGGAACTATTTCTGCTTTTGGAAACATTGTCTAAAGCATCACACTTCTTCCACTGGCTTGCCCTCTTCCCGTACTCCATTCAGATCCCATAGATTTTCAAAGTAAGCAACGCACACATACCTTCGCATCCATGTGATGCAAAAAGAAAAGAAATTAATCAAACCAGGCCACCTTCTTCTATTATTCCAGTTCGGATGCTCAGAGGCCTATTTGTGCTTTCAGAGATGAATAAATCTTTTCATGGACGCTGACCGTTCACCAAACATGCAGCCCCACACACAACCAGCTGTAATACACTGTGTATTCTGTCATCCTTCTATCAGAACCAGCAGAAATTTCTTTAGAAATCTGGGCTACTGCAGTCTGGCTTAGCTGCCCATAATCTCACCACTGGTTTGACAGAAACACACCCCTGCAATCAGGGACCACCCCACAAGAGCTGCAGTTTTGAAGATGCTGCGGCCCAGTCATCTATCCATCACAGTGTGACTATTCTCAAACTTGGTTGTATCCTTACCTATTTTTCCTGCTTCTTACAAATCAGTTTCGTGGACATAACATTATCTTGTTGCCCTTATAAATCCCACCCACTTACAGATGTTATGATGAAGAGACTTTACCTGTCAGTGGTCCTTATGTTGCATCTCATCAGTGTAGGGTTTATTTAAGATTATTAAAACATTTAGAAAGTAAAAACTGATGTACCTGTCAGACACTAGGTGTTGAAGAAGAAATAAAAATCTATACATTTCACTCCCTTTTTTAAGAGGTGTTCCTACAAAGGCTTGTTTTTTGTCAAAATATACTTTTCATTATTATTCACTATTATTTCATAACTGATCTGCTTTAAAACTGAGCATCCTTTTCACGAGACTATCCTACAACAGTGTCTTCAGTTGAAGGCTTCTTCAGTTTCGCTGCAACACAGACCGCTTCAGGAGATCCTTCCTGCCCACAGCCATCATGATCCACAACATCTCCTTAAAGAATTAATTAGTATGAGCCACAACAACACTTAATTTCCCCACTGGGATCAAAAAAAGAATTTTTGAGTTGAAAAACAATAGAAAGGTCAAATGTGAATTATTTGTAAATCATATGATCAATCTCTTTAAGCTTTATGGATGTCATATATCTTGGGAAATCCAAATTGATATCTCACCTGCTGTCTGCTAAGACACTAACGGCTCGAAAACACCCTGCATAACCCCACGTACAAACATATTTTGCTGAAGTAAATGTGAAAGACGGGACAGACGGGGAGGTAGAGAGACACACTCACACATATGTTGGATTGCCATCAGCCTCAGCAGGCTGTGTGTGAAGTAAGTTATGTTCAGGCTGTTTCAGATGATTCTTCAAAGATGCTATCTCTCTGAGCGGACGGCTGGGGGAACTAGACCAAATCAGTCTGTATATATATTTTCAGCATTAAATATCAGAGCAACAAATCAACTCTCTGTTCTAAAATCCAGCCAAGTCTGCACTGACAAAATCTGAAGCTGCAGACATGAGTTAGTACACATACACTGAAAATAGATCCAAACATCTGACCTCCCTGAGATGCTTTGATTTAGCTCACCATATAACTTGGAACTGTCTGATTGTGAAACAGCCTGGAAAGAACGTGTAATTCATCAGTGTCTTGTAAAATATTATGTTAACTACGCATCCTTGTGTCTTTGTGCCATCTATATAATGAAGATCAAGATAATTAAATTGGAGGATTTACACAGGTACTATCTAGAGTTTGTACAGGTTAAAGGAAGTTCACTGGGATGACTTTGTTTTCTTCTGAATTAAAACAAAGTTGTTTTAAACAAGCTGCCTCGAGTCTGATAAGTATAATCTACTGGTAAAACACAGACTATAAATAGGACAAAGAAATATACTGATGCTGAACTATTGTTTGCATTCAGTGAAAACATTTTCTTGAGTTGAAATTTCCACTCGTGGCTTTTTACTTAATTAAACCACATGAAAAGGAACAAGGACACAAGCTTTTATTTTTTTATGAAAAATATATAACATGACACGAGTAAGATATAAGGAGTAATAAAACTTGCTGGAATATCATCAATAAAAACGAAATAATCCGAGTAAAAAAAAAAAAAAGATTTCAATCCACTTTAGGTTGCTAAAAAGGTTTATTTAAAATTACTTTATTGTGCCTGAAAAACATTAAAACTTGAATTCCAGAAGCAGTAGAAATACTGGGAGTTTTGTGAATGACTTTTACGTCTCTTACAATACTTTTATGCGCTGTAATCACAGCCTTGATTTAGACCTGAGGGCACGTATCTGTTCCTGAATGTTTTTTTCTCAGGGATATAACTTCTAGGGAACCTTTTTCAAATTAAATCAAACTTTATTTATAAAGTGCTTTTCATACAAGAAGTTGCATCGCAAAGTGCTTTACAGATTAAAATGACCCCACATAAAACCACCTTCCCTTCCCTCCCCCACAGATTTAAAAGCATGGTCACAAACATACCCCCCACCCCCACTCCCATGCACACACACAGTTAAAAGAAAAAGTAAAAAAGGACATTGGGCCGAGTGTAGATGAACACTGCAAGGAAACGCCGTCAGAGGAGCCATCTGCCACGGCAGCGGTAGCTTAACAGCAGCAGCCGAGGCACCGACACAGGGCACCCAGTGGAGCCACAGCCGACCACCGCTCCCGGGTCAGAGGGCTTCCACAGAGGAATCACTGGAACGGGGATTAAGATAAATTCAAGTATAAAAATAAACAGTAAATTAATGTGCTAAGATTAAATAGTAAAACTGATCAAAATATAATCATATAAAACATGCAGAGCAATTAAACAGACAGTAATACATAAAAATCAGTTAAAAGCTAGGCTAGAAAGGTGAGTCTTGAGCCTGCTCTTAAAAACATGAACGTTCTCTGCAGCCCTGAGGCTCTCTGGCAGCCTGTTCCAGAGGTGAGGGCCATAAAACTGGAAAGACGCCTCGCCATGCATGTGTGTCCTGACTTTTGGGGTGACAAGGAGACGGCTGCCAGAGGAGCGCAGAGACCGCGAAGGTTTATATGGTAAAAGCAGTTCAGAGAGATAAGAAGGCCCAAGACCATTAAGACACTTAAAAACCATTAAAAGAACCTTAAAGTCGATCCTGAAATGTACGGGGAGCCAATGCAATGATTTTAAGACCAGTGTAATGTGCTCCCGCCTCCTGGTCTTCGTCAGGACACGTGCTGCTGAATTTTGTAGTAGTTGTAAACCTGATTTACTCTTTTTGGGAAGACCAGAAAGCAGGGCATTACAGTAATCAATTCTACTGGAGATAAAAGCATGCATCAGTGTCTCCGTGTTGGCCCTAGAGAGAATGGGGCGGACTCTGGCGATGTTCTTTAGTTGATAAAAACCTATTTTAGTAATATTTTTTATGTGAGAAATAAAAGTCAGCTCAGAGTCAAAAATCACGGCCAGGTTCTTCACTTGTAAAGAGGGATTAAAAGACAGTGATTGTAGTTTTGGTAAAAGTTTCTCTCTCTGAGCCTCAGGACCGATGACTAAAACTTCAGTTTGGTTCTGGTTGAGCTGGAGAAAGTTTTCTGCCATCCAGGATTTAATGTCTAAAATGCAGTTAAAAAGTGCATCCATTGGCGGTGTGTCATTGGGAGACATGGAGATGTACAGCTGTGTATCATCAGCATAACTGTAAAAGTTGACTCCATGTCTTCTGATGACACAGCCAAGAGGGAGCAAATAAAGGTTAAAAAGCAATGGGCCTAAAATTGAACCCTGGGGCACACCACATGTGATCTTGTGGACCTTAGAGGAGCAGGTATCTAAACTTACCATAAAAGTCCTGTCTGTGAGATAGGATGTAAACCATTTGTGAACAGCACCAGAGAGGCCAATCTGTTTTAAACGGGTTAAAAGAATAGTGCGGTCTACTGTATCGAAGGCAGCGCTTAGATCCAGTAGAACCAACACTGTCACCCTCTGTGCATCATAGTTTAATCTAAAATCATTTAAAATCTTTAGAAGGGCCATCTCTGTGCTGTGGTTCACCCTAAAACCAGACTGAAATTTCTCTAGGACATTGTGCTCATTAATAAAATCATTAAGTTGAATTAAAACAATTTTTTCTAAAATTTTGCTTAAAAAAGGTAAGTTAGATACCGGTCTTAAATTGTTAAAATCATTAAAATCTAAATTGCTCTTCTTCAACAGGGGCCTCACTACCACCCCTTTAAAGGCGGCAGGAAAGACCCCTGTCTGAAGGAAGCAATTCATCATGGTTAAAATCTCATCTCTAAAAGATCCATAAAATTGCTTAAAAAAGGAAGTGGGAATCGGGTCCAAAACACATGTGGTGGGCCTCACTGAGGAGAAAACTTTATCAAGAGTCCCAGCTTCTACCAGGACAAAACTGTCCAGCGTTTCCTCTGGTAGAGACACACAATCAGATTTGTCTAAAACCATGTTACTCTGAGAAGATAAAATCTTACATCTGATGGTGTCTACCTTCCCTCTGAAGTGGTCTGCGAACTCCTCACAAAGAGTGTTTGAGGGGGTTTTAGGAAATGCAGTAGTAGCTCTGTTAAAAAGTTTATCAATGGTGGAAAAAAGGATTTTGGAATTATTTTTATGTTCCGAGATGATTTTGGAGAGGTATGAATTTCTTGATTTTCTTACTGCTTTGTTGTATAATTTAAGAAGATCTGTGTATATTTGATGGTTTATTGTAGTTTTACTTTTCCTCCATTTTCTCCCTGCCGCTCTACAATTTCTCTTCATTTTTCAGAGGTTTTCATTTTTCCACAGCGTTGCAGCTTTAGATTTTAAACTTTTAACTTGTAGTGGAGCAAGCCGGTCAAGAGTGGACTGAAGCCTTCTGTTAAAATCCTTGACAATAAAATCACAGGGGGCAGGTAAAACAATAGGAGGATTCTTTTTAAAAATTTCCAGAAAACCTGCAGCCACTTCAGGGATTAGATGGCGCTTCCTGACAGTTCTCACAGAGGTCTCCTGCTGAATAAAACTGGTGATGTTAAAAAACACACAGTAGTGGTCAGAGACAGCCAAGTCAACAACAGAGGACACACGGGTGGACAGGCCATGCGTGATGACCAAGTCCAGGGTGTGTCCTTTGTTGTGAGTCGGCTGCATGACATGTTGGCTAAAGTCCATATAAGTCAGGATGTTTAAAAAATCTGTTGATAAAGGATCTTAAAGGTTATCTATATGTAGATAAAAATCACCAGCTAAAATGATCCTTTCAAAGGAGTTGTGCAAAATTGATAAAAACTCTGAAAATTCTTGAATAAAAAGTGCACTCTTTTTAGGAGGCCTTTAAATTGTGACACATAAAATCTGAGGAGTGCTAAAAACATTTGCATTATATTCAAAAGTAAAATAGTTATCAAATAAAACAGGTTTGGCGGAAAGTGTTGATGAACTTATAAAAGCAGTTCCGCCTCCCCTTTTGCTACTCCTCATAGAATAAGTGAAGTTAAAATTAGGTGGGGAGGCCTCTGTAAGAACAACAGGGGCATCTGCACTCAGCCAAGTTTCTGTTAAAAATAAACAATGAAGATTATGGTCTAAAATCAGATCATTTATTATAAAGGTTTTGTTCAGCAGAGAGCGAACATTAAAAAGTGCCATATTGATAGTGATTGGAGATGAAGGGACTGTATGATTTACTGAAAGTGGGGCTTTTGGCAACTTTTTGAGTTTATTTGGATTGCATTTGTTCGGTTTATGATTTTTAGTCCGCTCTCTGCTGATAATAACAGGTATGAATGAGGTAGAGCAAGGTCCAAGTCCAGTATGTGAGTTACTGTTAAAATCAGGGGTGAGTTCATAGGAGCAGGGACCATTTGCACATCAGGATGTGGCGGAGGAATCAGAGAGGGCAGGGGCAGCTGTGGCCAGTGTAGTTGACAGGGGGGGGCGTGGACATGCGAGGCTCAATGTCAGTGTAGAGTGCCTGGTCTATTTAGATGGAGCCCACCTGGTCCAAACAGGTTCTTCCTGCCCCAAAAAATGTTAAAATTGTCTATAAAACCAATATTGTGAACGGTGGTGATGGAGGAGAACCAAGTATTAAGGGATAAAAGTCTGCTAAAACGGACAATTCCTCTGCCGATAGTGGGAGTAGGGCCAGAAATAAAAACAGAGACATCTTTGTTTTCTAGAAGATTAAAAAGGTGAATAAAATCACGCTTCAGGAGCTCAGTCTGCTGTTTATAAATGTCATTGGTGCCAGCATGAATCACAACTTTACTCACAGATTTGTGATGATCAATGAGCTGCATGGTCTGTTCGGTAATGTCCGTGACAGTGGCTCCAGGGAAACACAGTGTAAGGGCTCTTCTCATCCTCACGTTTCTGATGATAGAGTCCCCGATGATGAGTGTGGTGGGCGGCGGGTCTGCAGGCGGATGTTTGCGCTGGGCAGAGGATCGTTCACCATCCAGGACTTGCTGTATGCCAGGTGTATAAGCTTCCCCAGGACTGCAGCGATGTTTAATCGGCGCCGAGGGCTCGTTCCGTGGGTTCGGGGTGAAGTGGAGCACTCCTCGGCAAGTTCTGGCTGCAGCCCGGGGTTTGGCGCGACGTGGGCGGCTGCGGGAGTCCGGCTGTTGCTCCTGCTGCTGGGAGGGATTAGGCGGCGCTCCTACGGAGCTACGGCGACCAGGGGCTGTCAGAGGAGGGAAATCCGCATCCAGGGCGCTGAAACGGTTTGATAGAGGCAGGCAGATTGGAGGAGAGCGGTGGCGGCTGCTCCAAGCGCCTCCACCGCGGCCTGGCCCAACCGTTAACCGGGCACCCTGGAGCACCGGAGTGGAGCTGATGGGGGCTTTTGGTTTAGCCCCCTGCTGGAACCAGCGGTCCTCCTCTGCTGCAGATGTTACGCGGGCGTTTGGCACCCCGAGTCCGCCGGGAGGCCCAGCGATGGATCCTCCCCCCACAGCTTTGCCGGGCATGCAGGGAATGGTGTCCACCAGCTGTGCACTGCTGGCGGAGGCGAAAGTCCGGCTGAAGATGATGTCCACGCTCATGGGTCGCGCTCATGGTCCTGGATTTGGTGGAGTGTTGAGATCCTCTGCTCCAGCTCCAGAACCCTCTGGCTAAGTTTTGCGCAGCCATCACACCCAGGACTGCAGGTGAGTGGAGGCATGGTGGGGGAGAAGTAATCTGCGCTTCCCACCGATTAAAACGATCCGGTAAAAAACGTCCTGGTTATTAATAAGTCAGTGGTGTTTAGAAATCCGTTAAAACCGGTCTTTAAAAAGGTTTAAAACCAGTTAAAAACCGTGCTTGATAGGAAGCCGGTCTTGGCGGGCTGACTGACGCTGACCCATGCGCACCAAATCCAACCCTGTTGTCTGCTAGTTCAGGGGTCTGAAACCTGTGGCTCCTGATCCATGTGGCTCTTAAGACCCTCTTATGCCTCTCTTACGGTTTTTCTGAATTCCTAAAATGCATTTCTTGAAAGCTCCATCTATTTTCTCAAAACCTTAGACACAAATCCAAAAATCTTAACTACATTCCCCCAACTCCAGACTTTTCCATCAAAATCAAACTTTCACCTCAAAATCAGTCATGTGTTCAAAACCAAACACTATGTTCACCTCATACACACAGCTAGTAAAATAAATTCACCACAGAACATTCGTTAGACACTACATCACATAATCGAAGACACAACATCCAGGGCATGTAATTACAGCTTTTCTGAATTGCTAAAACACTAAACTCCATTCTCTAAACCAAATTCTCTGTGGCCTAAACTAATTTTTCGAATCAAAGACTATTTTGGACAAAACTTAAACAATGTTCAGGTACACAATTTTGCAAAACTCCTCCACTCTTTTTCTCAAAACCTTAAACAGATCTCAGTCTTTAAGCACATTTCACGCTTATATACAGTCATGGCCAAAAGTTTGAGAATTACATAAATATTGGATATTGCAGAAGTTGCTGATTAAGTTTTTATGATAGCAATTTGCATATACTCCAGAATGTTATGATCAGTGATCAGATGAATTGCATAGTCCTTCTTTGCCAGGAAAATTCCACTCCATTTCATTGCTGTCATTAAAGGACCTGCTTAGATCATTTCAGTAATCGTCTTGTTAATTCAGGTGAGAATGTTGACGAGCACAAGGCTGGAGATCATTATGTCAGGCTGATTGGGTTAGAATGGCAGACATGACATGTTAAAAGGAGGGTAATGCTTTAAATCATTGTTTTCCATTGTTAACAATGGTGACCTGCAAAGAAATGCATGCAGACATCATTGCGTTGCATAAAAATGGCTTCACAGGCAAGGATATTGTGGCTACTAAAATTGCACCTAAATCAACAATTTATAGGATAATCAAGAACTTCAAGGAAAGAAGTTCAATTCTTGTTAAGAAGGCTTCAGGGCGTCCAAGAAAGTCCAGCAAGCGCCAGGATCGTCTCCTAAAGAGGATTCAGCTTTGGGATCGGAGTGCCACCAGTGCAGAGCTTGCTCAGGAATGGCAACAGGTAGGGGTGAGCGCATCTGCATGCAAGACTGGCGAAGACTTTTGGAAGATGGCCTGGTGTCAAGAAGGGCAGCAAAGAAGCCACTTCTCTCCAAAAATAACATCAGGGACAGATTGATCTTCTGCAGAAAGTATAGTGAATGGACTGCTGAGGACTGGGGCAAAGTCATATTCTCCCATGAAGCCTCTTTCCGATTGTTTGTGGCATCTGGAAAAAGGGTTGTCCGGAGAAGAAAAGGTGAGCACTACCATCAGTCCTGTGTCATGCCAACAGTAAAGCATCCTGAGACCATTCATGTGAGGTGTTGCTTCTCATCCAAGGGAGTGGGCTCACTTACAATTTTGCCCCAAAAACACAACCATGAATAAAGAATGATACCAAAACACCCTCCAACAGCAACTTCTTCCAACAATCCAACACCAGTTTGGTGAAGAACAATGCATTTTCCAGCACGATGGAGCACCGTGCCGTAAGGCAAAAGTGATAACTAAGTGGCTCGGGGACCAAAACGTTGACATTTTGGGTCCATGGCCTGGAAACTCTCCAGATCTAAATCCCATTGAGAACTTGTGGTCAGTCCTCAAGAGGCGGGTGGACAAACAAAAACCCACTAATTCTGACAAACTCCAAGAAGTGATTATGAAAGAATGGGTTGCTATCAGTCAGGATTTGGCCCAGAAGTTGATTGAGAGCATGCCCAGTCGAATTGCAGAGGTCTTGAAAAAGAAGGGCCAACACTGCAAATACTGACTATTTGCATAAATGTCATGTAATTGTCAATAAAAGACTTTGAAACCTATAAAGTGCTTGTAATTATATTTCAGTACATCACAGAAACAACTGAAACAAAGATCTAAAACTAGTTTTGCAGCAAACTTTGTGAAAACTAATATTTGTGTCATTCTCAAAACTTTTGGCCACAACTGTAGTAAAACTATAAACACTGGCAGCAACATGTGAACTCAACTAAAACACAACTGTCATCTTTTACACAAAGCAACTCAATTCAACACACATGTATCTAGTGATGTGATCCTACCAAATGGGCAGGATAAAAGTCCGTTCAGAGTTCACAGGTGGCATATGTTCATCTAAAATGGATAGACTTATACAGAGAGACAGAGGAGGAAGACTCTGTGTGAGAAGTGGTGGTGGAGGAGGAAGGGGACGAGGACGACCAAGAACAGTCATTACTGGTAAAATTCAGAAAACTGTTATGCACTATTGTGAATCTGTGAATTAGAGTAAAGTGTTTTTTTATTTTGGTGTTTTTATTTTATTTGTTTATTTTTGTTATCTGCATTCTGCACTTCATAAATCTCTAAACAATCTTTTTTTTGTTAAATACTCTCAAAATATTTTCATGTTAACTACATGCCCTGGATGCTGTGTCTTCAATTATTTGATGTAGTGTCTAACAAATGTTCCGTGGTTAATATATTTTACTTGCTGTGTGTATGAGGTGAGCACAGTATTTCGTTTCAACACATGATGACTGGTTTTAGGGTGAATGTTTGATTTTGATGGAAAAGTCTGTTGTTTGGTGAATGTAGTTAAGATTTATGGTTTTGAGAAAATGGGTGGCGGTTTCAAGAAATGTGTTTTAGCAATTCAGAAAACCTGTAACAAGAAATATTTTTAAGAGCATTTAAGAAAACAAAGGTTGTGATTAGAGAGATATGGAGTGTTGAAAGTAGGTAACAAAAATAATTGAAATAAGAATAAAAACACCAAAATAAAAAGCATATTACTGTAATCCTCAGATTCACAATAGTGTAATATGGTTGGCTGAATTTTATCAATGACTGTTCTTGGTTGTCCTCATCCCCTTCCTCCTCTTCCTCTATGTATGAGTCTATCCATTGTAGATGAACATGTGCCACATGTGAACTCTAAACTGACTTTTATCCTGTCCAATTGATCTCAGCACATCACAGAATACATGTGTTGAATTTTCAGTTGCTGTGTATAAAATATGACAGCTGTATTCTATTTATGTTTAAGTGTTATTGCCATTGTTTACAGTTTTACTATAGAAGTGTGAAATGTGTTTAGTGAGTGAGAATGTGTTGAGAAAAAAAAAGTGGATGGGTTTTGCAAATTGTGTCTAAATACCTGAGCAGTGTTTAAGGTTTGACTAAAATAGTTTGATTCAAAAAATTAGTTTAGGCCTTTGAGAATTTGGTTTAGCGAATGGAGTTTAGTGTTTTAACAATTCAGAAAAACTGTAATAACTTTGTCCAAAAATGAAAAAAACTTGAGCAATGCTTTAAAATGTAAAGGTGACTAAAAAATTCTAGATTATCAGTTTTTGCTAGGTGTTTTCAATATATGCAGAACATATCTACAAAGAGTGACACAACTATTGTTGGAGGAATACTCTTTTTTGTTGTGTTCCCCGGGTGTTTGTCTTTTGTTAGTGATTTTCCTTATTTAGTTCTATTTTCATGTTTAGTTATTCTTAGTATTTCTTGTGATTTCTGTACTTTCTGGTTTCCCCGTAGTCTTGTCTTAGTTTCTTAAGATCCTTCTAGTTTCCCAGTTTACTGTCTCCCAGCCATTTCACCTCCTGTCCCAGCTAATCACTTCCACCTGCTCACTCCCCCTCAGCTGCAACCGCTTCCCTTAATTGGTCCTGCTCCTTCTCTGCTTCACTCTTCACTCTCCTCCCTCAGTATAAATATGACCCTCTTTCAGTCACAACTGGCTGGTTCGTCCGTCTTTCTTCCCCGCCTGATTCCTGCCTTCCTTGTTGCCCGTCTGGTTCCTGTGTTTCCCTGTTGCTGCCTGTACCCTCCCGAGTTTCTGTAAGTTCCGTGTGGTTTTTCATTAAATAATTTTTTTGTATTTACTCTGCTGCTTTTGGGTCCAGTTAAACTACAAAACATGACATTTTTTTTTTTTTAAGTAATTCATTTGTCATTAGATTGCAAAGCATGTGTTATAATCTTCGGGTGTTTGAGTTTTGGGTATCATTTATGTTTGTGTTCCTTTATTATTGTCTTGCCACATTCAGTTTATTAGTCTTGCTTCAAAGTTCTTTCCGTATATATTCATTCTTTTGTACTTAGTTTCTTCCTTTATTCTTGTGTTCTGTCCTTGTTCTCAGATTTTGTTCTCTTTGTTTAGTGGTATTCTTTTCTCATTGATTTGATACCTCTTTAAGCCCAATATAACCTATATATGCCTGTTTGTTCCCTATCCAAGCTGTTCGCAGTCACTTGATTTCCTCACCTGCATCCAATGTAATTCTTCATGCCTTCCTCAGTGTATATCAGGGGTCGCGTTAACCAAATATTTTCCGTATTTGACCAATTTATTTTTAGAACAGTGACGGAAAAATCAGAAGGCTGTCCGTCTTTTTGAAAGATTAGTATTCACACCTCTGACCACTTGGTGCAAATGCGCAGATATTTTCAACTTTATGCATGGAGTACATGTAACTAAATTAATTAAAGAAAAAAAATCCATAAGAGTATCTGAGTATCACCTTAGACCCAGACACTGTATTCAATGCATCTCACTAACCAGGAGCTGACTGCCCATTGAAAAGATACTGATGCTTTGGAGCGCGACTGTGGCTGGACGTGATCCAAAGAGCCCCATGTGTGCCAAACATCGGGGCATACTGCTGGCTTTCCTCCCACTGAAGCAATAGTGTATGGGCCAGGAAACAATTTGTTCAGAGAGTCTTTTCGACTTCTTATCACTTCAATTGGAGAAATGTTTCCTCATTTAAAAACTTTGGCTGAAGTGGCGCTTAATTCCAGTCTTTAGTGTGACAGCGGAGCAGGGATTCAGCCTTCAGAACAATGTCTAAACCCCCATGAGAAGTCATCTGTCTGAGGCAAAAATCAAAAACTTCATGACGATAACATCTGCAACAATCCCATTATTTGATTATGCACAAATGGGTACACATTTCAGTTCCATCCAGGCCAGGAGAAACTTGTGAGACTGCATTCATGCAACACCATTATTGTTGGGATTTATATTTGAAGTGCAACCATTTAATTTCATTCTTTATATAGTTCTCTGTTCAGCTTGTTTAGATATAATTTAAAATTAATAAAAAATAAATACTATTGAATATGCATTAAAATACTATCATATTTAAAAATTGACAGGTAAAAATGTTTTTGACCGTCAGTCAAAATGGACAAAAAACATGTCTAACGTGACCTCGGCTGTATATATAGCTCTCTGTTTTAATTATTCTTTACTGGCTCCTTCCATGACATGATCCATCTATTCCTGACCTGTAAATTATTTTATTAAGGATTACATACAATGATTGTCCCAATTTCCTGTCTGAATTTTGGTTGAACCAAGAAAATGGATATGCATGTCTAAATCTAAAAGCCAAAAACAAAATTCTTTAGAAGTTAAAAATCTAAACAGATTACCTACAGTAGGAATCAGAGAAACAGGCTGCTATATTTTGAAGAGTCATGTTGCTTTTGTGGCTCTAAAAATGTTTTGTTAGCTGCACCAAAGGCAAAAATGACTCTTAGGGTCATAAAGGTTGCCACCCCCTGATGTTGGGCGACTCATCCTCCTGCATGAATAATGCTGCGATCTGGAGATTCAGAATCTTCCTTGGTATGAAGAACTCGATGCCATTCTTGGCATTTTCAGGAACATCATAGGGGACGATGGTAATAAATAGTCCAATAGGTTCAGTTTGTTTGATAACCTGTAGGATGCAGAATCCCCAATCTAACCTAGTCCTCAGCTGTAACGGATCCAATGGACCATTACGTGTGAGAGAGACCTAAATTACACACAGCTGGCAATAACTATTTACACTGTACTTCATTTAAGAGGTATCAGAGGAAAAGGCTGTGTATACATATGTGTGCCGCCGCACTTCTAAGGTTTTCATTTGTAAATTTTTTTTTATTATTATTCATTATTTTCATCCCCACTTTAGTTATGTACTACTTTAGGTTGATTTATCATATAAAAATCCTAGCTAAATACACAGAAGTTTCTGGAGCAGCGTAACAAAATGTGGCAAAGTTTTCTGAGGTTTTGTTGCAGTCGTGAGAAAAATTTTTGCATTTTGTTTCTGTTGTAAAGTGTGAGTAGAGAGACTCTGTAGATTTAGTTCAGTCTTGAGGCTTCCTGCAGCAGACTAACCGCTTGGTGCTGCTCACCGTGATGGAGTACCAGGCACATTCCTGCCCTTTAATAACAAATGGGCTGACAGGGAATAATGATGGTGTGGTATGGGTTCAGTCACCAGGCTTAATGATAGATTATTTTCAAAGAGGTCTGAAAGTACATCATGCTGTGAGTAGGATTTGATAACAGAAAGCCACAGTAACTTTTTTTATTAAGTATTCATGGAGCAGTCACTCATGAAGCCCAATAGAAGATCCACTCCTCTGCTTGCCCTCTGTCCCCCTGACGTTTCTATCTTCAGTCTTCCTTCCATCACAACTCCCCAGCAGATATCAAATCTTGTGTTTGTGGTTGTACATGTTGTTCTCGGAGAAAGGCCCGACTTCACTTCCGACATCAAGAACCTCACGAGAAAACAAACATAGCTCGTCTTTATCGGAGACGAGACCGAAGGAGCAACGCTGCAGATCAGAATCTAATGACCTCTGACCTCATTTTCCCCAACATTTGACAGGTCATTACAACTGCACTCAACATAATCAATCAACAACCAACAGATTAACATCAACTCTCTTTATTAACTCCCTTTACATAATTATTTAAAAGTTAAAAAACATTTTTCATTATTTGATTAGTTAGGTGACGTTATTGAAAAAATATAAATAAGGTTGTACAACATGCTAAGGAGTCATCTAAAAACAAAAACGGTTTAACAGAGAACGAAAAAAAGTGAGCCCAGACAACAGTCGCAACAGGAAGTGAGTAAATCAAAATTCTGACCCGTGTGTATCAGTAAATCAGCCACTGGAGTCGTTTCTAAAATTACTGCTCAACAAAATCTGAATGTTGGCCTCAAAAAACAAAAATAGAAAAACAAACTTTGCCTTTAGAGCACTGAAGTAAAACCTGCAGAGACACCGAGGAGGTTTGCAAAACAGATTTCTACGAGCTTGATGTTTTAAACAAATTAAACATATATTATTAAGTGCATATTTTTAACATATCAGGTAGTTTTCTAGGGTTAATAAGAATTTATTTTTTATAAGCTACCCTTCAAGGCTCCCCTTTGCTAAATATGCAGTGTTGTGGTGAGTAATATGTAACCGTAACAACCCACAGTGTGAGTCTGGGGGTGATTTATTTGAAGAATAAAATGAAAAATGTCTGTCTTTCAAGTAAAGCTAGCTTCATGTCTTCGACACCACTAAAAATCTCTTTAATCACTGCGTTTGGTCAGTCTCAAAGATAATAGATATACTATACTTTGCAAAAGTCAAGTAAGCTCTTGGATCATCATAGCAGAAGGACTACTTAAATACACTTGCATTGCTATTGAGAAAATATTAAAAGAAATAACCTTCACTACTTTTGGATACCGTTAGACTTTACTTGCAATACGAGCTCATGACCCTTTAAACAATTTTAAGGCGTGTTTCACTATCGTAACTTTAGGAATATTTTACCAGACTTTCATCAATCAGGTTAAATCTGTTGGACGACTCCTCTCAGCTGTCGTGTCTCCATACAAAAGTGGCCCTTTAAGGACTTAGCCAAGACGTCCGCATATCACGACTGTTTCTGCAGTAAATAGCGTCACTGATCAGCGCCAAAAGGAGCCCACAGCAGAGGAGAATAAGATCTCAAAAGAAGGAGGGATGGTTGCTGTATTTCTGTTTGCTACGTTGTTATGAACTGCTTCGCCAACAACTCTTCTTATTTTACAAAGCCAGTTGTTTGCGACGTTTGCTCATTTCCCTCTGTATTACAACCAATCAGCATGAGTTAAACACAGCTCCCACCCAGCAACTCTGCCGGGCCATTTCAAAGTACATACCCCAAGACTGGGGTATGTACTCAATTAGTTCCTGAAATGGCCCAGAAAACGGCCCTGTCAGCCCCGCCAAGTATAGTTGCAACACGCTCATACAGTGAAGTTGTAGTAAAATCACCCCGAGGTTTCAAAAGTGGAAACCCACCTATAGTTTTAAGTGAAAAGGTTAATGAATGTTAAACTTAACATGATCCAGTTGCAAAACACACTCTGATGTTACCTTTTCCTCTTTTTAAGCTGATGACTTTATTAATGGATGTTTGTCCTGCAGTTTAATGTTTAACTATTTTTTTTTAATTATTATGTTAAACTAGGTTGTTACACTGGAGATAAAATGAATTAATAAATGGTAATTAAAATATTTATCATTCTGTGTTTCAACTGTTTTGTTTACCAAGTAATGCTGGTCTGCATGATTAAAAACTCAACTGTTTTATCTATGGGATTGCCAGCGTTTTGAGTCATTCCAGGCTCCAATCCACGAAACCAAAAAACAAACACTTAGTGGTATTAGCTAATATCTGGAAAATTATGATGACTGACAATACACTGTTTATGTTACCATTTGATAACTGTGACACTGAACTCAACCTTTTGGGAGATCTCTGATGTTGTACATCTACAGAATGACTGACAAAGGTCTGACTTCAGTGGAGTTTTTGGAGAGAAGAGTTCAGGAGAGCTCCGTCTGAATTAAGAATGAACAAATAATCCCTCTGACCAGCCCATTAACCACTATGACACATCTCTGTCGTGTTTGTTTGGATAGTAGAGCTGCAACACAGATGAACGTCTTTCACTACTATGATTCCATTAGCAGAGGTAGTGTTTCTCCCTCTATGCAGTCCATGGTCTTTGTTGGTTTTCTGTAAACTGGTCAAGCCAGCGATTGACTGGCTGTTTCACCAGATTGGACCTTCCCCAACTGGACAAGTCTAGGTGACCAAGTATGCCAGGGCTCGTGAGATAAAAAAAAACAAAACCAAAATAGAACTTTAACCATCCCATTGGAGAGTAATGAGTTTTATTGTAAATCAGAAAAAGTAAATCCAAATAATGTCAGCTAAATGAAACAGAACCCAAAAACAAATTAAATGACTAAGTTAAAACCTCTATGCAACATTATTCTAATGGTTGAGAACATGAGCTCTGTGTTAATCAAATATTATTTGGTTCTTTTAGTTCTGATATACATCTGGTAATCGGGATCCAAAATTTGGAGGACCTTCGTAGGAAGTTACTTGCGATGAAAAAAGATTGAACTTCTTCACATTTCAACTTGTTACAACCACTTAAACTGATTTATGTAGATGTAATGTGATAGACTAAAGCAAAGTAGGTCATAACTGGCAAATTGTACAATAGGAATAAGTGGTTTTCTTTACAATTTTGATTAAAAATAAAGAATGTGACATAAATTTGTATTTAACCCTCTAAAATTTTACCTGATATCCCTCAATAAAATCCAGAAATTAGCCTAATTAGATAATAGAGTCCAAGTGTTTAAATGAATTTCAGTATAGATCCAGCTGTTCTGTTTAGGCCTCAGAGGTTTTCCAGAGAACATTAGCGGAAAATAGCCTCATGAAGATGAAGGAACAGAGCTGAGAGGTCAGGGAAAAAGTTGTGAAGTTTCAAGCAGTGTTAGGTTGTAAAACAACATCCTCAGCTTTGAGCCGTCCACCTAAGCTGACAGCAGTGGCAATGAAAGGAAAAAAAAATCAAAGAAGCCTATGGTAACTATGGAGGAGCTGTTGAGATTCCCAGCTCAAGTGAGAGAATCTGACAGTATACTTATCAGACATATCTGGGCTTTATCAAAGAGTGGTTAGAAGAAAGCAGTTGCTTAAAGAAAGCCAAAAGAACCTCCGTTTGTAGTTTGCAACAAGCCATGAAATTCTTACAATTCTTCTTAAGGGTTAAGTCATCTTGATGCAGTAAATATTGTTGTGGTAGTATGTATCCAGCATCCACCTCCATGTTTTTCTTGTTAATGCTCTGAAGCTCCACAGTTTAACTGTGCTCAGAGAATACATCTATACTATATACACCTGATTAAATTTCAGGAGTATTTCTCAGAGTCAAGACTTTAAACAAATCAGGTGTTACATGACACTGCCTGTCTTAGCTATCTGAAACAATATCTAAGAAAACAAGGTCAAGAGCTGTAGCAGCTATGCGTGAGTAAAAACTATGGATTCAGATAAAAACAAACAGACCTAAACGAGACTTGTAAACATTGAGATATGGTAATGAAATGCAATTATACAAGAATGGACCCTGACGTGTTGGTGTAGGCTGTGATTTACAGCATCTGAAACTGAGATTCATATCTAAAATTCAAATGAATCACCATGAAAAGTAACAATTCCTCATAACTGCACAGAAACCAGGGTTTAAAAAGCAGGGAATCGTACATGCGTATAGCCAGGGAGACAAACAGACATAGGTTGTGGCAGCTTTATGTGATCTCCCATTGACTCACGGACGGGTATCCTGTTGAGGAAAAGACTTATAGGCCAACTGCCATAGTACATACGGTGTACATTTATGCACGTTTATGCCCCAGACCCACGATTAGTCTATACTCCATCAATAACAGAGTTGGTTGGTGTTCTGAAGTTGAGTCACTTACTCACATTCTCGCAGATATATAGGCATCAGTGACAGTGCTGGTCCGTGGGAGGACCATGTACCCATAAGAAGCTACAGCCTCACCAGGAAACCAGAAACGTATGTTTGCCATCAGGGTGGTCCTTTAAAGAGGATAATTCAGTTAGAGGTGCTGGCCTCAGAGTACCACAGACCTGAACAGCATACCTCTACATTTAGTTTATCTTTACCTCTTACTTTATTTCCCTATCCTGAACTTAGCCCCATGTTTTGTGAGCATCTCCTAGTGGAGACAAGAGAAAACTCTCTCAGCTCTTGACAGCTTTTCTTTACTATTTTATTAACTAGTTTCCTCTTGGTTTGAAAAACAGAAAAATTCATATGGGGTTAAAAAGGGGAGATTACATTGGCATGAAGTGTTCTCCCAAGTTTTAGTTTCACCACAAAATAAAGAAATGAACATCTTAAATGATCCCATTTAAACTTTCAATGAGTTTACATAAAGTACTTTTTATATGTTTATTGTAAAAATAACCAAAAACACATGTCTTTTGATATTTTACTTTCATTGTAATTTTTTGTTGATAATGAGGTGGGGGCTGTGAGTTATAATCCATCCATTCATCAGGCCAGCCTTTTGAATGCACAGAACCATGAATGTATGGATGGACAGATGAAGAAACAGATGAATTAATGGATGGACAACAGCCTAGATGGACTGATGGAGTGTTGGATGGCTTAATCAATGGGTGAACAGACAGATGGATTAATAGATGGACAAACTAATGGATCTAATGATGGCAGGACAGATCAAATGATAAACTGATGGGACCGTGCACGGAAAAACAGATGTAGACAGTGGATGGCTGCCTGGAGGCTGGATGGGTCTCCTACTGGAACAACTTTTTTTTTTTTTTTTATTCAGATACAGTGGGGCAAAAAAAATTTTGGCAGCCACCAATTGTATAAGATGTCCCACTGAAAAAGATGAGAGCTCTGCTAATTTCATCATAGGTGCCCTTAAATTGTGAGAGACAGAATGTAAAAAAAAATCCAGGAAATTACACTGTAGGATTTTTAAAGAATTTATTTGTATAATGGTGCAGAAAATAAGTGTTTAGCACCTACAAACAAGCAAGACCTCACAGAACTTTTACTTCTTATTTAAGAAGCTCATCTATCCTCCACTTGTTACCTATATTATTGGCACCTGTTTGAACTCGTTATATCTATAAAAGACACCTGTCCACACCTTTCAACAGTCAGACTCCAACCTCCACCAAGGTCAAGAACAGAGAGTCAGACTCCAACCTCCACCAAGGTCAAGAACAGAGAGTCAGACTCCAACCTCCACCAAGGTCAAGAACAGAGAGTCAGACTCCAACCTCCACCAAGGTCAAGAACAGAGAGTCAGACTCCAACCTCCACCAAGTTCAAGAACAGAGAGTCAGACTTCAACCTCCACCAAGGTCAAGAACAGAGAGTCAGACTCCAACCTCCACCAAGGTCAAGAAGAGAGAGCTGCCCAAGGACACCAGAGATAATATTGTACACCTGCACAAGACTGGGATGAACCAATCTACAATAGGCAAACAGCTTGGTGAGAAGAGATCAACTGTTGGAGCAATTATTAGAAAATTGAATAAATACAAGATCACTGGGGGGGGTAGACATGATGTTGAGAATGGAGAGGAAATGGCCCAGAACTACAATGGGGGGGGGGGACTAGTCAATGACCTGAAGAGAGCTGGGACCACAGTAACAAAGGTTACTATTAGTCACACACTGGGTCGTCATGGATTAAAATCCAGCAGCCCAGGAAAAGTCCCCCTGCTTAAACCAGCATATGTCCAGGCCCAAAATGTTTTTTCCGGAGACCATCTGGATGATCCAGAGAAGGATTGGGAGAATGTTATATGATCAGATGAGACTAAAATAGAACTTTTTGGTATAAACGCCACTCGCCGTGTTTGGAGGGGGAAAAATGCTGAGTTGCATCCCAAGAACACCATACCCACTGTGAAGCATGGTGGTGGAAACATTATGCTTTGGGGCTGCTTTTCTGCAAAGAGGACAGGACAACTGATCCATATTAAGGAAAGGGTGAATGGGACCACGTATTGTGAGATTTGGGGCAAAAACGTCCTTCCATCAGTGACAGCATTGAAGATGAGATGCGGCTGAATCTTCCAGCATGACAAGGATTCGAAACACACCGCCCGGGCAACAAAGGAGTGGCTACGTAAAAAGCATTTCAAGGTTCTGGAGAGAATCTGTGAATGAAGTGGAAAGTCTGTGTTGCCCAGCGACAGCCCCAAAACATCACAGCTCTAGAGATGATCTGCATGGAAAGCTTTTGGCCACAATAGGTGCAAACCTGGTGAAGACCTACAAGAAACGTCTGATCTCTGTCATTGCCAACCAATGTTACATTACAAAGTATTGAGGTGAACTTTTGTTATTGACCAAAATACTTATTTTCTGCACCATTATAAAAATTAATTATTCAAAAATCATACAATGTGACTTCTTGGATTTTTTTTTTAATTCTGTCTCATACAGTTGAAGTATACCTATGATGAAAATTACTGACCTCTCTCATCTTTTTAAATGGGACAACTTGCACAAGTAATGGCTGCCATACACTTTTATGCCCCCCTTTATGTATCATGTACACAAAAGAACAGGGAATATGATCTTACATACAAATATTTATCAATACTTTACTCTATTTCAGCATACTTATATCCCAGACCTGGTATTTCTTAAATTCTAGAAATTAAGAAACCATGTTGAATCCTACTAATGATCAAATTTAAAACTGGTTCCTTGTTAAGATGCCTGTTGTGTTAACACAACACTGGTTTATCCTTTAGATTTAAGAGTTGTTTTCATTACTGAATGAATCACAGGTCAGAGTTTAGCAGCTTAAGTATAGTTGTAAAAATTGAAGTATAGAAAATGAGTGAAAAAGCAGTGTAAGCCGCTAACAAAAACTTTAAGACCTTCCCAAAACTTGGCAATCAAAACCTCTTTCAGAGGCAAAAGGCAAGTACAGCTGCTTCGAAAGAAAAGAAAGCGATAAAATTAAAGTCTGAAGACTTGTGCAGTACTGCTCATCTCTTCTCCTTTCCTGCTGGCTCCATATAGACTAATGCATGTGAAAGATAACTCATAATTTGTAGAGTCAGATAACTGTTCGAAAGGGAGAGTTGGCTGCAACATGAGGTCCAGGCTTATTTAAGAGACTATAAATGATGCGTAGGGCGACCTTTCAACTCTGCTAACCTTTAACAGCAGGGCAGCCTTTCAGAGATTATCTCTATTCTCCTTGCGGACTGAAAGCCGAGAGGGCTGTGTGTGCAGTTGATTCACAGCTGAGGACACACTCTCAGAGAGACTGGGAGAGCAGTCAGTCATGTTAAACCCTGTAAAGAAAAGGTGAGGCCTGTTATTTATCAGCGTCGTGAGGTTTCACTGCAACAAAAAGGTGCATATACAAAGCATTTAAGACAAACTATATATCAATGCTAGGAATAAATATCGCATGAAAGATAAAAATGGGATGGTAGTTAAAATGAGTGTTGTCTTTCCTTTATTTCAACTGGTTTTTAATTACTGAATAGGAAAGTGAATTGATTCACCTTTAGAAGTTCTTTAAACTGCAACCTATACCAGGCTGTGACGTTCCTTTTTTCTCTTTAGCCAGCAGAGGCCCCGTCATGCTAGATTAAGGAACTACTACAACATCCATGAGCACAGTAGATTTAAAAAAAAAATCTTTTAGTTAAAACCATCATAAGCCAATTCTACTCCCTAAGCACTCTGCACAAAAAAGGTTTCGACCTACCCTCACTGCTTTATCTGCCATATACCCCTGTTTACACCTTGGCCTGTAATCTTGGATTGCCATGTATGTATGTTGCCACCACCCTCTACCCAGAGGCTTGATATGATGTGCTATGAGAAGAATAAATAAACTTCCACAACTTTGTACAAGTACAGGTGCATCTCATTAAGTTTGTATATCATCATGTAAAAAGTGAACTAATTTTATAGTGTTACATAGAGTATTACAGTATGATATTTTTCATTATGATTTTGATTATGACTTACAGCTAATGAAAACCAATAGAAGCAGAAAGTTACTAAATAAGTACGTCGAAAAGCATGGCAGCAATCAGTCTGTGGCTTTTCAGAGGTTTTATGGGAGCCCAAGTTGATGTGATAGTTGCCTTCAGCATGTCTGGCTAATATTTCTCATCTTCTTCTTGACAATATTCCATTTATTCGCTGCAGGTCTGGTAGCCAATCAGGAACAGTGATAGTGACTGTTGTCAGTTGTAGTCCATATCCTCGGTACATCTGTGACTCTGGTGGCCACAGTCCATGCCTCACAAACTGGTAAATGATCCTAATCCTATGAAGGCTGTGGTTACCCCTGTTGTCTGTGCATCTTCTACTAACACACAATTTCCTTCCACTCAATTTTCCATGAATATGCTTGGATACAGCACTTTGTGAACAGCCAGATGAGCAACAAAGACCTTTTGCAGCTCCTTTTGAAGGGTGTCAATAACCATCGGCTGTCCATACCATAACATTTTTGTATAAAAAATGAGTTTTAACAAAATTGGTCTCATGTAATATTCTAATAAACAGAATTTTGGAATTTCATTGGCAGTAAGTCATAATAAATAATTAATAGAAATAAGCACTGTGTGTAATACATTTATATAATGTCCATCAAGTTTTTAAAATGAATTACAAAAACAAAGCATCTTTTTAATGATTATCTTTAATTTACTGAGATGGATTCGAATAAAAAGATAGGTGAGGATAAACTAAGCTATGCTAAATATAAGCTTTAAAAAAAAGATTCTAAACCTTAAAAAAAAGGAAAGAAGGAAAAAGCTGAGACAAAAGGCAAAGCTCTCAATTTACTGGTCCGTCTACGTTCCGCCTCTTACTGTACCTATTGACACGACACATAGATCATGACTTAAGGAACGAGCTGGCTGGAGTCACGCTTAGAAATAGGGTCAGGAGCTCCGTTCTTAGGAGGAGCTCAAAGTGGAGTCTTTACTCCTCTGCGTTGAAAGGAGTCAGCTGAGGTGGTTCGGGCATCTGATCGGGATGCCCCCTGGGCACCTCCCTTTTGGAAGTTTTCCAGGCGTCTCCCACTAGGAGGAAACCCAGGGGAAGACACAGAACTCACTGGAGGAATGATAAATCCCATCTCGCCTGGAAACGCCTTAGGATCCCCCCCAGACTGAGCAGAAGGATGCCACCGGGGTCACGGATGTCTTGGTTTTGTCTCCTGGACCTGTTCACCCCCACGATCAAATTTTGTATAAGCGGGAGACGATGGGTGTTAAGGACTTATTTGAATTCTCTACAACTTTATGTTGAATGTTATTCTGTAAAATGTTGAAACATTTCCTTACACAGCCATCTTAAATTAAATAACCATATTAACAAATCTATAATAGGGAACTGTGATAAAAAAGTTAATAAAACATATAGGATCTTGTTCAAGATTTATCATGAACAGAGGGTCAAACCTTTAAGTGGTTCCTTTGTCTCTTTTAGGACTAAGTTACGCCTAAAATTGATCTCTCAGGCATGTCAAAACACTATATTACAGTACATGAGTGGCTATGAGAAAATACTACTTTACAGTGTAGTGTCACTTAAGAACACCATAATGCATTTGCTATATAATCATCAGGTTGTTTAAGTATTTTTACAGGAGAAAGGAGCAGCTGCACTGCTTCACTCTAAGACTGCAGAGTACACTTAAGAGTGCCAGGATTGCACTCAGCCTCTGTCTCAACACACATCTTCTGCACCGTTTAATACGACTTCCCAGTACAATTTACTGTGATGGCTTTTGAGAAAAAGAGGTATAATATGACAAAAACATGGCCCCATAACCTCAGGATGTTCAACCGTGTTTTGAGGTGGTAAGACCCATTTAGCCGGAGGATTGGATAAGATATTGCTTTCCTCCCTTCTCATGTACAGAATTTCAATAAAATGGAGCACTAAATCAGGGTAAGGTTTGAACTTGGTTTTTTGTTACTGTACTGCACTGGCCTCTACATTTAAATAGACAGGAATATGTTCTCTCTTCTGCACATTTGCATTCTATCTGCATAAAGGTTAAAACTCCTAACGAATATGCATACAGTCATATATATATATATATACACACACACATAATCCTCTGGTTGTTTTGAATCAATTCTCATGACTCCACAGGTTAAAGTAATAGCGCCCTCTAAAGGGGACTCTAAGGTTAGTCATGTAGTTAAAAATCAACGGTCACTAGCTAGAGGATTGCAGTCCAGGGCTGTACTTAAAGAGGACATTTTAGACTTTCTAAAGCGGGGTTGAGGAAAGAAGTTATTGATAGTCCGTATCTAACTTGCAACAGACATCTAGCTTGTAGAAAAAATAGGTTTACTGGCAGGATGATGGCTGAAAGCTAGTCAGACAGCTGTCTGAGATGGAGCGCACTTCATTCATATACAAGGTTTCTCATGCTTTTTACTTTTTAAATTTCTATACTTTTACAAAAAGTACTATCCAAAAGTTTTAGGCAGATGTGAATAAATGCTGTAAACAAAGAATGCAATCAGAAATATAAATAATGACTGATTATTTTTATCAATTTACAAAATGCAAAGTTAGCAAACAAAAGAAAAATCTATATCAAATCAATATTTGGTGTAACTACCTTTTGCCTTCAAACTAGCAACAGTTCTTATAGGTACACTTGCACAAAGTAAGGGATTTTGTAGGATTGTAGTCAGATGTATGATTAACCAGGTGCTAATGATCATCAATGACACATGTAGGTTAAAACAACAGTAACAGGAACAGCTATGTAAGAAGCTTAAAACTGGGTGAGGAACAACCAAACTCTGCAACCAAGGTGAGGTTGAGGAAGATTGTTTCGTGTCATGGCAAAATTGTACAGTAGTTATACTGCATCAGCAAGATCTCTCCCAGACAAAGATTTCAAAGCAGACTTGGGTTTCAAGATGTCCTGCTCAAGCTCTTTTGAAGAAACACAAGGAGATGGGCAACGTTGAGGATCATAGACGCAGTTTTCCGCCAAGGAAACTTAGTGCAGCATATAAAAGACATCAAGTTTATTACCCTTTGAAATCGGAAAATGTTCAGCAGTGCCATCAATGCAGAAATGGTAGAAACCAGTGGGACCCAATTAAACCCATTTACTGTCCAGAGAAGTCTGGCCAGAAGTTATCTGCATGGAAGAGTTGCAGCCAAAAAGCCATACCTCCGACATGGAAACAAGGCCAAGCAGTTCAAGCATGGATGAAAACATAGGAATTGGGGTGCAGAAAAATGGTAGCACATGATTGATTAGTCAAAATTTTTAATATTTGGCTGTAGCATAAGGCAGTTTGTTTGTCGAAGGCTGGAGAGTGGTAAAATAATGAGTGTCTGCAGGCAACAGTGAAACATGGTGGAGGTTCCTTACATGTTTGGGGCTGCATTTATGCAAATCGAGTGATTTGCATAAATGCAAATCACTCGATTTGTGATTTGGTAAAAATTAATGGTGTTCTCAATGCTGAGAAAAACAGGAAAATACTTTTCCATCATGCAATACCATCAGAGAGGCGTATAATTGGACCCAAATGTATTCTGCAGCAGGACAAAAAGACTCCAAATATACAGCCAAACAATGAAGAACTATCTTCAGCATGAAGAACAAGAAGTCCTGGAAGTGATGGCATGGCCCCCACAGAGCCCTGATCTCAACATCATGGAGTGTTTCTGGGATTACATAAAGAGACAGAAGGATGTGAGGAAGCCTACATCCACAGAAGATCTGTGGTTAATTCTCCAAGATGATTGAAACAACCTAGCAGCCGAGTTCCTTCAAAAACTGTGTGCAAGTTTACCTTGAAGAATCTGTTGTTTTGAAGGCAAAGGGTGGTTACACCAAATATTGATTTGATTTAGATTTCTCTTTTATTCATTCATTGCTTTTTGTTGATTAATTTGAATACATTTTTCATTCTTTTCACATCTGCCTAAAACTGTTGCACAGTACTATATTTAAAAATATCTCCAAACTTGATGCATTTTTTAAAGTAAACAATTGTTTTTGCATGTTGAAATCAGCGCTTTCAAATATGTCTTTAGCCTACAAATAAAACGGTACACAATTTGAATAACTTATATAAGAACAATGTTATGGGCCGATCAGACATTAACTGATGCTTATTATTTTCGGATTCTTTTAAACGTTTCTAAAATATTTCTCTATACTATGATGTCCTAATGCAACTCACATAGTGCTGTGAAAAAATATTTGCCCCTTATAGATTTGTTTCTTTTTCTGCTTTTAATTTTCAAACTAATTTTATTATCAGACAAAAATAACCTGAGTAAACACAAAAAAGATGTCAATCAGACTAGCCATGTGATTAGACTAGCAAAAGAATTTATTTTTAATATTGCATCACTTTTGTCCCTTTTTGTGTTTGGATTGTTAAAGTATTTGGTTTGTTTTTGTGGAGTAGAGAAAATTAAGCGGTGCTGAAGGAGCTGATGGATAGAGGATCAATCCAAAATGCTTTTCCAACCTCTGGGGGGTTCATTTTTACTTTAAATGAAACTCTACAACATAGCTTGTACTGTGGGATGCATTGATGGAATGTGAATGTCAGCGATCTCTTTATTTACTCTTCATATAAAACCATGCGCAGTAATTAACAGCAGGTATCCTCCCTATCCAGAAGGTAATTGACCGTTTCAAAGCGCCTTCATAACCAAAGAGTGTGTACGCTTGTGCCATAAAACGAGCCAAGAAACCGAAACTGAGGGGAAAGGCGGCTGTGAGTGTATTAATATGAAGACCTTTATATTCCACATCTCCCACGTCCCCCACCCCTCTGTCCCTTCCTCCCAGAAAGGATAAGGGTCAGCACCAATGGGCTCAGTTGTCAAAACACTCCAGGTTTCTTTATGAGGTCATTAACATTCAAGCATATTCATTATGCGTAAGTGTGATAAGATGGATCAAGCACAGACTTTGTGCCACTATTAAAATGTTCATTCTTAAAATTACATAAGAAAAATGTTTAAGCCTTCAGAGAATATTTTCTTCCAAGTAAACAAAAACAGCTTTGCACACTGATCATCTGTTCATACAATTATTTAATGCTGTTTTCTCTTGTGTAAGCTCTTTTTTTAAAGGGTCAATTCACTTCGCATAAATACATTCATTTCATTCTGCTCTGTTAGATTTATTTAACAACTTCAGTCAGAAATTGTGAATTTACCTAACAGTTGATTTCTTTTCAGATTAATTTTCTGAATTTAATTATTTCTAAACTTTTTGAGTCCGACATTTTTTAAAAATGTTTTTAAAGGACCACCGTATTTACAGCGAATTTAATAAGTGCAGACACATCCCTCTGAAAATGCCAGGTTTTTGTGATGTAAAAAATGAGACTTGCATAAATTGCTTTTATGTAAATTATTACATTTATCCTGCACAGTTTACACTGAAAAACAAATAAATCTGATAGAGAAGAAAATGTGTACACCAGCCATCAATTACATTGACTCTGATTACCCTGAAATAAGGGTTAGGTGTCCTAGTTTGATTGTTCTGTCATTTTTGTATTTGCATCCTTTACCTAAAGCCATGATTTACAGAGATGTTAGTATCAAGGCATCAGTCAAGAAAAGGAAAGGGAACACAATCTTCCACAGACTTTTTAAAGTCAAGACAGAAACTAGTCCTGGAGGCTGCAAATAGGCAAACAGCAATTCCACCCTCAATATTTTCTCTTTACAATTCTTAAAATCCTGCTAAACGGGTACAATAGAGGGGCTTTACCAAAAAAAACATGGAAGTGCTTGACTATCTTCTCCACACAGTCTTCAACATCTTGTATCCTGATATTTCTTTTATGCTGGTGAAATAAAATACCTTCTTCCAACCAAACTCTCTCTATTAAAGGGAACAAAATGTTTTCCACTGTAAACTTGGGTTTTTAATAATGTAAATTATATCATGAACAGTTCACTCCAGTTACACAACTAAATCTGAGAGAAAAGTCTGATTGAGTTAGATAACTTTTTCAAGGCAGAATAGGCAATATTGAACTCAACATGTGAAGTGAAGTAGACTCCCACAAAAGACTGAATGCGTAGTACACATTTACACAATCAGGTTATTGCATCATTTTTTGTTTTTCAGCATAACAGATTTTCATAGTTTATTTTTCAGTTGAATTGTCCCATTACGAGTGAAAAAGATAAATAGTTCATAATGGTTTTGTTTTTATTCCATTATGAAAACCTATACATTTTTGAGAATTCATGCAGTACAGGCCCAGTTGTTTGAGGAAAAACCCCCAAATTACTTCAGTTCATTCTCCAAGAAATGATACTACTGCAGTTTCAAACATTTTCAAAAAGTTTCATTTCCTGTTTTTAGTTATTAAGCACACAGACAAATAACTCTAAGGTCACGTTACAATATCCTTGTTATCAGGCAGCAAATGTGCCCTCATTAGGCTGCATTTGACACAATATCAACTGAAATAACCATCTTTATCTCAAAAAAGCAACTACTCACCGCTTTTATACTATATACTATTTACTATTAGACTGTTTTAACTTTAACTAGTCTGAAGACGGCATCATTTCTATTGTTTTCTAATGCTCTGTCAAGACTACACTCATTTTCTTAGATCAATAAATTTTTTTCTTGTACAGGCTTTTAACTGCAGTGGAAAATGAAAACTTTTCAAAAATGATCTCGGCCTTTTGTAGGTGTTTTATTATATATGTATTTTTTTTCTGCTTTTACTTGATTGTAATTTTCTATTATGTTTTTTATGCATTTCGTTTTTGCGTCACACGTTTTGTGAACTAGTAGCTTTGAGGGTGCTTTATAAAATAAATCAATATATGGTTTACCTAAACATTTATCAGGAAGGGTTAGCCAAGTGTGTATAAAGCAGTATTTTTTGTCTCCATCTTCTGATAAGTCCAAAAGTTGAACCAGAACATCTACAAACATTATTCAATAATAACAGAAAAGCTTAAAGTTGTCACGAAAAAAAAACATCCAGAAGGCTACAAGGTAAAGAGCAATCAAACCAAAGAGAAGCCAGATGTCTGTGGTCAGCTGCTTCATGCCCTTTATGTTTCACACTGGGAACATAAAGTTAACGAGATGCTAATTAAAGTAAGCTATTTGGTCTGTATGTTCCCTAACTGATTTCTGTTAATTAGGTGTATTCTGTGCTAATTGTTACCTCGATGGTTACGTCTCTTAATTAGCATTAATAGATGTTACCAGTTGTGTTCCAACATCTAATTTCTCTTTTAACTACAACTGCACTGATTTAGACCAAAGGTTTCTTCACATTTATGTCTCCTTTGAGACCAGGAGGTTAATGTTAATTACCATCTTAATTACTGTGTTAATTGCTCCCAGATCTTTTTTCTATTAACAGCACTCTTGTTCTGCAATAATATGGCTGAGCTGTCTCTTGTAAAGTAATTCAGGTTTATTCAGCGAAATGTCTTAAAATAGAAACAATACCAACAGTTTTATATCAAGGTCTTTCCTGTAAAAAAAGGCATGTATGACTCAAAAACTCCAAAACAATGTATAGAACATTCTTCTAATAGAACAGAGAAAAATGACAAACTTCTTGGCTTCATATTAAATCAAACTCACAAAGGCACACAAAACCCTGTCCAAACAGTAGTTTTGACATCTAATTGTAGAAATAATGCCTTACTCTTGAAACACTTGCACAAATCTGACAATAAATGAACTGCAGACTTCTGCGCAAAAAGCTAATTTTCAAACACTAAAATTATTATGTCAAGTTTTAAGGCAAAAATTAGTTTATTCATGTATGTTTTAAAACTAGAATTTTATCCAAAGAGAACCTGAGTTTTATTTTCTAACAAGAAAAGATTTGAAATATTTAAACTTAAGTTACTATAAGTGAACAAACTTGTTGAAACCGTTTTCTTGTGTAACAGAGAAGGATACATCAGTTTTGTTCAGTTGTCAGTTCGTCGTCTTTTGGGCAATCGTAGCCTCTCACTGTTGAGAAACTGTTCGATCTTAGAGATCTGTGCTCTGAAGGAAGATTGCTGGGATTCCCTCTCCTGAGAACAGGATGGTTCCAACTCCGACTCAGAACCCGTAATTGAGGTTGAGCTTGGAGCGTTGCTACAGCTGGTTTGAAAAGAAATTAGAGTCACTTACAGTAGACACATAAATCTATTAAGAGAAAATTTAAGAAATAAAATCTATATATAGGGTACATGCAATTCAGTGTATTTATTTACAGAGTCTTGGAAAAGCTTTCATTACTCTTGAACTTTTTTCCATTTGCTATGTTCCCAACATAAACCTCCATGTATTTTATTGGGATTTTATGTTACACACCAACACAAGGTGGTGAATAATTGTGAAGTGGAATTGAAAAGATGCACATTTTAAAAACATATTTTACAAATAATAATCTAAAAAGCCGGGCTTTCATTTATATTCAGTTCCTGTGAGTCAACAGTTTCCATTGCAATTAGAGAGAAACATCTTTGGCTTTTGTCTCTACCAGGTTTGCACATCTAGAGACTGAAACATTGATTCTCAGTTGCAAAATAGCTTGAGTTTAATCAGAATGGAGTCTTTGTCAACACCAATTTTCAATTCTCGATTTTTAATTCTTAGGTCTGAACTTTGACTGGGCCACTGTAACACATGAATATGCTCGGTATAAATATTTCCCTAATTAGTCCAGCAAACAGCTCCCCTTTCGCTTCTGAAAAAAAAGAATCCCCACAGACTGATGCTGCCACTACCATGTTTCACAGAGGGGCTGTGTGTTCAAGGTGATGTGCAGAATGCTCCAGAATAGAGAAAACATTATGACTTTTGTTAAACCATAATATAAACAGTTTCGCCTTCAAAAATGAAATCAAATGTAGAATATCATTTCTTTATCTTCTCCATCAAGTGAAGGACAGGTCGTATTCCAGAGAAACGGTGTTTTTTGTCTGTACTTTTTATTGTTTCATCATTATTTTCTCTTTAGTATGCTAAAAAAGACAAATGATTTTGGAAGCTGTGAATTTTTCGGCAAGGGTGTGAGTCCAATAATTTTAATTACCATTATTTTCAATGATGAAACGTTTCTTACAACACATTTTCAAAATGTAAACTGCCTGTTGAAACAGATCAAATTTCCATTCAGAAGTTCCACTGTACTTAGAAGAGGTTATGAGTCTCAGCAACATCTAACATGGTAAAATACATGATACAAATACAAAATACAAGATACAAATAAAATCTGTTCTGGACTCTTTGGGAAATGTATTTCTTCTCATCTTTATTTTTTTATTCCTATAAGGTTGATCAAATCTTGCATAGGCGTACTTACTCCAGGTTGGTCTGCCATGAGCGTTTGCTGATAGTATTACAGGATGAGGTGACCGGAAAAGAACTGATGGACAAAGAAGGTATTTTGTCCTGTGTAAAGAAGACAAAAAAAATAAAAAAATCATCAATCCAACACTTTGACCTTTTGGTGTCTTATCCTCACATCATGTCTATAAAAAGACAGTAGTTAGAGGTCTGATTCATTCTCCGAGGAAATGCAACTTGATGTGAATCAAGTTTAAAGCAGTAGCAAATGACATGTAAGAGAATCCAACTCTGAGAGTAGCCAGGCTCAGACTGAACTCTGGCTGATGCTCCCAGAGTTTCGAGTCTGCATATAAAGAAGAAGGCTTTGGTTGTCATTTATTAAACTCCAATTTTTGTTTCAGTGTTTTATCGCTGTTGACTGCCAGCACCTGGATTTGATCAAATCCAGAATGACAGAGCGGAGTTGGTGACAAAAGAGAATGAGAGTGAAAAAGAGGAAAACAGCTAGAGGGCGGAAAGTGAGTGAGAGACAAATGATGAAGTGAGAGAGGAAGAGGGAAAGAGTAACAGATAAAGATGGAGTAAGTGAGAAAGAAGAGGTACCCGAATATCATTAGCTAGGTTTTCTACCACAGGTCATCTGTCTGGCTGTTTGAGAGCGTCTGTGCGGTCGTTTAAGTTCTTTCACTCAACAAGATCTCCAAAAAAGAAACTTTTAAACATGACTTTTTATAAACATCGGACATATCTAAAAATTTGCTCCTGTACTTAAGGATTGTGAAACGAAATGTTAAAAAGCCATTTTTAAGTCAAAGGAAAGCTCAGCATGTAAGAACTAAAAATAACCTTAAGGAATTTTACATATTTCTAGTTCATATCTATTGTCCTCTGAGGCCCCCCATGCTTCTATGTAAAAACGGTGCACATTCCTTTCCTGTTCAACATCAAATCAATGTCATTCTCTTAGAGATTTACCTCCATAGATTAAAATGAAACACAACAATGATGATGTATGAATAGGCACAAAGTTTGTTACAATGTCACAACAGAACATATTATATTTGTTCATGTTGTTTTAATTTACAAAAGGTTTAATTAAAGAAGCAGTGTGTGGAAAACTAAGTCCACCCCATGAGTCAGCAGGTTCTGGAATCCTCTCTTGAAACTCCCAGCAGTCTTTCTCTGAATGATTTTATCAGTCTCTCACAACTTTAATGACGATAGCAGAGACCAATATCTGCACCCCCCCGTTCTAACGTGCCATCACAGCATTTCAATTAGGTTAAGTTCTGCTGCTCACCAAGTTTTGCCCAAGCTTCAGCTTTCAAAAAAATGCAACTTCCCCCATCTGACCTTCTGCTATGCAGAATAGTTCATTTTGAACTTCGTGACTCTACATGGCCCAGGTCCTATGTCTTTAGAAAAAAGCACATATCATCATTATTCCCCGATCGCGCTTGACCATTGGTATCAGGTATATGCAACATCAGGTTTTCTCCAATCTAAATCATTTCCAAACATCAATTTGGTCTCAACTCTTAAATAGACATTTTTTTCTGAACTCAATTGTTCATTTTTGTCATTCAGCCATATTCTTTTGACAGAAAACATTGTTTTTGACTAAAAAAGTTCCATGTTGAGTTTCAAGAACCATGTTCAGGTTTTTTATTATTGTTCTAATAGTGTTGTAGCTGCTCTACTAAATCTGCAAAACAAGCTATTTTATTATAAAAAATATTCATGCCTTTTAACAACGTTCTAACATAGTATAGCCAAGTGCAAAAATGGCCTTCGAATTGTTTCCATTTATTTATTTATTTTCCATGTTTTTCTGTTTTTGTATGTATGTAATGATGCGATGTAACTCAGTTGCCTATCTTGGCCAGGTCTCCCTTGCAAAAGAGATTTTTAATCTCAATGGGCTTTTCCTGGTTAAATTAAGGATATAATAATAATAATAATAATAATAATAATAATAAAGCTATACATATTTTGTGGAGAAAAAAAAGAGAAAAAAAGTGGTTCTGTTGCCTTCTGTGGTTCTGTTGCCTTTGTCTTAAAATATCAGCCAATAACATGGCTCAGTGCGAAAACAATGATTGGACCCTCTGGTTGCCTGTCTCACTGGACATGCGCACTTCTGTATTTACGTGGCTTCTCCACTCATTACTCGCTCCCGCATTTCACACTACTGGTGTGAGAGGTTCTACGCTCAATAATGTCAGAGAAGGAGAAACACCTGGCTGCTACCACTTCAACTTTAGGACAAACCACCAGAGTCCCAAAATTAAAAATGCCATTTGAAGTCGTGAAAAACAAAAGATTGGTGACCAAACTGCTACTGGTGTTTTGCGTTCTCTCGTTCACTGTAGCATTTTACATTCCCAAATCAGGGGGCGTGGCCTAGGGATGATAGCTGAAAGGCGGGGTGAGAGTTCTGTGACTTTTTTTATGTTTTAACCTAGCTTGTTCTACAGATTCGGAATAGCAGCTTTAACAAGCAAACTGAGACCCACAGAATCTAAAGAGTCGTCTTTGGCATTTTCATAACATACTTCACATGCTTAGAATCAGTTTGCGTAATCAATAGATTTGTTTTGTAGCATCACAATGTCATTTACTTTAATATATTCTAAGTGTGGACTTGGTTTTTCACAAACCGATTCAGCATTTTGGGCTCGTTTTGTTTAAAATATTGAGATGTTTTATCACATTCCTCCCTTGCATCTCAGCTGATTCTTCCTTCATCACAACTTACTGCTTCTGCCACTCTGCAGGTCTCTTCCTTCACTTCCCGGCTGTCTTTCTGTTGACTTGTCAGATAGGCTGTAGCTGCAGAACCACTTGTGGCACTGAAAAGATCTGATGCTCTTGTTATGAGCAAGGGGACTTAAAATAACGAGACAAGATGACAAGAATAGTAATACAGTTAGAAAGCATCATTATAGCTGAGGGTAAGATATATGCAGCAGATGTACAATAACTCATCTGTCATAAAAAGAAGGATGGATGAAATTATTTTAACCATCACCTTTGTTGTGCCTGGGTTCGATGAACATGGGTATTGTGCTGTGGAAATGCCCAGTGGTTTCTGCTCCAGACATACCGGCTCCCTGAAAAACCAGCGCTTCATGAAGGCCCCAGCAACCCCAGACATTATAAACCTTTTTTATTTCTTGCTAAATTTATATTGACTAAATTTGAGAAAATCTGTGGTTTCTCTGTTTCACTGAGAGCACAGAGTTTTCTTTGTTTCTGTTTTGCTTAGGCCACCTTGTTGGTGCTTTTGTCTAATTTCTAAGAAAACATCTTAATTTTGCTGCTGCTGGTGATTTCTGTCTGTACTCGACTCTATATTCCAGCTCTATATTGCTCATATATATACAGTACTGCGGAAAAGTTTTAGGCAGGTGTGAAAAAATTATGTATTCTGTAGACTGCTTTGAGAAAAATATAAATTATTTATTTTACAAAATGTAAAATAAAAATCTAAATCAAATCAATATTTGGTGTTACTACATTTTGCCTTCAAACCAGCATTAATTCTTATAGGTACACTTGCACAAAGTCAAGGATTTTGTAGGATTATAGTCAGGTGTATGATCAGCCAATTATACCAAATAGGTGCTAATGATCATCAATGACACATGTAGGTTGAAACAGCCATTAACTGAAACAGAAACAGCTGTGTAGGAGGCTTAAAACTGGGTGAGGAACAGCCAGACTCTGCTACCAAGGTGAGGTTGTGGAAGGTAGACACAAGGTAGTTATACTGCATCAACAACATCTCTCCCAGACAAAGATTTAAAAGCAGACTGGGATTTCAAGGTGTTCTGTTCAAGCTCTTTTGAAAAAGCACAAAGACACGTACAATGTTGAGGATCGTAGGCGCAGTGGTCAGTGATTAGCGCACCAGATATATAACACATCAAGCTTATTACCCTTCGAAATCGGAAAATGTCTAGCAGTACCAGAAACCAGCGGAGAAGTCTGGCCAGAAGTGGTCTTCATGAATGAGTTGCAGCCAATAAGTCATACCCCCGACGTGGAAACAAAGCCAAGCAACTCAAGTATGCACAAAAATAAAGGAACTTGAATTCTTGGGGCTGGATTTCTGCAAATGGAGTTGGAGATTTGGTCAAAATTATTGGTCTTCTCAATGCTGACAAAAACAAATAGATACTTATCCATCATGCAATACCATCAGAGAGGCATATGAGTGGCCCCAAATTTATTCTGCAGCAGGACAAAGACCCCATGTGAGGAAGCCTACATCCACAGAAGATCTGTGGTTAATTCTCCAAGATGTTTGAAACAACCTAGCAGCCGAGTTCCTGTGTGCAAGTTTACCTAGAGGAATTAATGGTGTTTTGAAGGCAAAGGGTGGTCACACCAAATATTGATTTCATTCAGATTTCTCTTTCTTTCATTCACTGCTTTTTAATTGATGAAAATGACTGATTAATACTTCCATTTTTGAAAGCATTCTTTGTTTACAGCCCCTTTTTTTTTTACACCTGCCTAAAACCTTTGCATAGTACTGTACATACATATCAAAAATCTATACTGTTGAACTTTCTTTATTCTTTCCAGCAGCTCAGACTTCTTTACACTCTTAATATGGTATTGATCAATAGTTCTCTAGGCTTTCTGAACGTCTTCATCTTTGGACCTTTGCTGCTTTTTCACCTATTGTCAGCCCATCAGATCATTTTCTGGCTGTAATGACAATTATCTCTGAGCTATGAATCATTCAGGAATGTAAAGGGCTCTAATCTCAAGGGATGATTCAGTTTAAACCTATGGTATTTTCAGTTTCCCAAGTTCCAAAAAATCTAATGCAATGCAGCTGAGATTTGATTTTCTGTTGGAAAAGCCAGATGCCAGAGAACTAGTATCTAATTTGCCTAAAAAAATAAAAAAAGAGTTGAAATAATAAAAATGTGTATTTTACTTCTGTAGATGCTTTGTACCACAATAAAGTAGGTGGATACATAGTACTGTCCAATGTCTATTTGTGAACATGCTCCTTTATTGTTTGAATGCTTAAGCTGGAGAGAAAACTTATGTTATTTACTGGGGAGTAAAGTCATTCCTAGACAGAGGTGTCAAAAGTATTCAAATTCAATACTCAAGTAGAACTATAGATACTATGGTTTAAAAATACTTCTGTAGAAGTTGAAGTATCAAGTCAAGTTTTTTACTCAAGTAAAAATAAAAAAGTACTTGATTCAAAACGACTTAAAGTATAAAAGTAATGCATTTTAAAAAATGACATTAAAGAATAAAGCTTAAGCCACATCTCCCCCCCCCCCCCCAAAAAAAGAAACGCCATAATTATTATGCTAATTATTAAATATTTGGGACACACTAGACTACTGCAGCTGCATATATGCCCATTAAAATTTTTTAATTTTAGTGCAATGCAATTACATCACAGAACCATATGTGGACTACTGAGCATTAATATATATATATATATAATTATGAATAGTAGCCTATCACCAAAAGTCTTACAACCTAAGCACAGACAAGATTGTGCAGACCCATGCAATCTCTAATGACCCCCTTGTGGCTCACGAACCTCATGTTGGGAACCACTGTTCTAGAGGCTGAATCCGCGCGGAGACTGGAACTAAAGGCTCCACTTCAGCCAAAGTTTTGAAATCAGGGAACATTTCTCTGATTCAAGTGATCAGAGGTAGGAAAGAATCTCTGAACCCAGCTTCATATCGCTTCAGCAGCAGAAAATGTTGGAGCATGCGCTCTTTCGCACGGGCGTTTGGCATGACACCGGGCTGTTTTAGGGCGTCTTTAACCAGCCACACCGGTTACAGTCACGTTCCAAAGCCTCCCGGACTGAGATGATGCTCAGATGGCTTCATGGAAATCTTATTATTATTAATTTATTGATTCAGTTACTTGTCCTCCACGCTTCAACTCAAACCTAAAAATGTCCGCGCGTCTGCACCAAATGGTTGGGGTGTGAATTATAATCTATCAAAATGACAAGTGGCCTTTGAATTTTCCGTCACCATTGTAAAAAAAACAAAAACGGACTAATATGGAAAATATTCGGTTAATGGGGCCTGTGTGCACAGTACGCAATGGATCGCATACAAGCGGGGTGTCCGAATGGTAGATGTTTAAAATTATGATCAAACCGCTGTCAAATTCTATCCAGTTGGCGCATTTTTAGATCGTTTTTTTGTGTCTTCTTAATAAAAGACTTAATGTAGCAGGAGTAACGAGGCTATTTTTAAAATGTAAGGAGTAGAAAGTACAGATAATTGCGTGAAAATGCAAGGAGTAGAAGTAAAAAGTAGGCCCATAGATAATTACTTCAGTAAAGTATAAATACCCAAAATTTCTACTTAAGTAAGGTAACGAAGTATTTGTACTTCGTTACTTGACACCTTTGTTCCTAGATCAAAGTTCACACCGTTAAGACATACTACTAAGTACTAAGTGCAGTATTAGCATATAACAAATTTCAAATTAAAGCTTAGATTCTGTTACCAGCAGCCTGTCACAAAGTCCCATTTTGTTGCAATTTTGGGGGGGGCAAATCGATGAAAATTAATAAAGATAGACCAGCTTGATATACAGAGAATTAGAAAAAATAAAAAATAAAATAAAATAAAATAAAAAAGTATTTAGCACCAAAAAGGTCCCGAAGAACAGAACTGCAGTAGAGGTTTTACATTGAAGAATGGTCTCAGGTTGTCAATCATGTCTTATCTGGTTTTATTTTGTATTTCTGCACTTTATTTGTTGAAGCTCAGATTACACAATAGGCTGTTTAGGTCCAATCAAATGACTGGATAAAAAAATAATTAAAAAACTTCGATAGGTCTTCAGAAAGCAGAGAACTGTTGGTTTGGATCAGTTTTGAGCTTACAAGAAAGTTTGGCTGTTTGGAAGAAAGGCAAAAATATGAAGCATGATTTTCAAGCTTTGCACAGTGTGATTTATTCAGAAGTTAGACTTCCTAAACTTTCTGAAATCTCTTTTAAATAATCTTTTTTGTTTTTTTTAACTACTTGTTATAAACCGCAAGGTTTAGAAAGGCTTTCGACTGGAATTCTAAAAACTTGTCATTGAAAATATATTTTTTTAACATTTTATTGTACCTGACTTTGCTGCTGCAGGACAGAGCCATCTGACTTTGGTCTGGAGCTGAAGGTTCTCCTTTGAGCTGCCCCCCACTCAAACAAAGACCTGCAGGTCATTTTGCTCAAGTCAAAGGACGCTTCAGCTTGTTTTTCTTTGGGAGTCTTCTGTTGAAGTTGCAAAAAGTCAGTCTCTGGTGATTCATTGCCATGACTTGGCAGAACCCGGAGCTTCATATCGCCTTTGTTTTGGGTTATTTCGTTGTCTCCTCCATCCTTCAGTGTGTTAGTTGTTGTCCATTCCTGAATGTTTTCAGTTGAAACATCTGGTGGAAGGATAGCATCTATGGATGCTTCTTTTAAACTGGATGTTGATGAAGGTACATGTGCAGTTTCACACGTGTTTACATTTGGCTGACTTTCCTTACTCTTTAGTGCATCCTCTTCATCAGTAGCCACAGCAGATGCCAGCTGCACACCCTCAACGAGTCCATGAGTTTTTTCATCTGTTTGGACCATATTAGCATAGTCATCTGAAGGATTACATCTTTCAGTTTCAGTTTGGTTTGTTTGGTACTCATGGATGTTGTTAAATTCACAATTAAACCGTGCGGAATTCGTCTGGGAGGTGCATTCAGTGGGAAAAGCACCTGATGTTTCCCTGGATGGGTTCTCATCTCCTGGAATCTGACAAAAGGTAATCGACTGATTGTTCATTGGCTCATCTTCAGGACATAAAGCCTGAACTGCTGCAGTTAAGATATGCAGCCCATCTTCAGTGTTGATGCTTTGTTCATCTGAAATGACTTTGTGTTCTTTTGTGTTGACAGTAAATTCATAGTTTAAATTTCCGTCCTTCTCTGTGGCATTCTGAGAAACACTTTCTGTGGAGTTTAGGGATTCACAGATAGTTGACGGCAGCTCAGTATCCATGAAGTCATTGACCTGCATGGCTAAGCTCGCTTCAGTTGTATCAGCAGTCAGTATCTGTTTTTCTGGAGTTCCTGATGCATGCTCTGCTGTCTGTCCTCTCTCTTTCACTCCATTTGTTACTTCTCTCTCTCCTCTATCTCTTGTTTCTCTTTCTGGGTTACTGGTCTTCTCCGTTTCCTTTGCTGACCCATCAGTACCCTTGTGCATGTCCATAACATCTGCTGTTTGAACTGGGATTGTCCTTTTTTCTGCTGCAATTATTTCATTTTTTACATCTTCTTGTTGAAATATTTCATTATTCTCCTGCTCTGTATTGTTGGTAGTCTTTTTGTTTTCCTCCCTGCTCTGATCTTTGTTATTCTTTCCACTTTTGTTCTCTTCATGTGTTTCATAATCAAGTAATTCTGTAGATCCATTCAGGGAACCACACCCAGGGTTTGATGTACTGGGACAGGAAGACTTTCTCAGGTAACTCTCACCAAGTCCAACTAAGTCACTCGTATCAGAAGTTTCTGTGGGTTTTTCACAGTTATCAGGGACGGTGCTTGTGAGATATGAGATCTGTTTAATCATTTCTCGCTGATGATCTGACTTGTCTTGATCTAGGAAACAAAGGTATAGATGTAGAGAAAAGAGGTTCCTTTAACTGCTGGTAACATTGTACTAAAAAAAAACCACATCGCTTCATAATGAAAAAAATATGTAGGAGGTATTTTTGGACCAAGATAAATAAATTAGAAGTTCTCAAATTGGAGGCAATAAATATCCTTATCTCCTGTTTATATTCAGAAGGCTGACCTCCACTTGCTCCAGTAGCAGCCAGCTTTGAAGCTGCTCCTGCGTCCTTCAGACAATCCGGGATTTTAGCCTGAGAGGAAACAGTCTGCTGTAGACTGTCGAGGTCAGGCAGCTGAGAGCTGGAGTTTGGAGTTTCCTCAGTTGTGATGCCTTTCAAGACTGAGAAGAGCAGCTGAGTCGGAACAAGAGGACTCTGACCATTGTCTTTCATCTGCGAAAGAAAAATAAAGTCACTTAAATATAATAAACTGTTTAAATAAACAGTTGGAACCTTTAAAACCGTGTTTTTTGGTAAAGTTTTATGCAAAACTGACCTCAACGTGTTATTACATGAAAATGTAATCCCAGAATGGTCAACTTTTAATAGGAATGCTGAAAAGCTTAAATTGGCCGTGCAGGTTAGATGAATTGTGATGCATTAGATTAACTTTACATACAGTGGCTCTCAAAAGTATACCGATCCTTTTGAAAATGTCAGGTTTGACAACACATTTAAAGACAGTGAACAATTTCACGTTTTCCACTTTATTTTACAAAAAAATACTCTATTGTACTGTAATACTGTGAAAAATATTTACTATGAGATTTGTTTTTGTAAATAAACTTTGTAATTGGGATTATATTTAGAACTTTCGAAGAATTTAGAATATCTTGCTATACTTAATCTTTCACTTGCTCAAATTATTCCTTTATTCCAAGAAGAAACTTTCAGTGTCAACTGCTTTTAAATTGTACATATTAAAATATTTTATTCAGGACTCAGGTGAGGCAACATCTAATGGCCCTGTAAGGATACAAGTAAAGAACTTTTCAATACCTCCAGTTTCTCAGGTTGCTGTGACTGTGAGCTGGCCTGCAAGATCACCTCTGAGCATTTCTGCTGAAGGTCTTCATAAGCTTCTTTCATAGCTTGAAGGTCTGACTGCTCACTCTCGATTTGATTCAATAATGTTTCCCTCTGTTTGATCACAAAAACAAAGAAAACACAAGACTACAAAGTTCTTGCTTTGAAAAAAAACAAAAACGTAAGTCTTTATATCACCTTCACCAAAGAACAGTTTTTGTTTTACCTCTTTGTCCCAACTCGTCTTGGAAGCAGCGCTGCTCTCAGTCAGTTCAGCCACTTTGTCTTCCATTGCCTTTCTATTCTCTCGCATCACTTCATGTTCTTGCTTAAGGGCCTGCCGTAAAGTTAATTGCCCATAGGATTTTAATGCAATACTAAATTTTTATGAGTTTATTTAACGTGAACAGAAGGTTTTAAACAGGGCCAAGAGAGAGAGAAAGAAAGAAATGGAACTTCTTGCTTATACAAATCAGGTTTCTTGTGTCATTTTAATAATGATTTTAATAAATTAATGAGTGAGAGAATGAAAATGGAGGGAGGTGGCTTGGTACAGAGTTAAGAAAAGAGTCAATAAACTGCAAGCCATAAATGGAGAAAAACATACTATCATTCAGCTGCAGGGGGATTTTATTCACAAATGTACACGTTGTGATATACAGCACCATATTCAGCAAATTTATGAGATGGAACAGTGGTTGTCATTTATTTCTGTCTTTGTACAAGTGTTTTCATAGTAATTTAAACAGATCCTGAAGAATGTTTTCTTTGTGCAGCACTCATAAAGGTGCAGGGTTTCCAAGAAAGAATGAACTTGTTTCAGTTGCTCAAAATAAAAAAATATACCTAATTTGTTTTAAAATACAATGTTGTATGTTTTTGTCTTTGCTGACGATTCTTAAATGTATTTTTTATTAACAACTACTGGAATCTTATAACAATTAGATAAATCCTGATAATGTTTTTTCAAACTAAAAATGAAACTTGAAGTTGTCACTCTTTCTGAGAAGTTGTATGTTTGTTTTGTATGAAATAAATAGCTCAAGACATTTGTGGATACTCACGTTCTATAAGCAGAGGTGGGTAGAGTAGCCAATAATTGTACTCAAGTAAAAGTAGCACTACTTCAACATATTTTTACTCGAGTAAAAGTACAAAAAGTAACAAAAAGTTACTTAAGTAGGAGTAAGAATTTGGTAAAAAGGCTACCTAAGTATTTGTTCTGAGATCAAGAACTGTTCTAATGTTCTGTATTTTCTGAGATCATAGCATAGGATTAAATTTTTAAAATTATGTAATTGGAAAAACAATGTTATGTGCAAATTCTAAAGACTAAAATAAATAGAAATACATGAAATAACTGTAAAATAACACTAATGAATAAAACTAATGAAACTAATTCTTACAGTAGGTAATGTATATATGCATATACTTGACCTACAAATGGCAAAGCAGCCTCAGCAGATAAAAATAATGTTAAAATGATGAAGCTTGTGTACAAACAGGAGGTCTCACCTCAACATAAACTGTATGAGTCTCATGCATTTTTGGTTAAAGCAAGCATTCAGTTTTATTCAGTAAAGTTACTCGCTATGAGTAGCCAGAAACTTTATTCAAGTAAGAGTAGTGATACTTCATAAAAATATTAGTCATCAGTAATACATAAATGTGAGTTGGTGTACTGATATTTGATTCCTGCTTTAAGTGATTCCCAGCTCTCGTCAATTTTCACATTTGTAATTGAAGCATCAATTTATATTTGATTTTAAATAGATATTGAATTCTAGGGACAGAGATCTCATCACATTTCTTTTCATTTTAACATGGACATGTCATTAATGCAGATTTACCCTCACTCCATTGGGATCAAAGACTGCATGTCAATGAACAGTTTTATATTTTAAAGCAATTTGAAATGAAATCAATAACATCCTGGAAGAGACTAAATAAATGTTTAAGGGATGATAGCTAAATTAGAAAAACTGAAAAAGTCTGACCTGGAACATCCCTGCTTGACTCTTTAGCTCTTGTTCGATTCTCCTTACGGTTTGTGTCTGACTCAACAACAGCTGCTGGTTGATCTGCAGGGACCTCATCAACTTCTAGACACAGAGACACAAAACATGGCAACCAACAGATCAAAAGACCTAAAACAGAAAATCTTATTGATTCCTACTTTTATAGATTTTGTATGACCTTAACATATTTAGTGTTCTGTCTCTTCAAAATAATTGTTTTTGTTGATAATATTCTTCTCTGGCAATTCAGACCTGCATTCATTCTTTTCTTAGGAGGTTTTACCAAGAAGCCAAAAATCTTGAGCGACAGGAGATAAGTTATGAAATGTTCCGTTTTGTGTTTAATGCTGAGTGCAACATCCTCTTAACGTGTTCAGGAGTAAAACGATCATATATGTCTTTTTTTTCCTTAACATTATTTACATGGGAAGGGTGAAGCCTCAAAGGTTAGTGAAAGTTGTAGTCCTTGCCTGTGGTGACACTGAGAATGCCAGAAATGGCATCTAGTTCTTTATACAATGAAAACCTCGACTTTTTCTTCTCCTAAACTTTGGTAGTTTTTTTTTTTTTTTTACAGGGTTCATACAGCTTTCCAGTTAAACTTTTCCATAACCTTTAATCAGTTTTCCATGACCAAAAATAACACATTTGTTCATCAATTTAAAGTGTTATCTGCATTTATTGGTTGATTTAGAGTTTGTTTTCAAGCCTTTTACAGTTTTAACTTAAACAGAATAATCTTTAAACGGAGACATATCATGCGTGGTTCTCTTGTCAAAAACATAGTTGTAAATACTATTTGACTTCAAGTTCACCTATCAAACTTTCAACCGCAGTCCCACTGAGTTGCTAAATACATGTTCACTGAAATGTTGTGTTTTTGTTTTACTTAAGTCATTTCCACTCTTGCCAGCAGAGGGAGCTGCATGTAAATTGACCAGCCCTAACCCTGTGTATCAGAACCAGGGGTCACTGTTCACCAAATATTTTATGTATTTGACCAGTTTTTTTTAAATGGAGAAGGAAAAATCTTAAGGCTATCGGTCATGTTGACTGATTAGTATTTACACCTCTGACTACTTGAGGAAGACACGCAGACATTTTCAACTCTATACACCGAGTACAGGTAACTAAATTAATTTCAAATAAAGTAAAATATGTGTACACCGTAACAAATGAATCTCCACAACCAGGACCTGACCGCACATTAAAGAGTTATTTAGAGGCTTTGGAGCACATCTGGAACTGGTGCGGCTGATCAACGCGCTATAAAGACCGTGGTGTCATGCCAATCACTGGTGCAGAAATGGCACATTTGCTGCAGCTGCGGGATTTTGTCCATCTGAAGCAATAGCTTGTGGGTGAAGATACAGCTCTTTCAGAGAGTGTTTCAGACTTCTGATCACTTCAATTGGAAAAATGTCCCCTGATTTTAAAAACTTTGGCTGAAGTGGCACTTAAATCCAGTCTCTAGTGTGGCAGCGGAGCATGGATTCAACCTGTAGAACAACATCTAATCCCCCATGAGAAGTCATCTGTCTGATGCAAACTTCCAAAACTCATGACAATAACTTCTGCAGCAATCCCTCTATTTGATTACGCACAAGCAGGTGAGCATTTCAGTTCCATGTTGAGCAGGAAGATGTGAGACTGTGTTCAGGCCACAGCAGGTGAACTATTCAATGTTAAGTTTAATTTCATTTTTATATGTAGCTCTCTGTTTAACTAGTTCAGATTGAATATTATTTAACATGAATTAAAAAAAAATACTAGGACTGTCAAATAATTAAAGATTTTACTCTAATCACAGGGTAGCTGTGAATTAATCATGATTAATCAACATTCCTAAATATGAGTGAAAAAGACAATTTTCAGTGTAAATAAAGGACAAAACCAAGCACTGAAATCCGCGTGGGTTGAAGTGTAGGATAAATGGGGCGGGTCATTCTGTGCATGGGTCAAAGTATGATAAAAAATGTATTGCGTTAATTCTAAAAAATAATCGACCTGTGCTAACGTGTTAATTTTGACAGTCCTGAATATGTTATCACTTAAAAGTCTGATGGGTAAAAATAGATTATGACCGGAATATTTCGACCCCGTCGGTCTAAACGATTCGACCTCTGATCAGAATGACTTCTCCTTAAATTTCAAATGATAAAACATAAAATATCAATGCCAGGGTACTCAAAACAAACACTCAATTATGTGGGCAATGTTATTATTTTAACAACCTTTCGACACATTAACTGCACTCTTCAAACAGAATACATATGAAGGATTCAGTTTTCAAAAGCAAAACGTAACAGTGGTGCAAGTGCTCCCAGTAAACAATATGTAACTAATTACCAAGAAGATAATGCTTACAATAATTTCGATATTTGCCCTCAAAAAGTTACACATTCTTAAAATTGCATTTCCCTGGCATTTTTAACTCTTCATTTTAGCTTGTATGTGCCGAATTGCTTTGGCATAGCTCCGTGGGTTACATTTAAGGGCGTCAGTGGGAGGCATGTGATCTGCCTGACTAAAAATGTAAGAGTCCCCGATTTCTATTTATTGATTGGTTGGTTTCTCATTTAATTTGCATTACTTTTAAAAGTTTAAAAATAGATTTTGTAAAATTCCAAAACTTTTCCAGGGCCTGAAAATTTTATTTTCAAATTCCATGACCTTGTGGGCTGCTTCCTACATTTGGTTTTCTTGAAGTGGGCTGAGTTAAATATTTTTAGATATACCAGAGCTCGCTTCTATTATTCGTACAGAGTTCGATTGCACATTCACCCCTCCAAGAACAAACCTGACTGCATCCTTGCCTGTTTAACCACAAGATGCTCTATCCAAGATGCCTCTGATCTCAGATGAGTGACTTTACCTCTGGAAATATTAACATACAACTTTTGTTTAGCACCATAAAACAAAAAAAAATTAGCAATTTGGACACTTGAAGAAATAGTTTTCTCCAGCTCATTTTCACAGTTTGCTTCTGTGTAAAGAAAGGACTAGTCCTTTGTATGTAAAGAGTCAGAATATCTGCCCTGCGATGAACTGGCGACCTGTCCAGGGTGTGCCCTGCCTCTCGCCCCGTGAGTGCTGGAGATAGGCACCAGCCCCCCCGCAACCCTGAATAGGATGGACGGGTACAAGTAATGGATGGAGTCAGAAAATCAACCAAAATCCAGAATTAATACATCACATTAAAGTGACTACAAGTAGAATGCTAAGTGAAGTCAGTATTTGATTTCTCACAACCCTGCTCCAGAAATCTTTTTTGTAAGACTTATATGTTCTCATGTGGCATGCAGATCAATCAATCAATCCGTTATCTAATCACAGTTAACCCTGATCTCAACTCATTACTGAATAAGCACATCTGTACAAAGAATCAGTTTCTTCCATTTCAGCCTCCCCACCACCATGTCAGAGACCTTTTTTTTTTTTTTTACGTGTCCTGTTTGGCAGTGTGTAGCTCAGAATTGGTGTCTGAGTACCAAGTAGAAGCCCAACAGATTTACTTTCACAAGCGGAGCAGTACAGCTTTTGCTATAGTACTCCACTTGATATATGTGTGAAAAATCTTTATTATGAATTGTTGGGGTTTTTATTTCCTGATGTTATGGACACGGAGACGGAAAATTAAGGAGAAGAAAGAAGGAGGATGAAGAAAAGAGGTAGGAAACAAAATGTCATGAGAGAGGGTGAGTTGAAAATACAAGAGAGGAAGGGGAACAAAGAAAACACAGGAAAACATTGAAGTCTGCCTCCATACCCACAGGACGGCAGAGAGAGGGGGAAAAACAAAACAAAACACGAAAAAGGAACATCGACAAAACCAACCAAACATTGTGAACTAAGAATTACACAACCACATCACACAAAAATAGATATAAAAATACAACAACAATGTCACAGAAAAACTCATGGTACCGATTAATCAAGCTCTAGTAATGATAACCTCAGCCCAAGAATATATCCTTAAACACCAGAGACCCCACATCTATGTGTGTGTGTTAGCATGCTGGTGCATATAAGGTTTCTCCATAAGAGTGTTTGATAGTTGGTGTGAGCAGGCATTAATCCGTCTCCCAGGAATCGATACAGACATGAAGGAGATCGGAGCCAAGACGTCCAAAGGACCCCCAGAGCCCCAGGCGGACCCGGGCGGGGCCGACCGCATCCCCCAAGAGAGGAGAAAAGGAGAACCCCAGGGGAACATCCAGCAGCCACTTTGGCCGACCGACACACCGGCCTGGGGGGGGGCGGTGTGTCGGTCGGCCGATGCGCTGGGCCGATATCTTCCTTTGGTTGGTTGGGGCACTTCTTTTAGAGGTGCCAGGTTTGGGATTGTTGGGTGGTGCCTGCTCGGTGGCTCGGCGGGATGCGGATCCGGCGTCTCTGCTCGTTTGATCACCTGTTCTGTGCGCACCGTGCGTGGCCGGTTCATTGGCGGGTTGGACCGGCCCTGGCCCTCGTTGGATGCCTGGTCTCGGCGCCCTGCGTTGCGCGGGATCAGGACCCGGGAGCTGGTACAACTTGGCATCCAGATGCTGACTGAGCCTGGCCTGGGGATGCTGTCTGTCCCCTGCGGCTATTGGTGGGGCGCTGGGATGTTGGCGGTGGGGATTGGCCTAGGGTGGAGGCGACGCGTGGCGGGCGGTCCCTTGTCGGGTCCCTGCTGGGCGGTGGGGTGCCCCTGGGCCCCAGGTTCCCCCGGTCCGTTGAGCGGCCCGCCCCGGCGCGGCCGGTTGCCGGCGGAGCCCGTGGGCTCGTCACTGCTGCCCCCCGGGCCCCTGCATAGTGGCCGTCAGAGACCTTTTAAAAGAACATTAGCGAGCATACTAGATCTGTTCAAGGCTAGAACCGGCTACTAGACCATCACCAAGAAGCTTGGTGAGAAGGTGAAAGCTGTTAACGTGATTATTTAGAAATGGAAGAAATTTAAAATGCCCTTAATCACCCTCTGTCTGAACCTCCACATAAGCTTTTGCAGTTAATACTCTAAAGGCAGTGTCACAGTGTTGAGGACTTTTTAAAAAATTATTTTAAGTCTTTGATGTATTGTTTAAGTTTGGGCTCTGGACTTTAGCATTTGTGACTGTTTGTAGCCCTTAGTTTCTGTTTTGATTCAGACGTCTTGCTCTTCTTGTAAACAGTTGTCTATTTACTTCCAGTTTTTCTGTTGCTACTGTTCTGAGTTTTTTTTAAAACATTTTGTATTAGTATTTTGAGTCATCCTTATGTTTGGCTTTGTTATGTTTGATGGGGTTTGTTTCTTTTTCTTTTTAAACATTTGTGAAAAACTTGAGCAGCTCAGTGTAATTTTTCCTTGACTGAGCTTTTTGTAGGTAAACTAGTCACTGGCATACCAACATTACAAAGTTCCTCTATTCAATTCAGGCTTAGCCCAGAATCGTACAGAAAATTTTGTATTACTATAAGAGTAAAAGTTAAAACAGGAAATATCAGATATATACTATCTTATACGAAATTTGATTCTTTGCATTTTTCAGTTTTCCAGTTATTCAAAACAGAAAAAATTAGTCATATTTATTTGTCCGTACCTGCTTTTCTGTTCGTTCAGCAACATTCTCCTCTCTCAGTTTCTTGTTTATTTCAGTCTCCTAAAAGAACATAAATGAGCTCTAACTTTCTAAAGCTCCAAAGAGAGTGATTGGGGACTTATTTAAGATCTCTGTTTTACTGAAGACCATTTTACCATGTGGAGTTTTTGTTGCAGCTCGTGGATGTGCTGTTCCCTCCCTAAAGGGCTCTGGGTCTTTTCATGTATGACAGATTTCATCTTTTCCTTTATGAGCTTGTTACTGACTTCCTCCAACTCCTGAAAAGGTACCAGACAAAAAGTTAAATTATTCAGACTTAATTTTGCCAAAATACTTGTTCAAACAATTGAAATAGCTTGTTAAGACACTTTCTCAGAAATACATGGATTTGTATTATGTTTTATCTCCGATTTCTCTTCATTTTAAAGGCATAGACCGATTCTAAGAAATACCCGGAAGTCGAGCCACCGCCATTACTGTGGTGACCACTCCCACTTGGGCAGCCATGGGCTACGCCTGACGTTCGGTCACAGCAGAGACGTTCAACCTGGCCACCATCTCTTCTCACGGTCACTTTCACATCTCAGTGACAGCAGATGGCTCACTGATCCCTTCAATACGATGTGGTGGTCTACAAGGCGGTGTAAAATTTGCCCGACCCATCCAGAGTTCAGCTAATTTTGACCCTCAATCAGATACCTGTAGTTGCCGTTTCTCTGGTCATCGACGCCAGTCATTCAATATCTAAACAAAACACAAACTTGTGTTGTGGCTTTTTTAAAGTCGCATACCCTGTCCATAGTGATTAAATGTCATGGTTAGCTTGCTAACTTCTGCACTCCTAACGCATGCTATATGCTCAGTGTTTAATGGTACAGTCTATTATCTTCCTATTAATCGTACTGTTTATTGTAAAAAAAAAAAAGATTAATTCATAAATTAATATGCGTATTCATTTAATATATCTTTATCAGTTACTGGAGGCCACTGTCTAACATAATGAATCCTGGTATTCATCCCACTGTCAATGTAGAGGGTCGGTTTACAATGACAGCACAATGAATGAGTATGGACGCTGGTCACCGCAGCAATGGCGGCACCGCAAGATGGCGGCCTCCACAAATCGCTCGCCGAATCGGTCTATACCGGGCCTGTTTAGGTATTTTCTCCTTCACATAAAAAGTACTCCTGGAGCAGCGCTTTTTGTATCTTTTTAGGTGTCCTGACCTCTCAACCCCTAGCCATTTCCGACAGGTGACCACTTCTATTTAGCCTAGTTCTGCTTGAAGTTTCTTCCTGTTTAAAGGGAGTAACTTCTTTCCATTGTCACTACACGTTTGCTCGGGATGAGGGGTTGTAATCAGCTTGGCTTCTTTAGGTAAATAACTGTTTACTATGATTCTTGTTTTAGACATATGATCTGCTATGTTTGAAGGAATTAAAATTCTAGGATTGGTATTGCAATTATGATAAAGACTGAATTGGACAATATGTAACCACATTTAAATCTGATTATATGATTAGATTGAATTGGAATTCATTGGATTGATTTGAATTGAATTTGGACCAAACTGAGGCCTCTCAGTGACATTTGTTGTGAACTGATGCTACATAAATACATTGAATTGATTGAAGGAACATTTATAATGCAACTGGGTTCTAAAAACAAAATGAGCTTTATAGTACATTTAAATATTTCAATTCAGTTTATTTATATGGCACAGAATCACAACAGATGTAATCTCAAGGCACTTTACAAGAAAAGTAATTTCAATGCAATCATACAAACATTCCAATCAGTTTAAAAGTATTTAAGGAATCCAAGTAGACTGCATCGAGTCATGGACTTGAGGTTGAGCCTCGTTCATGCAGACTCCAAAATCAGCAGTCCGTCATACTGAGCAAGCATGTAGCAACAGTGGAGAGGAAAAACTCCCCTTTAACAGGAAGAAACCTCCAACAGAACCAGGCTCAGAAGGAGCG